>OX438648.1:1731153-2050170 GCA_949316285.1 Eupithecia subumbrata
GAGCAGCTATCTTCAGAGTCTCGTTTACTAGGTTGTCCGAGCCCGGGCTTTTGTCTAGTTTTAGTTTGTTCAATGCCTCAACGACGTCATTTTCTTGAATTTGGGGTCTTTTTAGTATGTTACCGTCGCTACCGGTTTTTTGGTTTTCGTGGCTGGTGCCTTCTGGCTCTTTTGTGCTGTAGAGATCCCTGTAGAAATCTGTCGCTATGCTGATGATGTCGCTGCGGTTGTTTTTAGTTATTTCGCCTCGTTTTAGCTCTTCGATCCATGTTTTATTTGGTTTCAGCTCTCTGTATGCCTTTTTCATGCTACCAGTTTGGCGTAGGTGTTTTTAATAGTTTTGTATCTGTAGTTGGCGTAGTCTTTTTTTATGTATTTGTTGACAAGCTTGTAGAGTGCCGAGATTTCATTTCTTGTTGCTCTAGTTTTATTTGTACTTTTTTGCAGGTCTCGTCTTCTTTTAAAAAGTTTTAATGTACGCTCTGAAAGTATTTTGTGGACTTTTTTTGGGTTTTGTGCTGCTCGGGCGTTTTGCAAGCTTGAGGTGATAATTCTGATTAAGTTATTATAATATTTCTGGACAGGGATAGTAGTCTCGGCGAACATTTGATCTTTCGATATGTAGGAGTTAAGGTGATCTTTGAACTTGGTGATTTCTTCTTCGTTAGTTATTTTGCTGTGTTGACAGTTAGTAAACTTTGTTCTACTTTTTTTTAAATGAGTATCATATCATATTGTAGCTCTTACTGGCCTGTGATCCGAAGGGTAGTTAGTGTTCAGTACTTCTATGTTTTTAAACAGACGAGGTCGATTTGACAGCATAAAGTCGATTTCATTTTTGTTGGATCCATCCGGTGACCGCCATGTCCATTTATTTTTTGTTTTTTTTTTGAAAAAAGTGTTTAATATTGACAGTTTGTTTTCGCTGGCGTATTCGATTAGTCTTTGTCCTCTCTCGTTTCTGATTCCATATCCATGTGCTTTCATGATTGAATGTTCCTCATTTTTTGGTATCCCAATTTTTGCATTTAGGTCGCCCATCAGTATGAAGTCTTTGTGCGCTAGTTCTATTGCCCTATTTACTGTCGCATAAAAGTTGTCGATATCATCATCGCTTGCTTGTGCAGTAGGGGCGTAGACTTGAATGATGGATAAGTTGGTGCTCTCGAATTTCAGGTTCAATATGGCTACTCTTTCTGAAAGTCCGAGGTAGCTTTCTATATTATTTTTAAGATGGTATTTGACTATAAAACCTATGCCATGTCTTCCAGGTGTGTGGCCTGTATAGCAGAAAATGAAGTTTTCATGCTCTTCGATTTTGTTTCCAATGCGTCTTGTTTCAGCTAGTCCTAGTATGTCGTATTTAATTTTTTTGAGAGCTTCGTTTAGCTCTATCAAACGTTCATATGATGAAAGTGTTTTAACGTTGTATGTCAAAATGTATAACGTTTTTTGTGTGGTTGTTTCATTTTTTGGAGGGTTGTTTGGAGGGTTTTGGTCATGATCTTCCACGGTGACCAGCCGGCTTGGAAGATGAGTTTGGTGTTCTGATAGGGGTTGTTGTATGTTGACGCTGCGAAAGGGGGGCGGTAATTGCTATGTATAAACGTTATTATTTTGCTGCAGATCTGATGAGTTGTTCGTGTTCCTAGTAACCAGGTAGTTCATCATGCTCGGTTTTAAAATACCTTCCGATAGGCTTGCAGTTCTTCTTATTTGTGTTTGTGATTTGTTTTTCTTGTTAGCCTGCATGATTGTTTCGGCTCCTTTTGTGGTTTTGTTTTCAGGCGAAGTTGAAAGCATTCTTTTGTTATTTCCAGCTGTTTTGCTCTGTTCACTTATGACAAGTTTGTCATATTTTATTTTTACAAGGTTTCCCTTTTCCCTTTCAATTCTTGCTTGTTCTTGAAGCTCTTTCCTCTTCTCTAGAATATTTTGTGGGAAATCTTCCGTTATGTAGTAACCGGTATTTTTTAGAGCACTTCTATTTTTAAACAAATTAATTTTTGTGCCCAGTGTACAAAAAGTGACAATAATTGGTCGGGGTCTTTCCCCTTTTTTGCCTATTCTTCTAACTTCTTGAATATCTCTGCGGTCCAGTTCTTGGGGGAAATGTTCTCTGATAAAGCTCGCTATGAGACTTTCTAGGTTAGAATATGATGTTTCCATTTCTTTTATTCCGAAAAAGACGATGTTGTTTTTTCTTGCCTGTTTTTCTAGGAAATACAGTCGTTTTTCTTGGTTTTCGCATTTTTCCCTTAGATGCTTGTATTTTTCATTGAAGAGTTTAAATTTTTCTTCTAATATGCAGTTTATATTTTGCGTAACTTTTTCCGTCACTTTCTCTCCACTTTTTTCTATTGCGGCACTTAAAGATTAATCTGAAAATTATAAAAATCACAAATATAAGGTAATTGTTTCCTGTAACAGGCAATAACGACACAATAAAATTAACAGTTAGGTACCTACTCATAATAGAGTAAAAGAACCATATATGGACCATGGTCGTAATATGGACCACCAAAATTCAGAGTTTTATTTAATGCAATCATTATGGTGGTCCATATATTGCTCTTTCACTTTAGGAAATAGTGACTTTGTTAAGATTACCTACGTAGATACCCACTTAAAGATAAATAAGTCTTTTAAATCACAAAATAGAAGATACTTAAAAAGGTAATGGTTACCTGTAACATGCAACAACGACAGACAATATAATTAACAGTTAAGAACCTACTCATAATAGAATAAAAGAACATTATATGGACTATGGTGGGAATACGAAACACCAAAATTCGGGAGTTTTATTTAATAAAATCCTTATGGTGATCTTTAAATGGCTATTTCACTTTAAACAGTAATGACTTAGTTAAGATTATTTAGATACACACTTAAAGATTAATAAGTCTTTGAAATCACAAATCTTAGATACCTACCCTTAAAAAATCACAAATATTAAGTAATGGTTACCAACATACATTAACGACTGACAATAAAATTAATAGTTAGGTACCTACTCATAATAGAGTAAAATAACCTTATATGGACAATGGTGCTAATACGAACCACCAAAATTTAGGAGTTTTATGTAATAAAATCCTTATGGTGATCCATAAATGGCTATTTCACTCTAGACAGTAATGACTTAGTTAAGATACACTAGTAAAAATGATGGTGTTGTCTCTCAAAAAGACTTGATTGCTGACTTGAAACAAAGATATAAATATAAAAATAGTAAATAAACAATAAAACGTTTCAATGTGTCCACCCTTGCGCTGTTTCATTGTTGGACACTTTTATTTTTTCTTTTTTTTTATTCGCCGAGGAAATTCATTTACGAATAAACTGGTCTGGGGGGGACCCGAATTATGTGGGACTCGACGTCCTGAAAAGAACATAATACCCACTAAAACCTCTCCGGTGTCCCTCTCTCGCCATTTCGCCGAACCACGGGAACATTTAAAACCTCCGCGGCCCGACTGGCGTCCCCTCTTCCTCCTATAACCGAATTGTCTATAGTATTTAACTGAAAAATCAAAGAAAACCAAAAAAAATACTTACTTTTTTGCCATAAAATCGAAAATCGCTCCGTAGACACGTCCTTTCACAACCGGCGCGAACGCAAACTGGAGGGGTACGGGATATGAACGAGGCCGTCAGGACTAGGCATACTGCACAATCTGACAACGTCGCATTTCCGAAATATAGGGATGTTTCATTGTGTACTCCTGTTTCACTGTTGAACACTCGACCCTACCCTATGTAGTTTTGTAAATAAAAGGTGTTACCCCTCTAAAAGCTCTCGCACAAAATGCTAGTCTTCAATTCATGTTCAAATCAGGATCGTATGCAGTGAGCAAGTTTCAAGAGTCACTCAGATAACATGCACATATGAATACCTACTCCAACTGTAGAGGGTCTATCGTGCGTCGATTACTGCTCCCTTCCGTGGCACACATGTAAAGCGATTCACAATACACATTCTACTTTTATAAACCTTTCATAGCTCCGTAGACTTTAATACGATAAACGATAAAGCGAATCGCCATGGTCATTTTCGTTCGCTAATGAATGTTATTAACAAGACTTCGTTGTAAACTCGCTTGATGACAAAGGAATCATTAGAATGGTTTCAGTTGCACAGTTTAATGATTACAAGTAAAACATAAAGTAACAAAAATATACTAGATTGGTTGCGAGAAGTAGCATTAGGACGTTGCTTTTCAGGATTGCCTATAGCTCGCCGCCACGAACTTGTTTCGAGATCGGCCTTTTCTATCCACGATAAATAAGGTCCTAGTACAGTAAAGACATTATATTTCACACCATTTGCCTCCAGAGACAGCGTCCCGCCAGCAGCTGCTGTTATTCCCACCACTTCATCTCCGAATAAAACTGGAGCACCATTTCCAAATTCCTTATCATACGTTTTAGATGAATTGGACACTTCATTGCCACAAATACAGTAGTACCATCTCGGGTTGGCACACGGTGCTTGATAGTATGTCTGGTGTTGCAGTCCTACTACATGCTGGTTTTTTAATTTTCCATACCCTATCGCTGTAAGCTCCATGTCTTGTAATTCCGAAGCAAAGTAAATTCCAAGTTCCGCACCCGAAACAAACAGTTTTAGCATAGGTTCAGTAACATAAACTAGTCCTAAATTGCTATGCATTCGGGAGACATTTGGTTCCGATGCTCTCATTTCAAAGTTGTAGTCAGCATGCAGTCGAGAGTAAGCCACTCGAAGCGTAAACCTTTTGCTAATCTTTGTGTTGATCACAGCGTAGCCCACTGCTACTCTCCTGGGATCGGAGATTACACAGGTTCCTGAAGTCAACACTGTTCTCTTGTTGATTATGGTTCCGGTGCAAATATAGTTAAATGTCTTGTTTAGAAGGGCCACAATGAAAGGATTTTCCTCAATGAGCATTTCGAATTTTCTCCAGTTGTTCGATGTGCCCGCTGATAACTTATTTATACTTAAACTTGTAATAAATATTGCAATGTAAAAGATACTAAGAAACATAGCAAGGCTAGCCACTGTAGCATTTGTTGATGTATTTCAGGCAAATAAGCATGCGATACCAATAATTTTGTTCAAGATGAAAAACGATCCAAAAGAACTCTTCCACATCTTTTATGTTGCTTTATTTTGATACTGGCAGATGATGACAGTCAAAACAGTCAAATACAATGTCAAATGTGATATTTCTTATTTCTATCACATTTGACATGGTATTCCTACGCTTTGGCAGTGACAAATAATTGAAAGAAATTGACTAAACAGTTGAGTTTTTTCTTACATGCAAAAGTTAAAAAACGTAAACGACGTGTATGATTATTATATACTTGCGTAATATGGGCTCCCCGATCTACTTTTCTTAGCTACGTAATAAAGAATATAATGGTAGGTAAGTACTTTTATCTACACTAATGTTATAACATTCTACTTATGTTTCCAATACTTGACTTATAATTACTACTGTTATAGCGCAGATAACAAAACACTCAATTTAAGCAATTTCACATGATGGTATAATATCCACATCGATATCGTAAAATCTCATTAAAAAACTAGAAACAGATTTGTGATTATGTATGCTCCTCTAACCTTTAACCTTTCTTTGAAATCTACAGGCCTTAAAAGAATATTAAGGTTGTGTTATGCAAAATCCATGACTCTAGTAAGTAGGTACCTACTACCGTACAGCAAAATCAGATAAATGAAGGACGTTCCTTCGGGATTCCAATTCAGCAGACTGCGAGGAGAGTGTGCTTTATCTAGACGATCTTCATTGGAAACATCTTACGGTGCACTCTACTTCGTCGATCCAAGTTATGATAGGCTAAATGAACTCTCGCTAGGTTCTTTTCAATCTGATTTAGCTGTACCTGCAAAATTTTATTTATTTAATACAACTATTTATAAATTAATCATCATCATTAGGCTCTATAAGTCTTTTATTATTATTATTGTTTATAAATTATTATCTAATAAAAAGATATTATTTTTAGGGTTTCGATCTCGGGTTCGAAATTTTTGAAATGTCTGTAGGTTTCACTTTTCGAAATATTTTGAAAAAAAAAAAACGAAAAATTACCAATTGGACCCCCCCCCCCTCCCTATCTCCGAAGTTTGCAGAGCGATTCATCTAAAATGTAAGTAGCGTTTGTAGATATGGATCTGTACAGAAAAAATATAGAAAAGTCTCTGAGTAGATCACATATTGAAAAATGCTCAAAAAGGGGGGGACCAATTTTCATACGGACTACCTCACCGTACTACATATCAGTGAATATCCATGAATCTGAATTTTTGTTACCTAGGATCTCCGAAACTACTAAATAGATCAAGATGAAATTGGCGTACGTTTAAAGCAAAGCCTAACTTAGATAATAGGCTACGTATTATACCCAAAATATGCGTGCGAAGCCGTGGGCAGAATCTAGTAGTACATATTTGTTTGACAAACGTTCGAAACCCTCGGCGCGCGAGTTACACTCGCATTTGACGGATCTTGTTTTTATAAGTGTGATTAGATTTTTGGGTCTAGAAACCGCGAGAACTGCTTATCGGATCGAGTTAAAACTTTGCACAGGTATAGTTCTGGACGGAAATAACGCATATCCTACTTTTTATGCCGAAGAAGCCGCTTCTCTATAAATTCATGCTTTTATGCTTATGGATATTCTAGACATCTTCTCCCACTCGATGGACCGAGGCCATTGTAACGGTCGCAGGAAGTCGATGGATGGAGGCTCAGAGCCGCTATTTGTGGCGTCGTTCGGGGAGGCCTATGTTCAGCAGTGGACGTATAAAAGTATTTTATAAAAAAAGTATTTTATTATTACAATTAATTGCGGTTAGGTAAAAATAATTTTGAGGAGGCCAAGAGGAGGATCCAGCTAGGCTGGGCAGCGTTTGGGAAACTACGTCGAGTCTTCTCGTCATCCATACCGCAATCTTGAAAACCAAAGTTTTCAATCAGTGCGTCCTACCGGTCATGACCTACGGAGCTGAGACGTGGACACTCACGGTAGGGCTGGACCACCAGTTCAAAGTCGCTCAGCGACTTATGGAAAGAGCCATGCTCGGAGTCTCTCTGAAGGATAGGATTCGTAACGAATACATCCGACAGAGAACCAAAGTTATCGACATAGCTCAAAGAATTAGCAAGCTGAAGTGGCAGTGGGCCAGCTATATCTCGCGAAGAACCGACAACCGCTGGGATAAACGTGTTCTTGAGTTGAGACCGAGACGGCAAACGTAGTGCAGGACGCCCTCCGGCCAGGTGGGATGACGATCTGCGAAAGCCTGCAGGCAGATGCTGGATGCGGCAAGCTGAAGACAGGGCTCTATGGCGCTCATTAGGGGAGGCCTATGTCCAGCAGTAGACAAATATAGGCTGATGATGATGATGATTATTATTACAATCCTTATATCCTAAAGTAACATTAATTTTTCAAACATAATCGATAGGTTAGTTCCTATAAATAAGTTAAAAAATAGGTTACAATTTACTTAATTCATTTACTTGGGTAGCTAGCCTCTTTCGTGTAAAAAATCAAGTTGGAACAAACACTAGAATATACAACAAGTATGGTTTGAGACGATTTGTTGATAGGTAGTGGTATACAGACTGATGATGATGAGACATTCTGGGTTGTTAAATATTTCTGACAAGTGTATTAAAGCAAGAACATGGAAGGTGAAGCAGCGTTAATTGCTTTATGAAGAAACTTTCAAGTCTAATTTGCGCAGCTCATTAGGAAGTAAACGATTGTTCCTTTCAAGTACCTACGTTTTAATCAAAACTTTGGTTGAATTGTTCGATTATGAGTTTCAAAATATCAGCAAATGTTACCCATTATGTTACTTTACGTAGGGAGATCAGAGAGGCAACATCTCTGGTAGGACTCTGTCGTTGTTGCTTGGCGGTCTCTGTGCCAAAGTCGAGTATTGTGTGGTGTCCTGATGATGTCTCGTGGAGAGACGAAACTAGTTGACGACTTACTTTTGATGAGTTTTTTTCACTGTGTGGTTGGTGTGGTCTTTTCTTTTGCAAATGAAGTTGTGTACGTTCTTGGAGTTGGAGGGTAATTTACTGGGCAATTTTGTATTGCGTAACTCTGTTGTTTACTTTCTCTGATTGCAAGTGGGAGCAATTTGTGGGAGGACGGGCGGTACACGCAAATCACATTTTGTTGGTATATTACCCATTGTTCCATGTCTGATAAAATCTCTTCCTTTGTAAAAGCGGTTTGTTCTTATCATGTCGCCACTGATCCTGAATCAGCGCGTTCCTTGAACTTCTAGGCAGCTTACAAAACGACGCAATCCAGTTAAATGTCTAGACCGATCGTTGATTAAACGCCGAAATCTTGTCGCCACCGACGGATCGCCGTTGAATCTACGAGTACCTATGTGGGTAGCCTGTATCAAATCGAGCAGAGAAGAGTGAAGAGGTCCTCAGTGCCTGTTCCGTTTTGGTAACATTCCACGCTAAAGTTCCAAAATAATGGAGACCCTTCTTGGAATCGGTGACTTGTGTCGCCCTCCATACCACTTGACACACTTGTGATACTGGGCAGACTTGTGCCTACATATTATACCTAAATGTAAAAGTTAGGTCTGAATTTTCTAAAACGTAAACAATTTTCTGCGAATGTATTTTTCTAAGACTTCACCAATCATTTACCTACTACTTGGTAGGTCTAGGAATTTACCTACTGGTATCCTAGGCTCTAGGATTGTCTAAGTCTTGGATTGTCGAACACATCAGTTAGCTAGTACCAATAAAGGTTTTTATAAAGCTTTTCTATTTCTAAACCTTTGTTAAATTCATCTTCTGATATTTTTAATTGTATTTTTCCCTTTACGTACGTGTAACTATTTACCTAACCTTTTGGAAATTCCAGTGGAAGTGAGGGAAGAATGTCTTTTAATTTGATGTTTCATACATCAAAAGCTAATGCAAATTTAACAAGGGACACGAAAAACAGCTTTTCCTGCGAAAATTATAAATGGAGATGCCTATCACCTAATGAGTAATGAGCTAATGACTGCCTACTAACTTAATTACTCTGGTAAGTAAGTCAAAATAACTGAGAAGGTAAACGGTGTGATTATTTTATATTCAACGATCAAATAAAAATGACTGAAGTAATTGAAAATTACCTTTTCGTCGAATTCATTATTCATAAAGCTGACAACTTTGCTTTGCCAAAGAAAAAATATTCAATTTTTTGAGTGTATTCAAAGGATCCTTGAATTAAAGCAAACACTTAGTGGGAGGAGGCAAGGCGAGGAAATTTTTACTAATTAGATGTACCGCCGTTAGACAAACGGTCTATGGAAATAGAAACATCGGGGTGCGTGTTAACGTGAAAGTTGACCATGAACGCAGAACCCCCCCTTGTTTGGGGGAGGGGGGCATATTTATCAGTGGACGCTCGTGCGGATAGGCACGAAACTTAAGAAAAACAATAAGTGGTTTGCAGGGAAAATCCCTGCAGTCCATTTCAGAATTCAAAAATCAACAACATTTAATTCTTTAGGCTTACGAAGAAGCTCACACAAAAATCAAAGTTTAAACTAAATTATTAATTACCTCTCAAATAAATAGTCTAATTTTAAACAAAATTACCTATTATGAATATAATTTGAAAACTAAAAAGCGACTTTATATCCCTTAGTTTTATGTTAATAGTTTTTTAAGCTGTGCTGGTTCTATTCTCGAGGGACTAATCCCTCGAGGACTAATCCACTTTTTTATATTCATCTTCTATACAATTTTGCAAAAGAATCATCCAAATCGGTCCATAAATGACAGAGAAATCAACGAACATACAAAAAAACGTACCTACACACAGGAGAAAATCGAACAACCGCCTTTTTTCGAAGTTGGTTTAAAATAATCATGGTCGACTCAACGATGACCCGAATCCTTATTGTGTTTTATTTAGTACGTACTCATAAGTACAAACTGCCTTGAGCACTAATGACACAAGAACAAAATAAAAAATTTAAAAACCCCCCCACAGATTTTCATAAAACATGGCTAAGAACATTCGGGATAAAATTATCTATGACACAAAAAAAACTAAACGAAAATCGCTTCATCCGTTTGGGAGCTACGATACCACAGACAGCTACACAGATACACAGACATACACGTTAAACTTATAACACCCCTCTCTTTTTGCGTCGGGGGTTAATAAAGCGAACGGAGCGAGACTCATATTCTGCTTATAAAGAAGAGCACTTGTCTAGGTGTGGCTCCGTCCTCGTTTCCTCTGTATTACTTACGGAATAAATTGTAATAATATTACTTAAGTACGTTAAAATTTCATTTGTTGCTGAATTAAGTAACAACGTTCGGTGTTCCTTCCTGAGTTCGGTATGCCTGTTTCCCTTTGAAGCGAGTATTTCCGGAACCCAGCTTAAATTGAAGTTTGTTCATTAAATATTTAATTAAACGAGAGCTGAATGAATACCGACTGGAAAGCACGCGGATAACAAAATCTCTCACTATTCAACTCGTAAAGGACTCCTATGATAGGTAGGTACTATATACAATATTTGTGTTATCATGTTTCAAAGATCCGTAGGCAAACAAGAGAACCGTAGGTAGGTATTTATAAGTTTTGTCCTAATACGCCCATAATTTTTTTTTAGGCTGAGTTATTGAGGGCTTCAGAACTCAACATATGTAAAGTAATATATTTAGATTTTTTTCAATACACTAATAATTTCGACTACAAATTTCTTAATATGTTTTAAGTTATATGTTTTAAGTTTTGCTGGATGAGACTTAACCCTAGAAACTCAAGTATAAAAATACGGGATTATTTTCTATGCAATAGCAAATGAATCATTATACCTCCACAATTTACGAAGAAATCGACGAACATTCCTACATAAAACAGGTACAGACAGCGTCAGAATTAAGTAACCCCCCTGCAAAACACAATGTAGGTTAGAATCCGATTTTTCATTTTATTTTACATATTAGGTATTCGTTCTATTTTTATGTTACCTAAATAAAAATATAATATATTTTCGACTTTTAAAACTCCTACTAGGCTTATATTGCCCCCACACAAAACTGCACTGAGTGGGAAAAATTGCTCTACCATGACTGTTAAATGTTTCATGACTGTTAAAGTATTTAACAAAATTCCTAGAGACATAAGAGAACTGCCTACTAGTAAATTTAAGACAAAACTCCGTAGGTAACTCTTAGATAAATGTTTTTATGACATTAAAGAATTTTATAATCAATAAATTACCTACATAGTTCTATAAGTTAAATATTGTACGTCCATAATTAATGGATAAACTGTTGTTCCACCTAGCTTTTAAGATCTTTTTTGTACACAGTTTCTACAATAAATAAATAAATAAAAAATAAATTTACCTACGATTTACAGGTTTGGATGGAGAAATCGACGAACCTACCTGCATAAAAGAGGTACATAGAGCCGAACAAAGTACCTGCTATTTTTGAAGTCTACTATAGAATCATCGATCAAGGTTTTCCGCGGAATATTTGATCGAAGTATAGAATAGAAAAAATAAAAATAGAATCCTACAGAATCGTTATAAATTTATCCGATCAATACGCTTTACAATTTTATTTCCTGTTTGGCATACTTCCGGCTTATCCTCCCGCAGGGAAATAGCAGAACTTTTCAAAAATATAGGTCATATAAATATGATGTGATGTCCTACTAGACGAATTTTCACATATGATGATAGTGCACAAGTGTGTCCGTAAACATAGGTACTCTCTATTCCCTAACTCTTATTCCGATGGGACGGTAGAACGAATCGACTCTGAGTGACCGGCGGCTTAACGTGCTTTCCGAGGCACGGGGGTGTAACATGTTCATAAAAATATAGCGTTAA
This sequence comes from Eupithecia subumbrata, assembly GCA_949316285.1. Lineage (NCBI taxonomy): Eukaryota > Metazoa > Arthropoda > Insecta > Lepidoptera > Geometridae > Eupithecia > Eupithecia subumbrata. Next base: position 1,743,068 of record OX438648.1, read on the forward strand.
ACCGAAAGCTTTTAGAAGCTAGGCCTAGCCATTTTCACCTCTGTCATTCGACGCTGTTCGTATTCACAATGGTGAAAATATCTAGGAGTTATATAAACCTTCGGTTAAGCGCTCAAAGGGTGAAAATACAGGCTAGGCTAGATTTTATTTCATTCAAAACTTCAATCACTACGACTTATAAACAACAACAGATTTTACGACTAAATCACATAGCAACGTTGTACTTCGCTGGTACCAACGAAAAAACCGAACGAGTCCATTAATAACCTTCAGGAACCGTTCGTCAGGATGTGCCGCAAAAGAAATCGAGTCTATATAAAATGGGAAACTATTTCACGTGACACGTTCACACAAAATATGAATTGAGTCAGAAGTATGCTCTACCCGAAGAAGCTTTCAAGTTTCGGGTGTACGAAAAGGACCTTTTATAGAACACAATGGAGCCCAAATCACAACTGTGCCATCTCGGAAGGACTGGGCCCCCGATTGTTCCCCCTTGGGTCCCTCGCAAGATTTTCACAGCTTTATACGAACACAGGCTACCCTTAGGAGCTGCCCGCACCCATTTGAATGGCTCGTCAGATCATAATAACTTCTGCGCCGGACAGGACGTGATAAAACAGGGAAATAACTTACCCACCGATATGTTTATTCATGGGAGACCACGGAGCTCTAGGCAGACCTTTGCTCTTTTATCTAAATGCAAATTCATGGTTTGATTATGCATTGAGACATTTCAGTCAAATCATGGGGAGAGGGTCGCTTATCAGTACGAGATAAATTTAAAAGGACGCAGGAAGTCCTATAAAAACCGTCAGGAGAGAGACCGCACGTTTTATTTTGGCTCAGCTCAAGCCATTTACGTTGTGGACGACCCATGAATAAACTCAAACAAACCCGTCTGCACAACACTGCAGTAGTTATCTCTGTTCCAAGTCAAAAGTTCCAATACTGCATTCGTAGAACCGTGAAAGCTCAAACAGATAGGGTCTATTTAATTTAGCCAACATTGTGTGCCAGGGCACAGTCTAGATAGTTGGGTACATACATTTGAATGGGGAAGCCGTTAGCTAAAGAATCCGGGATCAAGCGACCGTCTCGCCTCTTTAACTGGAACTCGTTAAAGAAAAGTATTGGGTCTGGGGAAAAGCAGTGAAGCGATTTATACTGAGCTTGGTATGAAGTTAAGATTTACTTAAGTCTATGATTCTCCCGGCTGGATCTTTATAAATTTCACATTTCATATCCCACACATTATCACAGCGACTGAAAATCTTATACGCGCGGCAAAGTGTAAAATGTGTACCAGACTAAGTTTTAAAACTCCTAACGTTTCGTCGACACTTATTACCTCGTAGCAAACAAATTCAGGCAGGTAATGAGACTTGAAAAACGCAACAGAACATAAAGAGGGCAATATTATCACTGGGTAAATTAACTTCTCGAGTCGAGGGCTATACAAGGGCTTTATTAGAACGCTCGACAAGCAACGTTGCCAGAGGCTACGAGCCGGCAACGCTGGCGTAGGCCTTGCTCACTTGAGTTCTTTCAGCTAGGTACATTTTCCAAGGTAGGAATGAAATTAATTTAGACGTATTTTTCGCAAGAGCAATGCTCCAAATTATTTTGAAAGAATAATTTTTAGGTTCGTTTGAAACGGTTTGTACTTTCTACCAACGAGTTTTGAAAAGTTGTTAATCTAACGCCCCAATGCATTTGAAGTGAAAAATAGTGGAGTCACGTTTCTGTAATCCGGCTGTACTGGGATTATACGGATGCACCGGATGCATGATACGCTTTATACATTTCCCACTTCGGGGACCATGGAACGGAAAAGGACATAACAGTTCAAACACAAAACATTTAAGGTCAATTTCATAAATTTATGGTAATGAACACGTTATTAATTTTTAGCTGGTACTGTCGCACTACTTGGCAAATGCAGGGGGCATTTGACAAGCAGTAAGACTAGGCTGATATTTGATAATAAGAATATCTTTATTGTAAAAAATGTATATATCAGGTCTTAAATTCAATTAAGGTAAGTATCAACAATCGTATCCATTTCGGACATACAATAAATTATAATATTATAATAATTCAATTCTATTAAATTGTTCCCTAGTCTTTCTAGACTATACAATTTTTAGATCTACGATGGTTAGTTACTATCAAAAAACTCCTTGTACAGATTTCCATTAAGCTGCTTTATTTCTATTTGTAATACTGATAAAGCCGTTATATATGTGCTTTTATGGAACATGGTATTATTTACTTGAGGTTTACATAAGTTAAATTTATATTTATTTCTCAAGCTTTCTGATCGATTTGATTTAATAATAAAAAAATATGTATTACTTTTAACGAATAAACTAAAATTTAAATACCTGTTAGAGTAAGGATATCATCTTCTTTAAATATGTGGCGTAAAGATTGGGTAGTTTCTAAAATACAGATAGCTCTAATACATTTTTTTTGCATAATAAACACTGATTGTACTTCCACTGAGTTTCTCCAAATATGATTATTATAACTTTGCCTGTTGTGTCCCACTTTGTTCTGCAAAGATCCTTCTTTTCTCCTTCAATTGGTCTCTATTATCTGCCAGTCGTGGTCGGAACGGCTAGGACTTTATAATATCAAACATCATAAAGGTCAATTTCCTAAACTTGAGTAATACTCATATTTGAGCATTATTAAGCACATAACCCTTTTTGCAATCAACAAAATATCTATCTACCTTTTCAAGTAAATTAAATCATTCGAAGCGCGTGCTCTATTAGGACTCTCCAGCTGAAGCCCCTGCGAGTACCTACTGCAAGGTACTCGTACTGGGCTCACTAGTGACTTAATTAAGTGAGATGTATGTTGGTTTCGACGATCCGCAACTTTCGTCTCTATTTATACAGCAGTAAGTTCTATAAACAGTGACGCGAGTGTGCTCCAGTCTCTGCCATTAGCATTTGGCTACTGTGAAGTGGCTTTCAGCTTTAAGTTTTTGTCGCTTTACATTCGTTGCCGAAATACAAGCGCTCTTTAAGACAATTGAGCTGAAGACATGGTTCACTTTGTAACTGATGTTTCTGACGTCTCATTCAGTTAGTTTGATGTAGTAGGAAAGCTTACCTAAGGGCGTAAATACGCCAGAAGGGCGTGAATTCCAACAAACACAAACCACCGTATTCATAATGGTCCTTGCTAAGCAGCGTTATTTCTCACTCTTCAATAGAAGATGACTGAGTGACAAATAACAATGCTCTAGGTTAGCAGATGAATAAAGGGGTAAGTGGTTAAAAATAATCCCCTTAAAAGTTGTTGTTATTTTTTGAAAAAAAAAATCAAATAATACCGCAAAAATTTTCGACTTCGACGGGTCTTGAACCCGCATCCTTCCGTCAGTACCGAAATGTGCTAACCAACTACACCACGAGGTCAAGTGACCTTAGAAAAACCTTAGAATTAAGCACTCGTCAAACGAACTAAATGTAACTTTAGTCTTTGAACAGGATTGGATAAACTTCAATGTTTCCCCTGTAGGTGGAGCTAACGGCGCTAGAGTCCGTAGGAAGTCGCAGAGATTTTCGACTCCCACGTCACTTGACCGCGTGGTGTAGTTGGTTAGCACATTCCGGTACTTACGGAAGGATGCGGGTTCAAGTCCCCGCGATATTATATGATTTCTAAGAAATGACCCTGAGTGTGGGGTTACGCAACATAATAACAAATTAACCTTGTTTGAAAAGTCCTTTGTGTTTTGTAAAACAATAGGTTTTTAATACGAAATAAGTACGCAACTGCAAATTCAAAGTTGCATTTAAGGTGATAATTATCGGGAGCGGAACTTTTATCTGCCAAGAAAAACTCCATTGATGATAATGATGATGATGATGCCCTCCTAGCCGAATTTCGGCCACGGCGGCCAGTCTCAACGAAGACTAGCCAGGTACGCAGGACATATTATAGTGCATAAGTGTGCGCGCAAACACAGGTGCACTCTCTTTCCCTCCCTCTTATAATCCGATAAGATGGCAGACCGACACGACTGGGGAGAGGTTAGGCGTAGGACCAACAGCTTACCGTGCTTTCCGAGGCATGGGAAAAACTCCCATTACCTACCAACCGTCCAAAATCAGTTTCCGCTGGCCGCTAAAAATGGACATTACCTACATGCTGGGGTTAGATTCTGCTAACCAACCGCTTAACTATGACAATGGTATCATCACAGAATCGTCATTAGATGAAAGAAACGCTAGATAAATGTGGTGCGGTGCTATTTGCACGGAGAGATTGGTAGAATGGTTTCAATCTAATTTTATTTTTATTTGTAAAATGTATTATTCTATTGACCAATTAACTACGGACAAACTAAAATTACACTAACCTATGATGAAACAATGATAAAATAACAATTCGGGCTTCTAGATTCGATTTAATTAATTCTATTAGTATGAAACTTATTTTTCTGTATGACATTAATGTTATTGTTTTAAGTTAGTATTTTAAACTCTGTTTGACAATAGTAAATAAAGTCGAACTCAGTTTTTACAGTGCCCTTCCAGGGTGCATGTACCTAGCTAGTGACAACATAACTAACCATTCACTTAGAACTAAGAACGAATGTACATGCAAGCAAAAATAACTAGACAAAATAAATCTTGACACTTTTGAACGCGTCCCTCCATCTGTAGTTCCTTTCGTCCAAGTTAAAATATGTAAATGTTCTACCATCACCATTGTAATAATGAAGCGATTAATTATCGGAATTAGGGAGCTGGTTTTATTGAGATAAATACCTACCATAAACTGCTAGGATGCTACCTACTCTAGGAGGCTTCAAATAATTATAAATATTCATTCGTATAGCGTATACAGCACGCAATAAACATACTTCACAATAAACGTTAGCCCGAAACGCCCGGCCGTATAAATTCCAAACTCCAGATTCCTGATATATGTCCTTTATAAATCACAGAGTATTTTACATTTCCATATAAAGTGTTAAAAGGCAGAGAGCTGGTGTTTGCCTACCAGATCTGTCATCCGTGCAAGATTTATTGCACATCGTTCGTAGGGATTTGCTTCACGCAATATAATGATTTAGAATTTTGATTCTTTTGATGCCGTAATTTCAGTCCACCCTTTTATCTCGCGCATCAACGTGAAGAAAGAATTATTTTTCCTGTCTGGTAAAATACGCTCGCAGAAAATGATATTATGTTTTGTTGACGATATTTGTTTTTATTTCACGTCTATCACCGAAGCTGTCGCATCAATTTAAGCTAATCGATATCAATATATCTTTATGGAATGGAATATCACAATTTTTCTTATTGTTGTATTTTACGTGAGTTTATTTAATCTACATAAGAGAAACTGTTTTATGTGGGCAACGTGGACGGGAAAACACCGCATTGCTGATCACCAACCCGCTGGTCTGACATTGTGAAGGAGATCACAAGACTCCCCAGTGACCACTGCTCTCAGACAAGCTGAAGATAGGGTGGTGTGAAAGCATCTGGCGGACACGACCTTTACTAAGTTGGCATAGTGCTTGTCCCGATGCTGCTCCCCCAAAATCACTTTTGTCCACATTTGCTCCTCTTGGAGTCGTGACCCTAGGTCCGTGTTCACCGAGGGTTTTTAAAAAATTATCTGAGCGTCTGGTCGAAGCGACGCGTGACCCGAGAGCTGGTCAGTATCTGGCGCAGCGCAGCATTGCCATATAGCGGGACAATGCAGCCAGCGTCTTGGGAATGGTACGCTTCCGAATGGTATTGATATGGATCAGTTGAGCTACCTGTAGTTAGCTCAATTGCTCAGTCTGCAGTTAGCTCAATTGTTTCAATTGTAAATACTGGTTCTAATTTATTTCTATTACCTATTTAATTGTAATTTTCTATGTGAATAAAGCCTTCTGCCCTGTTAAAAAAATGAAGAAGAAGTTGACCTAACATTGTGTACCTAATAATAATTAAATTGACCTTTGACTTTTTATGCTATGCCTTTTTAACTGCTACACTGTTTATAGAATACCCACTATGCACGTTATTGTATTTTCTGTGTGTCTACGCGTAGAAGGCAGTACCACCATTATGTATAGGTATATATTATGTAGGTTTTTGCATGCCATTATATTTTATTGTTATTTTATGTACTTAGGTGCAGTTTACCAACTACCTTTCTTGCTTCAACGTTCAAACTCCCAGCGAAAACAAAGTGAAACTCGCATTCACCGGCTAACTTATATTGCCAAGGAAGATCTCATAAGTTTCATAAACGTTAGATAAATACTTCGCAGCTTCTAAAGTGATGCCTGAAACATAGTTAACTAAGTAACAAGAACTCTTTATAACCAGGTTTTTGCACAATCACACTTATCTGTTCCTTTCATTTGGGTTAAATAAATTCCTGGCAAGTCTCTGAAGAAAAAAGCAAATGTTTATTCATGTATCTGTAATTGAATTCTGTCGGGAGTGGCGCTGGACGCAAATTGGAGTGGAAACGTCTATGGTGGTCGCAAGGGTAGCCGTCTCACTGCAGTCCTGGCAGGGCCGTACTTGGCGAGAGCTAAAGAAATACCCAAAACATACGTCATCAAAGGTATTTTATTGCAGTTTGGCTTTTGACTTAGGTTCTCGCAGATTAACTCAAATATCTCAAAGTAAAGTAAAAGTAAAAACTAAAAACATGTTTAATGCAGAAAATAATACAAATAAGAACAGACGGACTTAATCTGAAACACATGATACATTTTATGGGTAATTTTGTACATAATTTGCTGAGCGACTTTCAACAGTGATTTTCGTCATCTTCTTCACTAGGCTTAGCCTGTATCGAGGAAGCAAGACTACATCATTCGGAATTTACAGAGGTTTTGCGCTCGGTTTACTTACGCACAGTAGAAGCTACCAGAAAAATAGTTTGTAATAAAACTATTGCAAACTATTAAAACAAAATAAGAACTAGGTATTAGATATTTTAACTAAAACTAAACATTTAAAACAAGATAAACTAAAACAATATAATGACTATTAGATTTTTATCTGTGAGTGTAAGTGCTTTATTTCCTTTAGACCTCACAGGACTCATGGACAGGACATGTCTAACATGTCACAAAATAAATTACATAAGTAAAACTAGAAAATAAAGTGATCACTTTGATTGTTTGTTCACTTTAATCTTATTAAGTTAAAGTAAAGAAGCGAACAAGAAACCTTTACCTTGTTAGGGCGTTTGTTTTCGAACTAGAGCAAAATTCGTCCCAAGCTTTTTTATCCTCTAGATAATCTGACATTTTGTAGTAAGCCTTTTTACAAAGGATATTTTTGACAATTTGTTTGAATTTATTTATTCAAAGTTTTTGCAACGCACTTGAAGTTTTGTTGTTGAAGCTTATACATTGCCCTTATTTATTTATTTATTCTTATTTGTATTATGTATGTCGCTATTTTTATATAAATTTAAACCTTACATCGTTTTCTGTTACCTTCAACTCAAGTACTTATACCTATTCCGTTTTAGTCATTTATAAAACACTAGGGCAATAAGAACGGGGTCCGAGGAAAAGTACCTAGGTGTTTTGCAAATTGCCACGGCTTAGAATTTGCACCACTCCAACTCTTCCCGCGGGTGTCGTAAGAGGCAACTAGGGGATATCCACCGGAATCGGGCAGCAGCGCCCCCTGCAGAACAATTCTACCACCGAACTACGATCCCCACCCAACCCGCATGCCCAGCGTGGGGATAATGGGCATTACCCCCATGAGATAAAAGCCAATAATCGGAGAACACAGTTCCGAACTTATCAGAGGGAGGCCTGCGTCCAGCAGTGGACCAATACAGACTGTTGAGGTGAGGGTTAGGTTTAGAAAATTACGTCCATGTAATTTTCATAACACCTAGAATCCTCAGATAAAATTCTCGGTTAAAGACCTCAGAAAAAAAAACATCTCAAAAACTCTAAGCGAATCGAGCCCTTGGGGTACGTCTGGACCGTTCTCAATGCGTCCCCCACCCCGTGTCTGGCTCTCGCAACATCATTATTATATCTTCGGAATTCCGTTAATGGACGCTTTAGTGCATTGCAGATGTGCAAAAACCCCAACCAACTTACAGACAGATATTTTGTTTTTGGAAGTTAGTTACCTACCTTGGGTACCGTACCTAATTATATTTATTATTATCTAAAGATTATCGAACAAGTTCCTGCACAGTATTTAACACATGTTCCGTTTGTCGAACGAAACCTAAATTCTTGCTGATGGCTTCAAGTTTATTTGACCAATGAATTTCACCGCCTTTGAAACTGTTTTACCGAATCCGTCTGTGAGTTTACTTTACAATGTGCCTTCCCGGATGGGATTGATAACGAGACCGCATACATTAATAAATTTGCAATCGGGGTGAAGCGAAAGCAATATTTTCTTCCCTCTGTTGGTATTGTCTGTTATTGAAACTCAGCTCATCTCTCCCTTTGATTAGGGGGAGTATAGTTTATTTAAACAATCCAGAAGCTTAGGTTTTATCGTTTTATATCGTAGTTCTTTGGTCTAACCGTATCACAACCGTATCACATGCGGGTTATTCCAGTTTTCCTCCTTGACAAATCCCCTTAAGGGTCCGGCGACGGATGAATTTCCCATACAAACGTAGTACCAAAATGATTTGTTATTTGAGAATATTTTCACCATGGTTTGCTATTATTTGTATTAGAATAGTAATTATTTAGGTTCCTGCCACAAGTTTTTTTCAAAATACTTATCTACACAAATACTAAGAAAACATTCATTCTTTAGTGCAAAAATTCGATTCGGTTTAATTTTATTTCAGAAAGGTATTTTGAAAAAAAATTGTGGTAGGAACCTAGATAAATACAATTTTAATACAAATAATAGCAGACCATGGTGAAAATATGCTCAAATTACAAATCATTTTGGTATTACGTTTGTATGGGAAATCCATCCGTCGCCGGACCCTTAAGGATAATCTTCAAGGGGGAAAACTGGAGTTAATTTTTTTGAAGTCCAGCTTTCTCCCTTAGGGGGGATTTCAGAGGGCAAAACTGGAATAACCCTCACATGCGGTACCTAAGTATCGTTTTTTTTCATACTTAAAACTCTGGGTGCCTGTCTGTGACTCCACCTTTAGTTCAACATAATATAAGGTTAACCGTTAAGGCCAGGTAGTCCTGCAGCAGTAGGCGTAAGGAAAATGCGCGCCTGCCAAGCCGCAGCGCGCCGCCGCGCTCGTGTTTTTTTTAGTTACTTAAACATGGTGATTAAGAAAATCATTTTATCAAGTCAAACTCTGCGAATTTGTTTAGAACTACTAAGTGTCCTTAGTTGAGTACAAAAAAAAGTGTGATATCAGTAGTTCGCTAGTGTATTGAAAAAACGTTAGAAAAAGGGGTAACTTTGGGATTATTTTGTATCGAGTGAAGGGCATTAGATCTTGTAACTGAATGCGGATTTAACTAGACTAGATCCTTAGGTAACATTTATCTTTTTTTCACACTATTTAACACCATTTTCTAAGTCTCAGATGGTTTTAAAAATCACAAAAATGCGGCCTCTGCTGGCCTACCCAGCATTAATTTAATTTCCTTGTTCTTGGAATATCTCCAGAAAAATCTGCTTTAAAATTTGCGGAAAGGCTTCAGTCCCGCTCGTAAGGCGATGAGCCGGTCAAAGCCCCTACATATCTTCTTACTTTACTCGCTCGCCTCGCGCCAAGCCAATGAGTTCCTCTAAGCCGGACCTTATTCTTCTTTGCCTGTGTTTTATTATTAAATTTGAAATCCTAGGATTCATTTGTTGTCGGTTCAAATATTCATTTTGACCAAACACTTGTGCACTATAATATGTTCTGCGCACCTAGCTAGTCTGCGTTGAGACTGGCCGCCGTGGCCGAACTCGGCTGGGAGGGCATCATCATTAAATAAATAAATAAATAAAAAATAAATAATGCTGGACAATCCACACAGCACCATCTAGCCCCAAAGTAAGCTACTCATAGCTTGTGTTATGGGTACTAGATAACTGATATATTATATACATAGATAGATATTTTTTTATTATATTTACAAAACACCCAGACCATCGGAACAAATTTCTGCAAATCGTACACAAATTTGAACCGAGACGGGAATCGAACCCGCAACCTCTTGCGTCTCAGGCGGACTCTCGCCCGATGCGCCACTGAGGTCGTCATTATCTTCATCATGGCCAAATAAAAATATTTCGTTATTATTTATGTTTATTTTTAGCCGTTACAGTCCCACTGCTGCAAATGCCTCCTTTTACTGCCTCCACTCCCTCCACCCACTACAGTACTAATTAAAATTGAAACCGAATTTCGACCACCAGTCTCATCTGAGACTAGCCAGATGCGCAGGACATATTATAGTGCACAAGTGTATGCGCAAACACAGGTGCACTCTCTATTCCCTCACTCTTTGACGACCTCCGTGGCGCGGCGGGCGAAGGTCCGCCTGCGACGCATGAGGTTGCGGGTTCGATTCCCGCCTCGGAACACATTTGTGTACGATCTACAGAAATTTGTTCCGTTGGTCTGGGTGTTTTCTATGTATAATAAAAAAAATATCTATCTATGTACCTATATAAATAATGTATTAAATATATCAGTTATCTAGTACCCATAACACAAGCTTTGAGTAGCTTACTTTGGGGCTAGATGATGCTGTGTGGATTGTCCAGCATTATTTATTTATTTATTTATTATTTATTTATTTACTCTCTTAATCCGATGGGACGGCAGACCGACACGACCGAGGAGAGGTCAAGCGCAGGACCAACGGCTTAACGTGCTTTCCGGGGCACGTCCACTACACTATACTATTAACGGCGTGCGTTCAGCTCGTCACGCCATCTCACTCTGCAGGTATACTTTACTCTAATTTGATCGAAATCAGGGTTCCACTCGGATTCGGATGGATTTTGACACGGATTTTGCGCGAATCCGTGTCAGTCCTCCACTCACTCCTTTCGAACTACGTGAATTTAGATATATAAAGAGCAATTTATTTTCAAGAATTTGGTAGAAGTATCGTAGTAGCTATGTGGTGCCGGCTTAGAATTTGCCCCCTGCAGAACAATTCTACCACCAAACTGCGATCCCCAACCCGCATGCCCAGCGTGGGGATTATAGGCATTACCCCCCTAGGAGATAATAGCCAATTAGGCGCTTATTACGGGCGAGGCCTGCGTCCAGCTGTGGACCAATACAGGCTGTTGAGGTTGAAGTATAAGTACCTACTACTTAGTTGATGTTACAGAAGACTCGTCTTCACCGGAAGATGCACAGCTTTAGGGTGCGTTTCCACCAGAGATGTGCTACGTATCTAGCTAACTAAGCAGTGAAATCAGTCAAACGTAAACGCTAAGGCAGTATCAACATAATAGGTTACCTTTGGGGCTAGATGATGCTGTGTGGCTTGTCCGCCAATATTTATTTATTAAAAGAGTTATTAGTATCATACATAGACTCGTGAAAGACGACCTCAGTGGCGCAGCGGGCGAGAGTCCGCCTGCGACGCAAGAGGTTGCGGGTTCGATTCCCACCTCGGAACAAATTTTTGTACGATCTGCAGATATTTGTTCCGTTGGTCTAGGTGTTTTCTATGTATAATAAAAATATAAAAAAATATCTATCTATTATACAATGTATTAAATTATCAGTTATCTAGTACCCCTAAACAAACTTTGAGCTTACTTTGGGCTAAATGGTGCTGTGTGGATTGTCCAGCATTATTTATTATTTACTTATTTATAGACTTACATGTACAAACACATTCTATTTAAGTTGCGTGTCCTCTAAATTCTTGCAAGAACTTCGCACCGAGAATTCAATTTCAAATATTACTAACAAAGATTTCGGTAACAATTTATCAGCAAACTGGTAACTTTTCAGTAATACCTAACTTTTCCAGACAACCTTCGGACAGCCTCCACGTGACCTGAAACCTATAAAAACAAACACTCTATATAAATATCAAAAACTCTGTAAGTAACTCTGAATAAACATGCAGCTCATAGAAGGCTCAGAATCTCATAGGCACTATAATCTCATAGAGGTACCTAGTCCAATCCCAGTTTATACTATAGGTAGGTAATCTCATAGAGTAAATACATAGAAACACTCCAATCCCAGTTTAGCAAACCCGGGTGTGCGAGTCAGGTAGGGCATTGCTTCATCTTGAAGGATTTGTAGGTATACTATTAAATTGTTATCTATCTACTAATATTATTGCGAAAGTTTGTGTCCTTGTGGAAGATGTTTGGCCGAAGACAACGCCAAAAATACTGATTAGATCGGCCTAAAATTTTGCACATATTAAAATCTGGATCTGGAATGAATTACTTAAAAAAAGCGTGCGAAGCCGCGGGCCGAAGCTAGTAAACAAATAAATGGGTAACAGTTTTGCAATGACTATATTTTAAAAATATTTTATAGGAAACAAAAGTTGTTTTTAGAAATCGTTATTCAATTGTCTCAACGCAAAACAGCGACTGCGAGCTGAGATTCTTTTGTTTGGTGCAATTAAATTTTTTAAATAATTTAGTTTCACAAAGCTGCATGCATGCCGGTTTCAAAAATATAAAAAAATAAATAATGCTGGACAGTTCACACAACATTATCTAGCCCCAAGCTAAGCAGAGCTTGTGTCATGGGAACTAGAAAACTGATTTTCTTAATAAAATACACTACACAGGCAGATACTTTTTATTATACATAGAAACATCCAGAACACCCGGAACAAATATCTGAAGTTCGTTTATACGTTATAATTTCTGCCGCACAACAGGCCTAGTAAGTACATCATACACTCTATTCTGTTCTAACCTAACGCTCAAAAGCTCTACCTATTTTCAAAGAAACCCTGCATCTTTGAACTTAAGTCTGACTTAAAATATATCGTATTGCATTTCATACCTTCAGGCGGACCGGGTGTTGTCAATTGCAAATAATCTGCATAACATTTTGGACTTGGAGCGTTGGTTTGTTAGTTGAAGTTGCACAAACTACCCACAATTTGTTGGCAACCCGAAGCAGTACCAACTTTAGTAATATAGAAAGAGAAGCAAGTTTCTGGAATACGTAGTACGTACTGGAGTACGTACTGCTCTGTTCTGACTGTGGAAAAGCTTTTGGTAAAGACAAGTATCTAACAAACGTTTTCTAAAAAACGATTTTCAAAGAGCAAATTAAAGGAGAAATTGCTCTCTGTAGGTAGATCGTGGCGTTCGGCACACGATTACCTACATTGTGTTGTGCTGTATGAATTGTTTCGTGGTTGATGTAATTTCATAATTTTCGCACCAATTTCCCAAAACCCCTCTGCTCCTATCTATCAGTAGTGAATCAGCATTCCCTCAGCTCAAGCTTAATTGGGCAAGCGCATTCGCATGACGTATTCAGTGATTGCAGTTGACATCGTTTGCGGCGAAATTGCAATAATTACGTCCGAAATCAAACAGGCTGTAACACAGTAATTGTAAATTGGAAATAATTAATGGATGTCAGAGTCAACGCGAGGCGTAGCAGCTCTGATTTGTAGGAATTCGACTTGCAGCTCAACGAACTCGGCGAAATTGTCAATCAAGTAAATTAGTGACCTTTGATCTAAAACAGGAGGGAAAGAGGAAATTATCCTGATTCGGAATCCAGTCAGGTTTGATTCCGTCAGCGATTTCAGTTTTTACGATTGGAGAGGAAAATACGGAACAGAACTGAAGCAGAAATATTCAAATAAGCCAATTTAGATGAAACGCGCGTTATTCATTTTTCCTGATTGTCTGCCATACGAGTTCGTGTTTATGGCGCAGATCATTATAAAGTACTGCCTACTTCAAGGCAACGTTTTTTCAGGGCCTGGTTTCTATAAAACTACCGAAGTAGCTAATTTAACATTTCGATGTAGTAATTCTATGTTGTCTTGTCATCCGTTGTAACTCTGTTAAGACTGCTGGGATTGTTCGATACATCGATCACGTAGGGAGGTTTTTGCATCATCAGCAGTTTGACCTAAGTAGGTTACTCGTGCCGCGAGCGCGGACCGGCCGCCTACGGAGGTCAGTGCATCAGCAGCATTTCAATTCAATCGGCATTTCAATCGTACTCATTAGCATCATATTAGTCGTGGTTTTATACAATATAGCTATTGTTCCCTATACTCGACTTTTATATCATCCCATTTTATATCATCCAGCATCCCGAGAAGAGCTAGACGCGATTTCTGGGATAATTTTGGCAAGTATGTGCCTGCATACAAGACTAAGTCATTTTATGTCCGACTCTCCATCGTTAGTATAGTATATACGTAGGTACTTATTCCTACAAAAGATATGAAACTAGTCTCGTAATTCATAACAACTTAGCTCGTTTATTGCACACATGTTCCATTGCATTCGCCGGCTGTTTTATTGAAGATTTCTCTGCACGTACTGCACTTATTATTTATGCTTACAGTTCTCCCTACCCTACCCTTTAGTTTTTTAATAGATACGAATATGACGTGTTATTCTTGTAATGTACGAAATAAATGATTATTGATTTATTATTGATAGATTGTTCAGCTCACGTACATTTTTTTTACATAGCCTGATAGGATCACGTTTGTGCAATAACTGCACACTTATGAATACTGATCATATAATGTGCAATAAACGATTTGATTTTTTGGATAGGTTGGAAACTGGTGCAGCTTTGCCTACCTAGGCCTAGTTTACATTTATGTTTGAGGGGAGGAATCGCTTTGATCATTTTCCTATGGCCTCTTTGACTACGAGGCCCTTGAATCAATAAACATTAGTTAGATCAATCTGTTGTGGTAGGAGAGAACTTGTTGAGATATTCTTAGGTCTTGGTTTTTTTCCAAATGATTATAACTTTTTCAATACTTGGGTACTTCCAATGATAGATAATTTTTTGTACCTCCCCTGCATTGCGATGTCTCTTCATTTCGTAGATGGTTGGTATACGTTTTACAATTTATTTAGTTGCATTTAATAATAGGAATTCATCAAAATTGTAATAGTAAGTTCGTTGTTCACCAGGCTTACCTAAATTTATTTATATAAATCTGGCCGCTAGTAACTGCGGGATCATAAGTTCATGGTACTATTTTGTAAACTTAGACGAAAGATACACAGACTGTTAAATGCACAGGGCATTTAACACGTGTGTCTGTGTATCTTTCGTTGGTGCCATTAATTATAGTGAAAAAAAATGGCAGTAGGTTAGAACTAAGTCATTAGCACCATTTTACTGTTCACCTAACCTACGCTGTAAGTAATTTTGAAAGCAATTTGAAAACGGAATGCATTATTTTTCTTAGTTCTCCGACTCGTGAATGGAATGAGCAATAAGTTTTACCTTGCCGCGGAACACAAATGTTTTATGTTTTATAGTTTGTTGGTTCGCAGGCGATATTTGCGAGCAGGTGCAATGCAATGCAGCACGGTAATGAGAATGCACAAAACGTGAACAATTAGGACCGACGGGACTAGAGGCAAAAATATTTTGTTGAACGAATGTTTTCGTAGACTACGTCACGTTTCAAAATCAAATCCAGTAAATGTAAACTTATAAAATTAAACTTATAAAATTAAACATTGACACGGAAATAAAGTGATAAGTACTTTTGATTTCTGTCGCTTCGGTATGTAGTAATGTAAAGAAGCGTGTGTCTAATGTAAAGAAGCGACGAAGAAACCTTTAGCCTGTTAGTTGTTATTTTAAGAGTTGGAGCAATACCCGTCCCAAGCTTCTTTATCCTCTAGATAATCTGATATTTTATAGTTCTGATATTTTATCGTTTTAGCACTGCAAGGTTTTGACAATTTACGTTCCTTTTCACGTGACATAGGTATGTGATGCTCAGTATATTATTTTATTGAACAGAGCTTTTAGATTTTGGGTTTGTTGCTTAAGCGGAAACGGATATAGGAGAGGGCGGCGTGCCTAAGCGATAAAAAATAACGTTTAATATTGTGTTCCAAAAGGTAAAATATTTTATAGTCTGTATGATGGAATATGCCTATAAAATTTATAGCTATAAAAACCTTAGCTGCTTTCTGTTGACAGGTAACAAAAATGCTTTAATGGGTTCGAATTAATTTTATCTAGGTATCTACTTACCACCCAATCTAAACTTAAATATATATGAACTACATTAGGTGCCCTATTGATTATGTCCAAATAATGAAACAATTTTTATAAATTTTTAAAGAACTTTTTAAGTTTTATGTAACTTCAAAGTTATTTAAATTATTAAGCCTTTAATGGCTAGGTTATGCCTCCATGCAAACTGATGAACTTTTACCCCTTGCCATTAACCCTATAGAAACTTACCCCCACTTACCTATGACAAGTATAAATTTAGACATTTTATTATATTCATGAGATTCGTGAGCGACAGGTTCAGTTGTGATCGTCGTTTGTACAGTAGAATACTTTTTTCATAACCATAACCTAGTTTTGTTTTCAAGATGATTGAAGACGAAAGACAGACGGCAAGAAAAGAAATCCACGACACACTTCGTATATGCAATTTATGTTTCGGCTGTATCGGTGTATCTTTGATAGATGATTCTTCCAAGAATCTTCGAGGGAGATTGAGAGCGTATTCCGCGATGTTTATTACGTTTACTCTTTTGTTTTTATTGATGCTGGGACAGTATTCATATGTTTTTTATCGTGTGGGATCGTTGGGTGCGATAGAAGGATTGATTGGCAGTAATTTACATACAGCTGGTTACGGTCTTATGAGTTAGTAGACCTTTTACCTTAGTTCATCTGATTCTTTATACTTACATACTGGGGCCTATTCTGCTAGACTAATCGCTTCACCATGACAGTGGTATCGCCGCAGAATCTCCACTCGTGTAGAGGACAGGGACCGTTTTGTGTCTCAAGCAAACCCCATTCCCAACCCCCTATCTCCAAAGATTGCAGAGCGATCTATCTGAAATGAATGTAACGTTTGTAGATATGGTTCTAAATTTTACAGGAAAAATAATAGAGAAGTTGGTAAAACGAACACTTTTTGAAAAATGGTGCAAAGGGGGGGGGGGGGGGGTTTGATTTTAAAAAGGGGGGATACCTCACCGAATGGGTTATCAAATGAAAGGTATTGGTTTGCACGTTTCGAAACAGTTTTCGAAATTTCTGTAGAGTACACACTTTTTGAAATATTTTGAATGAAGTAAATATATTTACTTTATCTCCACAGTACCTACACTGCAGAGTGCTCCATCTAAAATGTAGTTTGCTAAGTACCTACTATGTTTCGGTAGGTATTCATCAAATAACGATGTCTCTAACCGGTACCTTTAGTACATGTATGTATAACCGACAAACGTTCGAAACCCTCGGCGCGAGAGTAACACTCGCACTTGACGTTCTTGTTTTCTTATACATTGTATTTGTCTGAGTTACATTAACTACAGATGGATGAAAGAAACTAAATATGGATGGAAGTACTGCAAAAGGCACGGAGATTGAATGATTGGTTTTAACCTTGTCGAGGTGTGCAAATATCCGCACTCACTACCTGGAGTGTCTTATTATATTAAAATTAACTTATTCTGCGACGACACCATTGTCATAGTAAAGCGATTGGTTAGTGAAATTTCCCTTTTACCATATTTAAAACATCTAGTAGGTATATGTAATGTATAATATCTTTCCTCATTTATAGAAGATACACGCACAAACCATACTTCTTCGATTAATTTATTTGCATTGTACGTATTATTTTATAATCTGTCTTTTGTTTTCAGGCCAGGGCAAACTGCTGACGATATGGTACAAGCAGGACAAGTTCCGGCAGCTTGTGAGAGAGCTAGCTGACATCTGGCCGGTTGATGTCAAAGATGATGCGGTAGCTGCTATCAAGAGGGACAGCCTTTCTGCGTTGAGAAGGAGTTTGATTTGTATGAAGTTCATAATTTACTTACGTATGCTTATGTGGTTTGTTAGATTGGAAATCGTGGTCTTGTATAAAAACCGAATAATGACTAGCAATGGAATTGCTAGTGAGATGTCGATCTTGTGGCCTGTGGTCTACTTTGAAAAACGAATGAAGTTGACGTATGACGTCGGATGCACAATATGAAGGAGGGCCGATCCGTTCTTTCGATGACCTTACTGCGAAAATAATTCTGACATTTATTTCTTAGAGATCCAAAGCAAAAGGTGTCCGTTGGTGATGCGGCCGAAGCAACTTGGCGGTAAGGTTGTTCGTGTCGTTGGATAGACGTCATCCGACAATTTTGTTCGTTTTTCAAAGTAGACCTTGGCTTGCAAGTCCAATTTGGTTCCATAACCACTGCAGGGTTTTAGGTTACACTAGCAATACTATAGCAATCGTGTTGTCCTCAGCCAAATGTTAATACGAGATATTTTCTTTCAGTATACACTTTTTGGAACGCTTTCGGAGTCTGGGTATTCAATTTGACGCCAATAGCAGAATTCTTGTACCATAAAACGCAAGGAACACCTTCAGAATTGGGCTATGTCTATCAATTGCTGTACCCATTTGACAAAACGAAGCCTTATTTTCATGGTTTTGCTTACTTTTTTGAAGTTTGCTCAGGTAAGTTAGGTATTCTATGTAAAAGTTTTTGTGTGTGTTTCCTATGTTTTTTTGAAAATGTCTAGCGACTGGCGTATGGCGTAGATACAACTTTACCGCTTGCGTTTATCCTGAAACTCTTACTACCTAACTTTAGATTCTCTACCTTTTTAGGGTTCCGTACCTCAAAAGGAAAATAGGAACCCTTATGGGATCACTTTGTTGTCCGTCTGTCTGTATGTCTGTCCGTCTGTCAACCCTTTTTTCTCAGGAACGCGTGGACGTATCGAGTTGAAATTAACGTCAAATACTCAAGTCCGTAACCTCTTGAAGCCGCAATATAAATAAAACTTCTAAATCAACGCACTCAAAAGTAACAACCGTTGATGTCCGAAAATTTTGAAATTTCCAAGGGCACTTGCACACAAAACCTATTGGGTACTTCCCGTAGACCTAGAATCATGAAAATTGGTGAGCAGCAAGGTCTTATATCACAAGTAAAGGGAAAAATCCGAAAACCATATATTTGTAATTTATTCACATAAAAATTACTTTTATTTAATGCTTGCGATGGACCAAAACCTATAGGGTACTTCCTGTAGACTTAGAATTATGAAATTTGGCAAGAAGCAAGGCCTTATAACACAAATAAATTGGAAAATCCGAAAACCGTAAATTTTTTGTTTATTCACAAAAAAAACTTTTGATTCTCGTCATGGACCAAAACCCATAGGGTACTTCCCGTTTACCTAGAATCATAAAATTTGGTAAGAAGCAAGGTCATAGAGCACAAATAACGAGAAAAATCTGGAAACCGTAAATTTGTAGTTTATTAACAAAAAAATCATAATTTTTGATTCTCTCCCTCGACCAAAACATACAGGGCACCTACTTCATGTTGATCTAGAATCATGATATTTGGCAAAAAACAAGGTTTTACAATTAAACGGAACCCTTAGTGCGCGAGTCGAGCGATTCGCACTTAACGTTTTATTTTTTGATGACGATCGTAAAAATCTGACACTGGATACCAAACTGCACGTAGTATGGTATGCAATAGTGTGTGTGTGTGTAGTGTAGTTTTGACGACCCACTAAACAACCACCCGCTGGACGGCCTCTATGCGTATTAGGGCCTTGGTACTCCGATAGACCGCGCTAGTGACTCTACCTACATTTTGTACTCTCTCCGTAGTCTCTCTCTGGTACTTAATTTGGTGCTAGATGTTCCTGTATGGAGTGTCCAGCATTATTTATCTATTGGTATGTTCCAGGAGTATTATCGGTTTCGATGATGCTAGGCACCGATCTGTTATTCATGACTATGACGAGCCACATGTGCATGCTTTTACGTGTTCTTCAGCTGAGAATCCGCAATCTGATAGACGAAGACGACATCAAGAGCAACACAGGGACATTGGATTGCTACAAAGAGATTCTGTGTGTTGTTCAAGTACACCAACGGCTAATTCAGTAAGCTTCAACTGGTTCATACGTTTTATTTTGATTGTTATTGTTATTTATTCGCAAACAAATACATTAGTGTCGGAATATTTACAGTTTAGAAATAATATAAAAATAAAATAATCACATAAATCAAATACATAATAAAAGTTAAAATAAATGCAATGTCACCACAAAAATAAATTGGTACATTAAAATAGATAAATTAAATTGGAACACAAATGATATACACACTCAGGTAAAATAGAAACAATTCAACATACCTATCATTGATTTAGTTTAAGTATAGGTTTCTTTTATTTTTTGGCTAGATGTGTTTGATTTTTGTCGCTTGCTGTAGAGCAGTGGTTCCTAACCCTTGGTAATTACCCCTCCGGGGTTAAACAGCTATTCTGCGGGGTTAATCATGCTGCAAGTTTTAGTAGGTATTGGAAAATTTGTAACAGATTTTTTCAGTGTAACAGTCTGAATAATATCTATCTCATTACAAGGAAATATGACAAACATTTTGACAGTGCAGGATAAAGTTGTGGGCGCGAAGCCGGGGTGAATCCCTAGTTGGGAAAAATCATTGTTGTTGTTTTCTTCGATAACATTTTAAAGGGGGTCAAACCAGTTTTCCTGATAGGTCATAGGAGTAGCCAGACCAAAAAGGTTAGGAACCACTGTTCTAGAGGAAAATAAAATGACTTTTACTGTGATTTAAGTATATAAATGATTGTTTTAGGTATATCAACGATTTAGAGAGAGCATTTGCAGCAGCGAATCTTATCAATGTTTTGTTAAGCTCGATCAACATTTGCAGTTGCACTTTCAACGTTGTGGTAAGATTATCTATAATATAGTCTATCTATAATATAAGATTATATATAATATAGTCTGAAAATTATGTGGGCAATATCGATGCCAGCCAATCGCTCACCGGCTGCCACGTTTATAACAAAACACAGCATTTTACTTTTAAAAGGTAAAAAAGCAATTTCGAAGAAAAATAATGTTGTAAGCGAACAAAAGCTTAAGTGAACTTTCTCATCAAACCAGTTACCAGGTGAACTGTTTAACGGTGGAAATTATTTATTTATTTATTTATTTATGTTTGAATTTCCTTCGTTTACTCGCGACTGCTTAATTTACACTCTCGATAAAGTTATGTTATGAAGTTTATTAATATACCAACTTTATTACCGAAGTATTCGTTGGTTTTGATTAATATTGTATTTAGTTCCTAGATCCGTGGGTGAGGATGAGCAATAAGTTCTTTCTTGGAGCGGCTCTCACTCAGATGGGTATAGTCTGTTGGTACGCTGATGACATTTACAGAGCAGTAAGTTACCTATCTTTTATCCTGACCTGTCATAAATAACACTAAAGAGCTCAAAACTCAAATCATGGTAAATATCCCGTTGTAAATGACTTTGGTGTTAGGTAATAAACATGATGTATTTAAAAGTTATATCTTATTTAAGGTATCTAAAACTAGCTGCATTCTTACTACCCGTTGTCCTATTACCCGTTCGTTTTCCCGTAGGAATGAATAATTTTCCCGCAGTAAAAAGTAGCCTATGTTCATCAGGAATACAAATACAAATACAAATACAAATACAAATACAAATATTTATTCAGGTAAACTTAAATTAATTTACATAGCATGGGTTTGGAATCCTCTTTTAAGTATAGAGATACCTGTATTAGAGGGTTCCGCTCTTCCGTAATATACAGTTATAATAATATTGGAAGGTGCGTATTTGAATAATTAAAACTAGAAAGATAATAATGCTTTACAAAAGTTTGGTAGCATGTGATTGTATGGTGTGTGCCTGTGTGTGTGTGTGTGTGTGTGTGAGTGTATGTGTGTGTTAGTGTTTTGTGCACGTCTGTAAGTGTATTTGTGTTGTGTGCATGTGTGTATTGTGTGCAAGTGTGAGTGCCTAGCATGTTGAGTTTGTTTATATGTTACGAAACACTTTCCAAAAGTTTTTCAGTTTCTTCATAGTTTAGAGTTAATAGCCATTTATTTAGGGATTTTTTGCATTCATAATTATTCATAGGGTAGATTTTTAAGGTTTTGTTTATTGCGTTGTAGAGCAAGGCAGATTGCTTGACATATTGTCGCGACGCAAACTGGGACCGAGTAGAGATTTTAGGAGCTACTTGTTCACTTCTTCGCTTATTAAGTTTGTTGGGGTCATACTCAAGAGATCTATGTAGCCTCAAAACGGCGCTTATGATGTAGAGTTTCCTGACTGATAGTAGACCGGCGTCTTGGTAGAGTACATTCGTAGAGTATCGGAAGGGCTTGAAATACATGACTTTTAATAGAGACCTCTGTGCTCTTTCAAGTTCTAAGAACTGGAGAACTACTAAGAACAGGAATCTTATGGTAAAAGAATTTATCAAATCGGATCAGTAGTTTCGGAGCATACTTATTTAATACAAACAAGCAAACAATCAAATCTTTCCTATTTATAATATTAGTCTAAAATAAAATAGGTAGACTTTACTCAAATGATGATTCCTACCTAACAGTCATTTGAACGAAAGGCTGAAACGATGATGAAGTAAATCATTGTTATAATATTTCGTACATAATTATGGTATTTATCGGGTTTATTTACCTATTTTTAAAATAGGTAAATAAACGCGATAAATACCCGTGAATAATTATAATAATGTGTTCTGATCGCGTAAGTTTAAAAAACTTTATATTTCGTACACTCTGTAGGAGTGGTCTTTCGCTCAACCACACTTCAACCAGTAAATTTTTATCTTTAACACAAACCGAAAAATTTTCATTGTTAAAACAAAGTTCAGATTCTATGGTTGTTATTTCAGAGTGAAGGCGTTTCTAACGCAGTGTTCGAAAGTGGCTGGTATAGAACCGATGTGCGCTCGCGCAGAGCCCTTCTTGTTATGCTGCAAAGGTAAAGTACCTCCAAACGGTATTTTTTCTCTTTTATAGATATACTAGTTTATGCCCGCGGCTGGGCACGCGTTTTTTCTACGGAAACGTTTAAGTGATTTCAATCCCATGGGGACTAATTTATGGGACAAAAAGTAGCCTATGTTTGATTCCAGGATTAAAATTACTTGTAGGTATGCAAAAAGTGTTGGGATGGTGCAAATTCTAAGCCGTGCCGGCTTAGAATCACACGGCAGCACGGCCCGGCTCACGCACGGCTACTCCATCTAATGATCTATAGTTATTTCTTGCAGATCACAGAAGCCGTTATATTTCACCGCCCTGAAGTTCAGCACTATCACAATGGCAACGTATAGTTCCGTAAGTGTTTTGTTTCATTAAGCTGTCATTTATCACAATCCCTTATTATTCGCTGTACGTTTAAGCCGCTGCCCCACCGCTTAGCACGGAGAGGCTACGCACGTGTGTCTAGCTTCGCTTTGCAAGAAAGTGTACCTATGTGATAGCGTCCCCTGCAACCCACGAACACGCTACGCACGAATTAATGACGCCATTGCTACACGCGTGGCTTCGTCAAATATGGCACCCAGGCAGCTCAACGCTGTCATCGCAACGCTATGCACGCTGTACACGATTGCGTAGCTTCACTGCGGGAAATGCGATGTCAAAACTGTACTGCGCTACAGTTGTTCATTGCCGTGGCTTAATTTTCATGTAACGAACCCACGCGGCCACGCAGCTAAAATGCGCCGCGTGGCGGGGTGCACAGCGTGCGGTGCGCCGCGGTGGGGCAGCGGCTTTATAATCGTACATTGAATAGTATGTCAACTGATTAAATATTTTTTTTTTCAGATTCTTACATCTTCGTATTCATACTTTACGTTGCTATACTCGTCGTTCAAGCAGCATGACAACAATTCGTGAACGTGGAAAACTATAAACGCCTTTCTACCATACATCTTTATATTCATCAGATTATACATATATATTTATTTTATACATCATGGATCGCTATGCAAACTTCGGAGATAGGGGGGGGGGGAATGGGTATATTTTCGACTTTTTTCAAAATTATTCACAAAGTATGAAACCTACAGAAATTTGAAAAACTGTTTTGAAATGTCCAAACCAATACCTTTCAAGTGATACCCCATTCGGTGGTTTTTAAAAATGAATAAATTAAATAAATTATGCCCCCCCTTTTTTTACCATTAAAAAAAAAAACGATTCTTAAAGCTGAGAGCGTTTTGTGGTTCAAACATTCACAACGTAAACCTAGGTTTTTTTCTTTGGTCCATGGCGAGAAACAAAAAAAAATTTATTTGTGCTATCAGATTTTACTTCTTGCCTTATTTTATTATTCTAGCTAGGTCAACGGGAAGTATCCTGTAGGTTTTGGACCATGGCGAGAATCAAAAGTATTTTTTTGTGAATAAACTACAAAACAGTTATAGTATTTTTTCTTTGACTTGTGCTCTAAGACCTTGTTTTTTGCCAAATTTTATGATTCCAGGTTAACGGGAAGTACCCGTATAGGATTTGTGTGCATGTAATTCCCTTGGAAATTTCAAAATATTCAGGCATGAGGTTACAGACTTGAGTATTTGATGTTAATTTCAACTCAATATCTCCACGCATTTCTGAGAAAAGGAGGTTAATGGACGGACAGACAGACGGATGACATAGTAATGCTATAAGGGTTCCTTTTTTCCTTTTGGGGTACGGAATGAAAATTCTCTTACCAAACCCTCTCTAAAAGGTTGTTTGTTTTCTTTTGTTGAATGAGTCAAAGTGAACAAAAACACAAGCAACTGTGTAAGTTGACATTTTTTTTAAAGAACGGAGTATGTGCATTTTTGTGCAATCGACTGAACAGTAGTAGCCTAGTCAAACGCGTGTATAAAAACTGTGCCATGGAATATTATTGCTATGAAATTACCGCCATAAAGCTTTACTGCATATCTACATGGAATATGCTAGATTTTGAAGCTCTGAAATGTCTGTTATGTTTTAGTGTCTTTTTTTAGCGTTTGACCATAATCTTACCAGATAGTAAGTGACGATGTATCACGAAGGACTAGAAGAAACTTTTGTCTTGAAGATACCCAGGTTTTTGACCAACTGGTCGGAAAAACAGAAGCAAGCAGCGAGGTCCAAACCTGAGTGGTACCTACGACTGGTAAATGTGAAGGAGAACCGCTTTGTAAGAGCCTACTCTACCTAGAGTTTCGTGGTCTTACCAGAATAAAATATACCCTCATAACAGTCTTAACATGCGAGTAGCTAAGGCCATTTCCTTTAAACACGACTAAAAGTTATTCGTCCGTGATATGTTTAATACCTAATCATTGCACGAATACAATTTTATTAGTTATTAAATACCTATTTAGACATATAATTTCATCAAAAAAGTTTTATGAACCTTATTCAACGTCCGTCCTATAGGAGGTATATAATTAGGCACCAAATTTTGTCCAAACTTATACTCGTAACATTGTTAGGACTTGACTTAGTAATTTTTATGTTTACACTGCTTATTACTAAGTATTACTAACTATAAACCAAAGCTACCAGACGTATTAATATTTGATATAACCCCATATAACTCGACTGGTATAAATTCAGGTAATTTTAATATCAACGACATTGTTAACCTAGGGAGTAAGCTCAAGTTGTACCACTACCACGTTTAAAGTCACAAAATAAGAAGTATCAAAATGGCCGTGGAAGTCGAAAAACGATCAGCAAATAAAGAAATTCATGAAACGCTTAGAGGATGCAATTTTTGCTTCATTACTTTAGGGATTTCGTTGATCGATGAACCTTCTAAGCATTTCCGAGGGAGATTGAAAACATATTTACCGTTGTTTATAACCTTTTTATTCGTGAATTATATGATCTTGGGGCAATATTCATATGTTTTTCATCAGATGAGGATTTGTTCTAATGCGATTGAAGGCTTGATCGGGAGTAATCTACATGTGGCTGGATATGGACTAATGAGTTAGTATCTATACTTTGACCTAAATTCAATTAAAATTATTCTCAAATATCAAAGACCACAGCTTTGGCGTATGATTCACCATAAAGAGGTTACTGGTTGTTTACCTTATTCGACAAATTTAAATTATGGGTAGGTACAAAATCATTTCTTTTTATTTTTAGGTCAGGCGAAACTGCTAACGATATGGTACAAGCAGGACAAGTTAAGGCATCTCGTGAGAGAGCTCTCCGATATTTGGCCGGTTGATGTCAAAGATGAAAAGGTTGCTGCTATTAAGCGTGAGAGTCTCTCCTCTTTGAGAAACAGTCAGTTATGTAAGAAATTTCCTTTACGAAAACACAATGGCAACTCTTCACATCCCAAATGTGACTTAAAATACAACTTTTTTTCAGTGTATTCCTTTTGGAACGCTTTTGGTGTTATCCTGTACAGTTTAACTCCGATTGCCGAATTCTTATACTTCAAAGCAAGAGGAACGCCTGCGGAACTGGGCTACGTCTATCTGCTGTTGTATCCCTTCGATAAATCTAAGCCAGTTTATCACGAACTTGCTTATTGTTTTGAATTATGCGGAGGTAATTTATTTGTTAAGATGGTGCAGATAAGTCAATTACAGCCACAGATCGGTATTGCGTCCTCGTAACCACTTTCTCAATCTTGTTAATGTAAATTTTGCGGTGGTCGATGGCTTCTCTGCGCCAACTCTATGCGCTTATCTGCGGAAACTGAGCGATACGCAACTCGTGCGGGATGATTGAATGGATATGAAACTGCAGTACGCTGATACTGCAAGATTTGCGGTTGATTTTCAGCGTGAGTAGGTAAGAATATCGACATAGTAGGAATCGGAATTCAGAACCAGAATTCTCGTAATAGTTGTGGTGTCGGAATGCGTGAAAGAAAACAGGACAAAACATAGGTTTAAGTAAAATTCGGGGACAAAATGATTTATAGACATAAAATCAATCGAAATACTTACACGACGGCAAGCCGCCAGCAGCACATAGCTTATTCAGTGGCACCTATATTTTCCAGGAATGATGTCAGTTTTGGTGATGCTAGGCACCGATCTGTTATTCATGACTATGACAAGCCACATGTGCATGCTTTTACGTCTACTTCAGTTGAAAATCCGCAATCTGATAGATGATGAAGACATCAAAAGAGACACAGGAACATTGGATAGCTACCAAAATATTGTGGATGCTGTGAAAATTCATCAACGACTTATCGAGTGAGTGCCATTTATAACATTAAATTATACTTATAGATCTATACACGCAAAAGAGTGCGTTTCATTTCATCTGAGCACTGGTGCGCTCAGATGAAACGAAACGGAACGCAGCCTAACGCTTATAATAACTAATTTCTACACGCACTTTCTCAGGATAAAAGTAGCTTATAAATAATATCTCCGGGATATTATCTATCTCCCTGCCAAAATTCATCGAGATCATTTTAGCCGTTTCGTCTTGAAACGATAACAAGTAGACAGAAAGAATTGATCATGATTTTTTAATATTAATATGGATTTGTTTTAGGTACATCAGTGATTTGGAAGGGGCATTTGCCGCGTCTAACCTGGTAAACGTTATTATGAGCTCAATCAACATCTGCAGTTGTGCTTTCAATGTAGTGGTAAGAACCCTTTACGAAACAAATCATTATGTAGACCGTAAAATTGGATTGGCAAGAATTTTTCACCTAACAAAAATAAACTATTAGGTAGGTATAGGTAATTATGGTATAACATAAAATGATTCCCCATTCTTTTGGCTGCGCCAACCAATAAACCATCCCAACCTTTAAACCATTGAACCTTTAAACAAAAAATAATGTTGCTAGACGATATTGGTCAAAAAATTATGTAGGCCCACCACTAGGTTCATAAGGCAGATTTTAATAGCCACTCATTAATTGGCACCTCGCACATATCGGAAGAGTACTGAAGACATACAAGACATGTTAATAATTGAAAACTATAAAGTTCCAGCTTGGTCCACGCTTTTTCACCTTTTTTCGCAAAATAAAAGGGAAAACCACTATAGTGATCAAACAAGACAAATGACGTTTGTGATGACTGGACCAACATAATACTACCAACGTAAATAATATTTTTCAGTTCTTGGATTCTTTGATGGCGATGAGCAATAAATTTTTCCTTGGAGCAGCGTTGTCTCAAATGGGTATTGTCTGTTGGTATGCTGATGACATTTACAGAGTTGTAAGTAAACAAGCCTGTTTTTAACCGCGACGCAAAAAGAGAGGGGTTTATAAGTTTAACGTGTCTGTCTGTGGTATCGTAGCTCCCAAACGGATGAACCGATTTTCGTTTAGTTTTTTTTGTGTGATAGATAATTTTATCCAGAGTGTTTTTAGCCATGTTTCATGAAAATCTGTCGGGGATTTTTTTAAATTTTGTTCTTGTTATATTATGTTTTTAATCTTCGACGAAAATGAGAGTTGATATAAGTTTGACGTGTGGCTGTAGCACCCAGTAGCTTCGTTAAAACTACGAATAGTATAAAGCACCTGCCCCACGGCAGCGCACGCTGTGCACGGCCACGCGGCGCATTTTAGCTGCGTGGGTTAGTCTGTTTGTCAACGTGGGTCAATGTTTCCACTACAGCACACACTATACATGAAAATTAAGTTCGAAGATCTCAAGAGGCGCATATATGCAGGTCTCGACAGAGCCTACACATTTGCTCCTCTTGGAGTCGAGACCCTAGGTCCGTGGTGTACCGAGGCTCTTCGGGTTTTCAAAAAATTATCTGAGTGTCGAAGCGACGCGTGAACCGAGAGCTGGTCAGTATCTGGCACAGCGCATCAGCATTGCCATACAGCGGGGCAATGCAGCCAGCGTCTTGGGGACGCTTCCGACTGGTATTGATATGGATCAGTTGAGCTATTTGTAGATTGTTTGTAACGGTCTGCAGTTAGCTCCTAGATTTTCGAATCGTCTATAATTTCATATTCTTGCGTAGCGTGTTCGTGGGTAACCACTACATTATCAGATAAATTTTCTTGCGAAGCGAAGCTGGATCTACGTGCGTAGCCTCACTGTGCGCCGTTTTATTATTTATTCTCTGCCGTAGCTCGCTAAGGAACGTACCGGTTTTGATTGAGGTGGTTTACTTTATTTGTTTGTAAGGTGACTTCATCGCAAGTGTTCTTCAACCGGTGCAGCCGTTCTAACTGTATTTTGATTCAAAATAAATCGAGTTTAAGAATTGTTTTAAGATGAGCATTTCATTTATTTATTCTCAAACAATAATTACATTGTGTCGGAATTTTTTCTTAATATTAGGTACATTGTTATTATATTTTATACGATTAGAGTCCATTTACACGACTTAAAAACATTAAAATAGTAGGATACTATATAAAAAGAGAAATTACAAAATTTATACAAAAAAAAAAACAAAACAAAACAAGCTTGTTATTTTATGTTTTGCAGGTCAGTTGTATGAGTCCGTGGAGTGAAAACCTGGAGGGCGATTACGGTGTGGTTAGGCACGGCATTACGGCTTAAACGTTAGCAGTTGAAACGTTAGGGTGCGCGTTCACAGGCTGGCATCGTACAATCCGCTGACAAGGTGCGTCCACTGATCGGCAATCCGAATGACGTCATTCGCATTAAACGGAAAAGTTGCCTTCACGAATCTTCCCCGGCATTGCCGACAGCCCGCGCCGTGCGGTACGGATTTTTTATGTCAATCTATTGCTGGGGCTAGTGCGGATTGTCCGATGCCGGCCTGTGAACGCGCAACCGAACGCTTTAACTGCTAACGTTTGAGCCGTAATGCCGTGCCTTACCACACCGTAATTTTGTGTTTTGTGAAGACTGGTCACCAGGAACCAGTCTTCACAAAACAGGGTTTGTCAATATTTGCCTGGTAAAATCCTTAATCTTATTCTATCCTTTGTTAAATTGTCAGCCACCTTTGTGAAGAAAAATACATAAAAAAAAAAAAATTCCAAAGAAGACTAGCGGGATATTTCTGCCATAACATCCGCTAGGTGTGGGCCGTTTTAGGTGCCATAAATCTAGTTTCCATCGTGTTTTTGGCTACTTACAAATTAATAATTCTTAACTTTCACTTTATTTTCTTTTTTTAGTGAAATACGACCCAGCACAAGTCATTTGCGTTCGTCGAAGTCGCCACGGTTCATAAATTCTGTCGATCAATTCCATCAAAATTGTATACAGCGCAAAAGTTTGCGTTCGATGGAAAACGAATTTCTTTTCTGTTTGTTTTTTCCAGAATATTGATGAAAATATTGCTTTTTCAGAGTTTGGGTGTATCTGATGCAGTGTACGAAAGCGGCTGGTACAGAACTGATGTGCGCTCGCGTCGCGCTTTTCTCTTGATGCTAAAAAGGTTTGGAAGACCATCTATTGCCACTGTCCACTAAACCACACAATCTACCTATATAATTTTGGTCATCAGGAATTTGATGTAGGTAACCCCACTAATTTTAAAAGCCACCATAGCATGCTTAGTAGAGTCCTTGAAGCATAGTCTCGGTCATATCATAGCAAGTCATAGTGTTGTTTTTTTGTTTTCTTTCATGATGTCATGTCATTGCATCTATCACTCCCGTAAAGTCCTTACAAGTCTACGTGAGTGCCGAAAAACGAACACTACATAAACCATGCTTCGTAAATGTCATTGTCATAATGATGAAGCCCACTAAAATGTCAACTTTTACTGGTGATAGGTGTGCCACTTCT
This sequence comes from Eupithecia subumbrata, assembly GCA_949316285.1. Classification (NCBI taxonomy): domain Eukaryota; kingdom Metazoa; phylum Arthropoda; class Insecta; order Lepidoptera; family Geometridae; genus Eupithecia; species Eupithecia subumbrata. The sequence goes on from OX438648.1 coordinate 1,773,788, forward strand.
CAACATCTCTTGTTGTCCTTAGGTAGGTACTCCCTAGTTTTTGGTATCTACCCAAGTATTAAAAATTCATACTCATACTTTATGGAATCAATTTAGCTATTCTATAAAATCTTAATTAATGATTGCTCTGCTAGACTCACACAAAGTGATCACGTATTGCTCACAGATCACAGAAGCCGCTAAACATATCACCACATATCACGTATTGCAAACAGGTCACAGAACCCGCTAACAACATCCCTTGTTGTCCCTTACCCTGTGTAGGTGCACCCTAGTTTTTGGTGTCTACCCTATTATTAAAAATTCATACTCATCGACTTTAAGGATAAATCAAGTTAGCTATTCTATAAAGTCTTAATTAATGATTGCTCTGCTAGACTCACACAAAGTGATATCGTATTGCTCACAGGTCACAGAAGCCGCTATATTTCACCGCCCTGAAGTTCAGCAATATCACTATGGCTACGTTTAGTTCCGTAAGTGTTTGGTCTCAGATACATTAATAAGCACAATAATATAGTATTGTTACAGTAGTGATAACTTAGAGCTGAGGGAAAATATGAGTAATGTGTGTGCCGATTGCACGTGCATAAATTTTTAAATACGTATTCAATCGCTACATCTAAATACTGTATATTTTTTATTGGTGATGGTCAAGCGTTTGGCTACCAATTTACTTAAGTAAGTGAAGATGTGGTCTAAGATGGAGCACGCCTTCCCAGAAGGAACTTATTTACCCTGGACTTGAAGACTCCAAGATTCTGTACTGATGATGTCTGATGTCTGTAAGTGTGATTCTGTGTCTGTGTGAGTACTCTAACGGGAAAACAGACACAGGAAGCTCTTTGGCTATACACACTATGAATTCGAGCACAATTTTTTGGTTTGACACTGTGGTATGTCGACCAGGTACGGTAGTATTTATCTGTGCGTCTACTGGTCCAACGTTGGAAGGAAGAAGATGAAATAAGGACTTATTAATGCGAAAGTAAAGTTTGGATGGCTGGATGTATGTTTGTCACTTGAATAAAATATCAATCACACTAATATAGTAAATGCGAAAGTTTGGATGGATGGATGGATGTTTGTTACCTCTTCACGCCAAAACTACTGACCGGATCGGGCTGAAATTTTGCACACAGGTAATTCTAATCCTGGAATCAAACATAGGCTACTTTTTATCCCATAAATCAGTTCCCATGATGGATATGATGATTTAAAAACAAAGGTGATTTAGAAAACACCCATAAACGTTTCTATTGAAACAACACGGGCGAAGCCGCGGGCATAAACTAGTAATACATAAATTAGTAATACATAAATTAATGCTGGACCATTCACACAGCGTTATCTAGCCCCATATCTATGCAAAGCTTGTGTTATGGGTACTAGATAATTGATATACTCAATACAAATACACGACATTGATAGATATTTTTTTTATACATAGAAAACATCCGGAACACCCTGAACAAATACCTGGAGATAGTACAAATATTTATCCCGAGGCAGGTATCGAACCTGCAACCTCCTTCGTCGCAACCTTCGCCCACTGCGCCACAGAGGTCGTCAATAGACTACTTTTATCCCGGAAATAATTTTTATTTGTATTTGTATTTGTATTTATTTATTTAGCAACTAACACGATTATATTAACCAATTACATTAGTTACATAGATTGAATTTTAAATAAAATTTACAATTATTGTTACTTACATTACACGTTTAAATCAGTCAAATAAATTGAGTTACTGGGAATAACATTAAATAACACATTAAATATCAAATTATCAATTACACAATTCAAATTAAAAATTATTTAGTCAAAGGTACATAAGATAGGTATGAAAGTTAAAATATTAAAACTAGGTACACCCATTCATACATCACGCTCACAGAACCTCAAACACACCGACAGAATCTCACCCAGGCTATCCGCAAATAAGTCTGTTTCAGGGCTATCGTTCAGGAGAGAGTTGAGAGCGGTGAGGATGCACGGGACGGGTGACGCGGAGCGCGCCGCCGTGGAGGACGGCGGCACGTCAAAGAACCTGTGCTTCCGGCCCCGACGGTAGTTATCGGGAACGTAGAAGCGACACAACACATCACTCAGTTCGGGAGCGTCTATTTTCCCACGGAATACCTTACACGCCATGGATAGCTGATCAAAGGCGCGCCGCGTCTCCAATGAGTTGTACCCCAGACAGCCCATCAGGAACTTAGTAGGGTACAAGAAGGGATAGTAGCCATATCGGCGCTTGTACAGGAACCGCAGGAATGCCTTTTGCACTTTTTCAAGCATTAAAGCATACTTGGCCTCATGCGGGTTCCAGACACAAGCGCTGGCTTCAATCTTACTACGGACGAGCGCGCCAAAGATCAGGCATATAACATGCTCATTACGGAAGTCCCGGGCGTTCCTGAGCACAAACCCCAGACGCCTGAAAGACTCCTTTGCGAGCGCAGTTATGTGAGAGTGAAAGGTTAATTTTCGGTCGAATGTGACACCCAGATCCTTCATGGCATTTGACCTTGTTATCGCCACACCGTTGATGTCATAATTGAAAAGGATTGGTTGCTGCACTCGCCCGAAAGTCATCACATAGCATTTACTGGCATTGAACTCCATTTTGTTGGTGATACCCCATTCATGGATCGCATTAACATCACGTTGCAGCGCCCTACAATCTACATCTGACTTAATCTCACTGAAGAGCTTTAAGTCGTCTGCATATAGTAGGCTCTGTGCGTAGGATACACATGAGGGGAGGTCATTGATCATCACCAAAAACAATAAGGGTCCAAGTATTGACCCCTGACTGACCCCTGAGCGCGTGTGATAGGGCCGTGACTCATACAAGCCTAACCTCACAAACTGCTGACGATCGCGGAGATAGTCCGCAAGAAACCGGAGAAGACCCGGGGCAAAGCCTATAGAAGCGAGCTTCGTCAGCAGAATGTCGTTGTTGACCCTATCGAATGCCTTCTTAAAGTCAAAATACAGGACATCAACTTGACTGCGTCGATCCAGACAGACAGAGATGTAGTCCACTAAGGTCAATAAGTTTGTGTTAACAGACTTTCTGCTTCTAAAGCCATGTTGTTCTTGACACAAGTACTTATTGACCTGTGCATAGATGTATCTGTGGAGTATGCTTTCATATACTTTAGCTAGAGACGACAAGACAGCGATTGGACGGTACTCTTCTACTACAGATTTATTTTAGCTCTTAGGTATGGGGATCACCTTTGAAAGCTTCCATTGACGAGGATACACCCCTGACTCTAGACCTAGGTTGAATATGTGGCAGAGTGGGCCACACAAGACCTTCTTAGCATCCTTGACGATGATGGAAGGGATGATGTCAGGTCCCAAAGAACTCTGAGCCTTGAGTTTGTTAATTGCCAAGATAACGTCTGATGCGGTCACTTGCTCAAGATTGATATAATTACTGTTCCTGACTGAAGTAAGATCGGACCAAGCACTGGGGTCAAGTCGAGGGACGTCGGGCAGAAAAACACTTTCGAAATACCTGGCAAAGGCTTCGGCCGCGCTTGATCCGGCAAAGGTAGAGCCTTGGTATATGATATTAGGCTCAAATCCTCCTTTAGACCGCAAGCTGGAGACATGCTGCCAAAACCTACGCGGGTTAACTCTGATGTTGTCCTCAAGTGACTTAGTGTACAAATTATATGCAGATGTAATCCAACACGATAATGACTTCGAAGCTGCGAGAAGAAACTACTAATACACTTATATTTCCTTTAAAATCTCTTAATGATTATTTCAACATTACCCATAGGTGTGAGACAGACGGTCATCCAAATAGTATTTTTGTCACCATGTACTACACTTTCTGTTTGATTGATACAAAGTCAGACGACAGAGTGAAGGTACCTCTCTAGGTACTAAAGTAGGTAGAGCCTCTTCAATAATTTCATAAGTAGAGTATTTTATAGCTTTGTTTTCTGTATGAGATCTCTCTATCTAATCTATCTGTATTCTTCAATATGAAATAGAAAATGCTTCGTACCTTTAACTATTGTACGTAATAGAATGGGTACCTATAGGTATTATACAGGGTGGTTTTTTGAGAAGGGCGGTGATAGCCAAGTCCGAAACCACGACAGTTAGAGAAAAGTCGTGAAAGGAGTCATGCCCTCGATTTATAAGAAAACAATAACTGCATATTTCGGTTTTTTTAAACCTTCTACTTTTGACGGAAATCGACAAGAATGATTTTTCAAAAAAAGGACATCTGTCTTATTTATTCTTACCAATGAATTTTGTTGCTTATAAGGTTTAATCTTTGCAAAGAAATGTATTACTAAAAATAAAAGGAAAAAGCAAATTTTCACAAATTACTTTTAAAACTTATCTCGATTTCCTTCAAAAGTAAAACATTAAAAAAAAAACGAAATAAATCGAGGGCAAGACTCCTTTCACGACTTTTCTCTAACTCGCGTGGTTATCACCGCCCTTCTCAAAAAACTACCCTGTATACACTTAAACATTTTTGTTGCCTAAAGCGCTAGAGCTTTTATACTCTTTAAACTATTTTATTTTCGCTTATGCAAAGTGCTAACTCTGAAACTATTAACTATTAACTATATTTTCAGATTCTAACGACATCGTATTCATACTTCACGCTGCTCTACGCGTCCTTTAAGCAGCATTGAGATAGTGTCCTTACCTTTGCGATCCTATTGGCTGCATTTTGATTACCTGCGGATAAAAAACAAAATGAAATGAACCAATGAGTGGCGCAAATATGTAATATGAGTAAAACTCTCACAAAAAAATATGGTTCGACCAGCAGACAGTGAATTATTATTAGTGATAGTGCACCACTTATGTACAAAATAATTTAAAAAGCATTGTTTTGAATGAAATGAATATTAATTTAAATTAAATGAGCATAATAAAAAACATAAATGGATCTTTGATTCTAATTTGTTTTACTTTTCCTTTTTGCGCTTGTAAGAAAAATTGTAATAATGTTACAAATTTCGAGTTTATCACTGATAAGAATGACTAGGTTATTTATAACTTAATGTTGCTTGCTATGTGAAACCTTATGCCGTGGATGTTTTGGGCGAGGCAGTAAAGAGAGGTACCTTCACCAGTATAGCTACAAGAAAATAGAAAAAAAATAGAGAAATATTCAACCCCATTCAAAGATTTTCAAATAAAATATTTACTGGTAGCAAGAAAATGGGCACAAAAATTTTTTGGATGACGGAGGTACGGAATCCTAAAAATGAAAATTCTCTTACCAAACCCTCTCTTAAGGGTTGTTTGTTTTCTTCTGTTGAATGAGTCAGAGTGAACAAAAACACAAGCAACTTAATATATATATTTTAATAATAACATTTTTTTTTTTTTTTTTTTTATAATGCTGGACAATTCACACAGCATTATCTAGCCCCGAGCTAAGCAGAGCTTGTGTTATGGGTACTAGATAACTGATATACTTAATACAATACACTACACAGATAGATATTTTTTATTATACATAGAAAACACCCAGACCAACGGAACAAATTTCTGCAGATCGTACACAAATTTGTTCCGAGGCGGGAATCGAACCCGCAACCTCCTGCGTCGCAGGCGGACCTTCGCCCGCTGCGCCACGGAGGTCGTATATATGTATATATTTTTTTTTTTGAATAAGTTGTCATATTTTATAAAGAACGGGGTATGTGCATTTTTGTGCAATCGACTGGACAGTAGTAGGTTTAAAGATATTTATTCTCAACAAAGACACAGTCACTTACATGAGAATACTTAATTAGTTCAGTGTAAAACAGTTTATAAAATGTGAATGGAGAAGTTATTGTTCGGTCTAAGTGTAAGTTGTAATTACAGCTGTTTAGCATTAATGAAATGATAAGTAGGTACAAAGTAGGTAAAAGATCGATAAACATTACATTACAGATTAGGTAGTTAAACTACACTTTCAATAATTTAGCAAACTTATGAAATAGGCTAATTTTCCCTAACATAACTGGCAAGTTCAGTTTTAAAGGTATGTATCGAGCTAACGTTTTTCAAAGTTTCGGGTAGTTTATTGTAAAGTTGTGCTCCTCCAAAAGTAAACTTTTTTTTTCCATAATTCGTTCTGACTTTGGGCAAAACAAGATAACTAGCTCGGCGAGTGTTACGTTTTGTCAATTGCTTTGATTTTAAGAACGATATATTAGTATGAATGTAGTAGCCTAGTAAAACGCGTGTATAAAAACTGTACCATGGAAATACAGAAATACAGAATTTATTAATTACTCCTAGTAACATGTCATTAAAAAAATTATATTTAATTATAATTTGTACATTAATTATTAAAAAATAATTTATATAGAAATAAAACTTAAATGGAATATTATTGCTATGAAATTACCGCTATAAAGCTTTACTGCATTTGTTAACTACATGGAATATGCTAGATTGTGAAGCTCTGAAATGTCTGTTAAGTTTTAGTGTCTTTTTATACCGTTTGACCATAATCTCACCAGATAGTAAGTGACGATGTATCACGAAGGACTAGAAGAAACCTATACTCTTTTGTCTTGAAGATAACCAGGTTGTATGTATTCATTACGGATGTAAGCGGGTTAACTACGAACCTTATTTGTGTGTTGGAAGAACACCAACGTTTCATCCCATAACGTAGTTAACTCGCTTACATCCGTAATGAATTCGTCCAACTACGATAGTTTTTATAGGTTGTAAGTAGTTGGTCGGAAAAACAGAAGCAAGCAGCGACGTCAAACCTTAGTGGTACCTACGACTGGTAAATGTGAAGATGAACCGCTTTGTAAGAGCCTACTCTACCTAGAGTTTCGTGGTCTTACCAGAATAAAATATACCCTCTTAACATGCGAGTAGCTAAGGCCATTTCCCTTAAACACGACTAAAAGTTATTCTTTCTTGATATGTTTAATACCTAATCATTGCAAGAATATAATTTTATTAGTTATTAAATACCTATTTAGCCATATAATTTCATCAAAAACTTTTTATGAACCTTATTCAACGTCCGTCCTATAATTAGGGACCAAATCTTGTCCAAACTTTTTAAATTGTTAGGAGGTACTTACCTTAGTAATTTTGTGGTTACACTACTTATTACTGAGTATTACTAACTATAAACCAAAGTTACCTGACGTATTAATATTTAATATAACCTCATATAACTCGACTGGTATAAATTCAGGCAATTTTAATATCAACGACATTGTTAACCTAGGGAGTAAGCTCAAGTTGTACCACTACCACGTTTAAGGTCACAAAATAAGAAGTATCAAAATGGCCGTGGAAGTCGAAAAACGATCAGCAAAGAAAGAAATTCATGAAACGCTTAGAGGATGCAATTTTTGCTTCATTACTTTAGGGATTTCATTGATCGATGAACCTTCTAAGCATTTCCGAGGGAGATTGAAAACATATTTACCGTTGTTTATAACCTTTTTAATCGTGAATTATATGATCTTGGCGCAATATTCATATATTATTCATCAGATGAGGATTTGTTCTAATGCGATTGAAGGCTTGATCGGGAGTAATCTACATGTGGCTGGATATGCACTAATGAGTTAGTATTTATACCTAATACCATATTTTGACCTAAATTTAATTAAAATTATTTTGGCAGTTGGTACTTATTCACACTTTGTTGCGCCAAAGACCACATCTTTGGCGTATGATTCACCTGGTTTCATAACTATAAAGAGGTTACTAGTTGATTACTTTATGCGAAAATTTTTAATTATGGGTAGGTACAAAATCATTTCTTTTTATTTTTAGGTCAGGCGAAACTGCTAACGATATGGTACAAGCAGGACAAGTTAAGGCATCTCGTGAGAGAGCTCTCCGATATTTGGCCGGTTGATGTCAAAGATGAAAAGGTTGCTGCTATTAAGCGTGAGAGTCTTTCCTCTTTGAGAAACAGTCAGTTATGTAAGAAATTTCCTTTAAGGTGCTTCTAAACGGGTTACACTTTTCTGCAATATGTGGCTGCAATACAATGGCCGGCAACATTGCTCGCAATACCAGCCAGACTCTGCAAGATTTCAGTAATGGCTCGGTAATAATTGCCAAACATTTTAGGTGTGGCCAGTATGGCCGGTGTGGCCGGGCGATCGCTGACCGATCGATTTAACTGCAATGTTGCCCAGCCAGTTCTATTGTTGTTTCAGTCGCTCCCTATTGTAATGGCATAGTGCATCTTTTTCTACCGACATAAAGTTTGTTATGGATCAGTGATGCTTTGACTAATTGCTATGTTCTGTGCTTTGTTGTTTTTTTTAACGCAACACATGGCCCGGCCATAGATTGCTCGGTCATCAGTGTTCGAGCAATATTTTTGTAATGCCCGGGCAATTAGTTGCCAATAGTGCAGCCACTAATTGCAGAAAAGTATAGCCCGTTTAGAAGCACGTTTACGAAAACACAATGGCAACTCTTCACGTCCCAAATGTGACTTAAAATACAACTTTTTTTCAGTGTATTCCTTTTGGAACGGTTTTGGTGTTATCCTGTACAGTTTATCTCCGATTGCCGAATTCTTATACTTCAAAGCAAGAGGAACGCCTGCGGAACTGGGCTACGTCTATCTATTGTTGCATCCCTTCGATAAATCTAAGCCAGTGTATCACGAACTTGCTTATTGTTTTGAATTATGCGGAGGTAATTTTTTTGTTAAGATGGTGCAGATTAGTCAATTACCGCTGAAGCCACAGATCGGTATTGCGTTCTCGTAACCACTTTCTCAATCTTGTTAATGTAAATTTTGCGGTGGTCGATGGCTTCTCTGCGCCAACCCTATGCGCTTATCTGCGGAAACTGAGCGATACGCAACTCGTGCGGGATGATTGAATGGATATGAAACTGCAATACGCTGATACAGCAAGATTTGCGGTTGATTTTCAGCGTGAGTAGGTAAGAAGAATATCGACATAGTAGGAATCGGAATTCAGAACCAGAATTCTCGTAATAGTTGTGGTGTCGGAATGCGTGAAAGAAAACAGGACAAAACATAGGTTTAAGTAAAATTCGGGGACAAAATGATTTCTAGACATAAAATCAATCGAAATACTTACACGCGACGGCAAGCCGCCAGCAGCATATAGCTTATTCAGTGGCATCTATATTTTCCAGGAATGATGTCAGTTTTGGTGATGCTAGGCACCGATCTGTTATTCATGACTATGACAAGCCACATGTGCATGCTTTTACGTCTACTTCAGTTGAAAATCCGCAATCTGATAGATGATGAAGACATCAAAAGAGACACAGGAACATTGGATAGCTACCAAAATATTGTGGATGCTGTGAAAATTCATCAACGACTTATCCAGTGAGTGCCATTTATAACATTAAATTATACTTATAAATCCATAAAATATAATGCTCAGATAATGTAAATTAAGGCTACCTTTCGCTCAGGCGCTGTATGAGATATGCGCGCACAAGCGCACTGGTGCGCACGATGCGATCGTTGAACGAAACGGAACGCAGCCTAACGAATTTCTACACGCACTTTCCCAGGATGAAAAGTAGCTAACAAATAATTTCTTCGGAATATTATCTATCTCCCTGCCAAAATTCATCGAGATCATTTTAGCCGTTTCGTCGTGAAACGGTAACAGGTAGACAGAAAGAATTGATCACGATTTTTTAATATTAATATGGATTTGTTTTAGGTACATCAATGATTTGGAAGGGGCATTTGCCGCGTCTAACCTTGTAAACGTTATTATGAGCTCAATCAACATCTGCAGTTGTACTTTCAATGTAGTGGTAAGAACCCTTTACGAAACAAATCGGATTAAAATTCGGAGATGACAAATTGGATTGGCAAGACTTTTCCCTTAACAAAAATAAACTATTCGTTATAATTATAATTAACATAAAATGATCCCCCATTGTTTTGGCTGCGCCAACCAGTAAACCATCCCAACCTTTAAACAAAAAATAATGTTGCTAGACGAAATTGGTTAAAAATTTATTTAGGCCACCAGGTTCATAAGGCAGATTTCATAAATTGGCACCTCGCACATAACCGAAGAGTACCTGAAGACACTAAATTCATTTATAACGGGATATTTACCATGATTTGAGTTATGAGCTTTCCAATATTTCGGCTCAGTTACATGCGCCATGATCACGGAATAACTGTTATTCCGTGATCATGGCGCATCCCGTTATAAATGGATTTAGTGTTAATAACCATGATGGATTTAAAAGTTTTACCTGAAGACATATAAAACAAGTTAATAATTGAAAACTATAAAGCCCCGGCTTGGTCCACGCTTTTTCACCTTTTTTCGCAAAATAAAAGGGAAGAGGTCTACAAAATGTACCTAAAAACCACTATAGTGATCAAACAAGACAAATGACGTTTGTGATGACTGGACCAACATAATACTACCAACGTAAATAATATTTTTCAGTTCTTGGATTCTTTGATGGCGATGAGCAATAAATTTTTCCTTGGAGCAGCGTTGTCTCAAATGGGTATTGTCTGTTGGTATGCTGATGACATTTACAGAGTTGTAAGTAAACAAAAAGAGAGGGGTTTATAAATTTAACGTGTCTGTCTGTGGTATCGTAGCTCCCAAACGGATGAACCAATTTTCGTTTAGGTTTTTGTGTGATAGATAATTTTATCCCGAGTGTTCTTAGCCATGTTTCATGAAAATCTGTCGGTGGGTTTTTTAAATTTTAAATTTTGTTCTTGTTATACATATTATGTTTTTAATCTCCGATGAAAAAGGGGGTTGTTATAACTTTGATGTGTGGTTGTAGCACCCAGTAGCTTCGTTAAAGCTACGAATAGTATAAAGCACCTGCCCCACCGCAGCGCACGCTGTGCACGGCCACGCGGCGCATTTTAGCTGCGTGGGTTAGTCTGTTTGTCAACGTGGGTCGATGTTTCCACTGCAGCACACACTATACATGAAAATTAAGCTCGAACTATCTATTTACAGATTTTTGATATTATAGTGCGTAATTCCTCACACTCTGGTTAACTATAAGAAATCAAATACTTAATATCCCAAAAAAATTCGACTTCGACGGGAGTTGAACCCACATCCTTCCGTCAGTACCGGAATGTGCTAACCAACTACTACTTATCCTAGTTCAGGCACATGTATTATTTTATACCTATATTAGATATTGACTCTTTTGTAATCCTGTAAGAGGTTTTGAATAAATTATTTATTTATAAAAAAAATAACACCACGAGGTCAAGTGACGTACGAGTCGAAAATCTCTGGGACTTCCTACGGACTGTAGCGCCGCCGTTAGCTCCTAGATTTTCGAATCCTCTATAATTTCATATTCGTGCGTAGCGTGTTCGTGGGTAACCACTACATTATCAGATAAATTTTCTTGCAAAGCGAAGCTGGACTTACGTGCGTAGCCTCACTGTGCGCCGTTTTATTATTTATAAAAGTCCAAAAAATACCCATTCCCCCCCCCCCCCCCCCCTTATCTCCGAAGATTGCAGAGCGATCCATGTAAAATGTATGGAGCGTTTATAGACATGGATCTATATTTTACAGGAAAATTATAGAGAAGTTTGAAAAACGAACACTTTTTGAAAAATGGTCAAAAAGGGGGGAAATAATTTTCAAAAGGGGGGCTACCTCACCGAGTGGGGTATCAAATGAAAGGTTTGGACATTTCAAACCAGTTTTTCAAATTTTGTAGCTTTCATACTTTTTGAAATATTTCGAAAAAAGTCGAAAAATTTACCATTACCCACCTAACCGAACCACCCATTTAACCGAAGCATGCAGAGAGATCCATCTGAATTGCAGGTTGGTACCTACTATTCTTAGGTATTCGTTAAATTGCGATGTCTCTAACCGGTACTTTTGGTACATATTTGTTGACAAACGTACAAAACCCTCGGCGCGCGACTTACACTCGCACTTGACGGATCTTGTTTTATTGAAACACGACCCAGGAGAAGTCATTTTGCGTTCGTCGAAGTCGCCACGGTTCATAAATTCTGTCGATCAATTGCATCAAAATTGTATACAGCGCAAAAGTTTGCGTTCGATGTAAAATGAATTTCTTTTCCGTTTGTTTTTTCCAGAATATTGATGAAAATATTGCTTTTTCAGAGTTTGGGTGTATCTGATGCAGTGTACGAAAGCGGCTGGTACAGAACTGATGTGCGCTCGCGTCGCGCTTTTCTCTTGATGCTAAAAAGGTTTGGAAGACCATCTATTGCCACTGTCCACTAAACCACACAATCTACCTATATAATTTTGGTCATCAGGAATTTGATGTAGGTAACCCCACTAATTTTAAAAGCCACCATAGCATGCTTAGTAGAGTCCTTGGAGCATAGTCTCGGTCATATCATAGCAAGTCATAGTGTTGTCTTTTTTTTTTCTTTTCATGATGTCATGTCATTGCATCTATCACTCCCGTAAACGCCTTACAATTACAAGTCATCTGGGGCCGAATTCTGTTAATTGAATGTTAGTTGTGAATTCTGTTCTGCCACACTACCATAATGACGCTATAATGAATCGGAGGGATTGTCGTGAAATGATAGTAGAATACCAAATAAATCAAAGTGATGGACCATCGACGAGGCCGATCTTAATCATATGGCGCCACTGTAGATTTTGTTTTAAAATTAGTGGAATTGAGGCCCTGCGTGAGTGCCGAAAAACGAATACTACATAAACCTTGCTTCGTAAATGTCGGAATTCATATTTTAAGGATAAATCAACTTAGCTATTCTATAAAATCTTAATTAATGATAGCTCTGCTAGACCAGTGGTCTCGAACGTCATAGTGCGAAATTGGTAGAGTTGCCAACTAAAATCGGTATATTTGTACCCAAAATCGGTATATTATGACAAAAAATACAATATTATTCAATAAAATTCGTATATTCATCAAAAACTAATCGAACAGTCTAATTTTCTTCATATCAAACACACTTAAATTCTATCCGCACTAGGTATTATAGTGAATTTCTGGTTTGTTCCCGAAAAAACAACACAAAACGATGGATGGTACTAAGCAGCGTTCTTACATGATAGAACAAAGTTACTACAAACAATGTGTCAATTCTCACCAAATTAGTCCAAAAAAGAAATTTTAAAATCCTAGCCCCTCTAGCCGTCTGCCATCTAGCGGCCTGAGGCGCAGTACCTACATGATGATAATTTTTTTCGATCTGTTATATCATACCAATATTTTTTTGCCATAGTCATCTTTGAATTAATTTACAAGTCATAACATAACAAATAGCGTCATTATAGAGTCGTTTAGCATGTAATAGACTAGTGATTGACTCAGTAGACAGTATAAGTCCCTGTTTTGTTTCATAAGATTGATTATGAAAAATCGGCTATGTATTCTCTGAAATCGTTGAAAAATCGTTACTTTTCGGTATTTCGGTAGGACAGAGCTCATATCGGTAGAAATACCGAAAAATCGGTAGGTTTGAGACCACTGTGCTAGACTCACACAAAGTGATCTCGTATTGCTCACAGATCACGGAAGCCGCTACACATATCACCACATATCACGTATTGCAAACAGGTCACAGAACCCGCTAACAACATCCCTTGTTGTCCCTTACCCCGTAGGTAGGTACTCCCTAGTTTTTGGTGTCTACCCAGATATTAAAATTCATACTCATCAACTTTAAGGATAAATCGACTTAGCTATTCTATAAAGTCTTAATTAATGATTGCTCTGCTAGACTCACACAAAGTGATATCGTATTGCTCACAGGTCACAGAAGCCGCTATATTTCACCGCCCTGAAGTTCAGCAATATCACTATGGCTACGTTTACTTCCGTAAGTGTTTGGTCTCAGATACATTAATAAGCTCAATAATATAGTATTGTTACAGTAGTGATAACTTAGAGCTGAGGGAAAAAATGAGTAATGTGTGTGCCGATTGCACGTGCGTGCACCGAATTGTGGATAAATTGCCAAATCCGTATTCAATGGCTACATCAAACTACTATATATTTTTTATTGGTGATGGTCAAGCGTTTGGCTACCAATTTACTTAAGTAAGTGAAGATGTGGTCTTAGATGGAGCACGCCTTCCCAGAAGGAACTTATTTACCCTGGACTTGAAGACTCCAAGATTCTGTACTGATGATGTCTGATGTCTGTAAGTGTGATTCTGTGTCTGTGTGAGTACTATAACGGGAAAACAGTCACGGAAGGCGAAGCCGCGGGCATAAACTAGTAATACATAAATTAATGCTGGACCATTCACACAGCGTTATCTAGCCCCAAGCTAAGCAGAGCTTGTGTTATGGGTACTAGATAACTGATATACTCAATACAAATAGATAGATATTTTTTATTATGCATAGAAAACATCCGGAACACCCTGAACAAATATCTGCAGATCGTACAAATATTTATCCCGAGGCGGGAATCGAACCCGCAACCTTTTGCGTCGCAGGCGGACTCTCGCCCGCTGCACCACTGAGGTCGTCGTATACACTTATTTCCTTTAAAATCTCTTAATGATTACTTCAACATTACCCATAGGTGTGAGGGGACCGACGGTCATCCAAATAGCATTTTTGTCACCATGTAGTGTACTTTCTGTTTGATTGATACATTGTGCTTCACTAGTTAATGTGAAATATTGCCTCTCAAAGTCAGACGACAGAGTGAAGGTACCTCTAGGTACTAAAGTATAGGTAGAACCTCTTCAATAATTTCATAAGTAGAGTATTTTATAGCTTTGTTTTCTGTATGAGAGAGATCTCTATACATCTGTATTCTTCAATATGAAATAGAAAATACTTCGTACCTATATCTATTGTACGTAATAGAATGGGTACCTATAGGTATTATACAGGGTGGTTTTTTGAGAAGTGTAGGCGACCTCTAGGCGACAACGGCCGAACTACAAGGCTAACTTGTCAATAGAGGCGCAAACAGCGAAAAACGACGAAGCATGTAAAAACCCTAAGTGCTTCAATAAACATCCGTTAGATGTCGTGTCGTTATAAACAATCTAAAAAACAATCGGAAGAAGCAAAAAGAGAAATCGATCCTAGATCGCGCAAACACTTGATTCAGTAACAACTGGCTATATACAACTATCCGACATCAACTGTTGGTCGAAAGACCACCGGGCTCAGTGGACCAGATGGGTCGGGCCCGGTACAGAGGAGATCTCCTTCTGTTCCTCTTTGGGGGAAATCCACCTTCACCCCCAAAAGAAGGGCGGTGATAGCCAAGTCCGAAACCACGACAGTAAGAGAAAAGTCGTGAAAAGAGTCATGCCCTCGATTTATAAGAAAACAATAACTGCATATTTAGTTTTTTTTAAACCTTTTACTTTTGACGGAAATCGACAAGAACGATTTTTCAAAAAAAGGACATATGTCTTATTTCTTACCAATGAATTTTGTTGCTGATAAGGTTCAATCTTTGCAAAGAAATGTATTACTAAAAATAAAAGGAAAAAGCAAATTTTCACAAATTACTTTTAAAATTTATCTCGATATCCTTCAGGATAAAAAAAGATTTAAAAAAAAATATCTAATATGCAGTTATTGTTTTCTTATAAATCGAGCGCATGACTCCTTTCACGACTTTTATCTAACTCGCGTGGTTATCACCGCCCTTCTCAAAAATCTACCCTGTATACACTTACACATTTTTGTTGCCTAAAGCCATACATTTTGAAGTCTCAGCAAGTGCTTTTATACTCTTTAAACTTTTTTATTTTCGCTTATGCAAAGTGCTAACTCTGAAACTATTAACTATTAACTATATTTTCAGATTCTAACGACATCGTATTCATACTTCACGCTGCTCTACGCGTCATTTAAGCAGCATTGAGATAGTGTCCTTGCCTTTGTGATCTTATTGGCTGAATTTTGATTACCTGCGGATAAACAACAAAATGAAATGAACCAATGAGTGGCGCAAATATGTAATATGAGTAAAACTCTCACAAAAAAATATGGTTCGACCAGCAGACAGTGAATTATTATTAGTGATAGATAAGTGCACCACTTAGGTACAAAATAATTTAAATAGCATTGTTTTGAATGAAATGAGTATTAATTTGAATTAAATGAGCATAATAAAAAACATAAAGGGATCTTTGATTCAAATTTGTTTTACTTTTCCTTTTTGCGCTTGTAAGAAAAATTGTAATAATGTTACAAATTTCGAGTTTATCACTGCTAAGAATGAGTAGGTTATTTATAACTTAATGATGTGAAACCTTATGCCGTGGATGTTTTGGGCGAGGCAGTAAAGAGAGGTACCTTCACCAGTGTAGCTACAAGAAAATAGAAAAATATTCAACCCCATTCAAAGATTTTCAAATAAAATATTTACTGGTAGCAAGAAAATGGGCACAAAAACTTTTTTGATGACGGAGGTACGGAATCCTAAAAATGAAAATTCTCTTACCAAACCCTCTCTTAAGGGTTGTTTGTTTTCTTCTGTTGAATGAGTAAGAGTGAACAAAAACATAAGCAACTTAATAAGTTGTCATATTTTATAAAGAACGGGGTATGTGCATTTTTGTGCAATCGACTGAACAGTAGTAGCCTAGTAAAACGCGTGTATAAAAACTGTGCCATGGAATATTATTGCTATGAAATTACCGCTATAAAGCTTTACTGCATTTGTTAACTACATGGAATATGCTAGATTGTGAAGCTCTGAAATGTCTGTTATGTTTTAGTGTCTTTTTATACCGTTTGACCATAATCTCACCAGATAGTAGGTGACGATGTATCACGAAGGGCTAGAAGACACCTATACTCTTTTGTCTTGAAGATAACCAGGTTGTAAGTATTCATTACGGATGTAAGCGGGTTAACTACGAACCTTATTTGTGTTGGAAGAACACCAACATTTCATCCCTTAACGTAGATAACTCGCTTACATCCGTAATGAATTCGTCCAACTACGATAGTTTTTATAGGTTGTAAGTAGTTAGTCGGAAAAACAGAAGCAAGTAGCGACGTCAAACCTTAGTTTCGTGGTCTTACCAGAATAAAATATACCCTCTTAACATGCGAGTAGCTAAGGCCATTTCCCTTAAACACGACTAAAAGTTATTCTTTCTTGAAATGTTTAATACCTAATCATTGCAAGAATATAATTTTATTAGTTATTAAATACATATTTAGCCATATAATTTCATCAAAAACTTTTTATGAACCTTATTCAACGTCCGTCCTATAATTAGGGACCAAATCTTGTCCAAACTTTTTAAATTGTTAGGAGGTACTTACCTTAGTAATTTTGTGGTTACACTACTTATTACTGAGTATTACTAACTATAAACCAAAGTTACCTGACGTATTAATATTTAATATAACCTCATATAACTCGACTGGTATAAATTCAGGCAATTTTGATATCAACGACATTGTTAACCTAGAGAGTAAGCTCAAGTTGTACCACTACCACGTTTAAAGTCACAAAACAAAAAGTATTTAAATGGCCGTGGAAGTCGAAAAACGATCAGCAAAGAAAGAAATTCATGAAACGCTTCGAGGATGCAATTTTTGCTTCATTACTTTAGGGATTTCATTGATCGATGAACCTTCTAAGCATTTCCGAGGGAGATTGAAAACATATTTACCGTTGCTTATAACCTTTTTAATCGTGAATTATATGATCTTGGCGCAATATTCATATATTATTCATCAGATGAGGATTTGTTCTAATGCGATTGAAGGCTTGATCGGGAGTAATCTACATGTGGCTGGATATGCACTAATGAGTTAGTATTTATAATACCATATTTTGACCTAAATTTAATTAAAATTATTTTGGCAGTTAGTAGTGAGACTTATTCACACTTTGTTGCGCCAAAGACCACATCTTTGGCGTATGATTCACCTGGTTTCATAACTATAAAGAGGTTTCTAGTTGATTACTTTATGCGAAAAATTTAAATTATGGGTAGTACAAAATCATTTCTTTTTATTTTTAGGTCAGGCGAAACTGCTAACGATATGGTACAAGCAGGACAAGTTAAGGCATCTCGTGAGAGAGCTCTCTGATATTTGGCCGGTCGATGTCAAAGATGAAAAGGTTGCTGCTATTAAGCGTGAGAGTCTTTCCTCTTTGAGAAACAGTCAGTTATGTAAGAAATTTCCTTTAAGGTGCTTCTAAACGGGTTACACTTTTCTGCAATATGTGGCTGCAATACAATGGCCGGCAACATTGCTCGCAATACCAGCCAGACTCTGCAAGATTTCAGTAATGGCCCGGCAATAATTGCCAAACATTTTAGGTGTGGCCAGTATGGCCGGTGTGGGCGGGCGATCGCTGACCGATCGATTTAACTGCAATGTTGCCCAGCCAGTTCTATTGTTGTTTCAGTCGCTCCCTATTGTAATGGCATAGTGCATCTTTTTCTACCGACATAAAGTTTGTTATGAATGAGTGATGCTTTGACTAATTGCTATGTTCTGTGCTTTGCTGTTTTTTTTAACGCAACACATGGCCCGGCCATAGATTGCTCGGTCATCATTGTTTTTGTAATGCCCGGGCAATTAGTTGCCAATAGTGCAGCCATTAATTGCAGAAAAGTATAGCCCGTTTAGAAGCACGTTTACGAAAACACAATGGCAACTCTTCACGTCCCAAATGTGACTTAAAATACAACTATTTTTCAGTGTATTCCTTTTGGAACGGTTTTGGCGTTATCCTGTACAGTTTATCTCCGATTGCCGAATTCTTATACTTCAAAGCAAGAGGAACGCCTGCGGAACTGGGCTACGTCTATCTATTGTTGCATCCCTTCGATAAATCTAAGCCAGTTTATCACGAACTTGCTTATTGTTTTGAATTATGCGGAGGTAATTTATTTGTTAAGATGGTGCAGATAAGTCAATTACCGCTGAAGCCACAGATCGGTATTGCGTCCTCGTAACCACTTTCTCAATCTTGTTAATGTAAATTTTGCGGTGTTCGATGGCTTCTCTGCGCCAACCCTATGCGCTTATCTGCGGAAACTGAGCGATACGCAACTCGTGCGGGATGATTGAATGGATATGAAACTGCAATACGCTGATACAGCAAGATTTGCGGTTGATTTTCAGCGTATGTAGGTAAGAATATCGACATAGTAGGAATCGGATTTCAGAACCAGAATTCTCGTAATAGTTGTGGTGTCGGAATGCGTGAAAGAAAACAGGACAAAACATAGGTTTAAGTAAAAATCGGGGACAAAATGATTTCTAGACATAAAATCAATCGAAATACTTACACGACGGCAAGCCGCCAGCAGCACATAGCTTATTCAGTGGCACCTATATTTTCCAGGAATGATGTCAGTTTTGGTGATGCTAGGCACCGATCTGTTATTCATGACTATGACAAGCCACATGTGCATGCTTTTACGTCTACTTCAGTTGAAAATCCGCAATCTGATAGATGATGAAGACATCAAAAGAGACACAGGAACATTGGATAGCTACCAAAATATTGTGGATGCTGTGAAAATTCATCAACGACTTATCCAGTGAGTACCATGTATAACATAAGATTATACTTATAGATCCATAAAATATAAAGCTCAGATAATGTAAATTAAGGCTACCTTTCGTTTCTCACTTAAAGCGCTCAGGCGCTGTATGAGATATGCGCGCACAAGCGCACTGGTACGCACGATGCGATCGTTGAACGAAACGGAACGCGGCCTAACGCTTATATTAACGAATTTCTACACGCACTTTCCCAGGATGAAAAGTAACTAACAAATAATTTCTTCGGGATATTGTCTATCTCCCTGCCAAAATTCATCGAGATCATTTTAGCCGTTTCGTCGTGAAACGGTAACAGGTAGACAGAAAGAATTGATCACGATTTTTTATTAATATGGATTTGTTTAAGGTACATCAATGATTTGGAAGGGGCATTTGCCGCGTCTAACCTGGTAAACGTTATTATGAGCTCAATCAACATCTGCAGTTCTACTTTCAATGTAGTGGTAAGAACCCTTTACGAAACAAATCGGATTAAAATTCGGAGATGACAAATTGGATTGGCAAGACTTTTCCCTTAACAAAAATAAACTATTCGTTATAATTTATTATAATTAACATAAAATTATCCCCCATTGTTTTGGCTGCGCCAACCAGTAAACCATCCCAACCTTTAAACCATTAAACCTTTAAACAAAAAATAATGTTGCTAGACGAAATTGGTTAAAAATTTATTTAGGCCACCAGGTTCATAAGGCAGATTTTAATAGCTATTCATAAATTGGCACCTCGCACATAACCGAAGAGTACCTGAAGACACTAAATTCATTTATAACGGGATATTTACCATGATTTGAGTTATGAGCTTTCCAATATTTCGGCTCAGTTACATGCGCCATGATCACGGAATAACTGTTATTCCGTGATCATGGCGCATCCCGTTATAAATGGATTTAGTGTCAATAACCATGATGGATTTAAAAGTTTTACCTGAAGACATACAAAACAAGTTAATAATTGAAAACTATAAAGCCCCGGCTTGGTCCACGCTTTTTCACCTTTTTTCGCAAAATAAAAGGGAAGAGGTCTACAAAATGTACCTAAAAACCACTATAGTGATCAAACAAGACAAATGACGTTTGTGATGACTGGACCAACATAATACTACCAACGTAAATAAAGTTGTTTAATATTTTTCAGTTCTTGGATTCTTTGATGGCGATGAGCAATAAATTTTTCCTTGGAGCAGCGTTGTCTCAAATGGGTATTGTCTGTTGGTATGCTGATGACATTTACAGAGTTGTAAGTAAACAAGCCTGTTTTTAACCGCGGCGCAAAAAGAGAGGGGTTTATAAGTTTAACGTGTCTGTCTGTGGTATCGTAGCTCCCAAACGGATGAACCAATTTTCGTTTAGGTTTTTGTGTGATAGATAATTTTATCCCGAGTGTTCTTAGCCATGTTTCATGAAAATCTGTCGGTGGGTTTTTAAATTTTAAATTTTGTTCTTGTTATATTATGTTTTTAATCTCCGACGAAACAGGGGGTTGTTATAACTTTGATGTGTGGCTGTAGGACCCAGTAGCTTCGTTAAAGCTACGAATAGTATAAAGCACCTGCCCCACGGCAGCGCACGCTGTGCACGGCCACGCGGCGCATTTTACCTGCATGGGCTAGTCTGTTTGTCAACGTGGGTCGATGTTTCCACTGCAGCACACACTATACATGAAAATGAAGCTCGAACTATCTATTTACAGATTTTTGATATTATAGTGCGTAATTCCTCACACTCTGGGTAACTATAAGAAATCAAATACTTAATATCCCAAAAAAATTCGACTTCGACGGGAGTTGATCCCACATCCTTCCGTCAGTACCGGAATGTGCTAACCAACTACTACTTATCCTAGTTCAGGCACATGTATTATTTTATACCTATATTAGATATTGACTCTTTTGTAATCCTTTTAGCCCTAAGAGGTTTTAAATAAATTATTTATTTATAAAAAAAATAACACCACGAGGTCAAGAGACGTACGAGTCGAAAATCTCTGGGACTTCCTACGGACTGTAGCGCCGCCGTTAGCTCCTAGATTTTCGAATCCTCTATAATTTCATATTCGTGCGTAGCGTGTTCGTGGGTAACCACTACATTATCAGATAAATTTTCTTGCGAAGCGAAGCTGGACTTACGTGCGTAGCCTCACTCTGCGCCGTTTTATTATATAAATAATAAAACGGCGCAGAATCAAAATACAGTTAGAACGGCTGCACCGGTTGAAGAACACTTGCGATGAAGTCACCTTACAAACAAATAAAGTAAACCACCTCAATCAAAACCGGTACATTCCTTTGCGAGCTACGGCAGAGAATAAATAATAAAACGGCGCACAGTGAGGCTACGCACGTAGGTCCAGCTTCGCTTCGCAAGAAAATGTATCTGATAATGTAGTGGTTACCCACGAACACGCTACGCACGAATATGTAATTGTAGAGGATTCGAAAATCTAGGAGCTAACGGCGGCGCTACAGTCCGTAGGAAGTCCCAGAGATTTTCGACTCGTACGTCTCTTGACCTCGTGGTGTTATTTTTTTTATAAATAAATAATTTATTCAAAACCTCTTAGGGCTAAAAAGATTACAAAAGAGTCAATATCTAATATAGGTATCTAATGTAGGTGGTTGACCTTGATTACGGCAAAGAATAATCTCTGCCGTAGCTCGCAAAGGAATGTACCGGTTTTGATTGAGGTGGTTTACTTTATTTGTTTGTAAGGTGACTTCATGGCAAGTGTTCTTCAACCGGTGCAGCCGTTCTAACTGTATTTTGATTCAAAATAAATCGAGTTTAAGAATTGTTTTAAAATGAGCTTGTTATTCTATGTTGTGCAGGTCAGTTGTATGAGTCCGTGGAGTGAAAACCTGGAGAGCGATTACGGTGAAAAAAAAATAAAAAAAAAAAATCCACAGAAAACTAGCGGGATATTTCTGCCATAACACTCGCTAGGTGTGGGCCGTTTTAGGTGCCATAAATCTAGTTTCTATCGTGTTTTTGACTACTTACAAATAAATGATTTTTAACTTTCACTTTATTTTCTTTTTCTATTGAAACACGACCCAGGAGAAGTCATTTTGCGTTCGTCGAAGTCGCCACGGTTCATAAATTCTGTCGATCAATTCCATCAAAATTGTACAAACAAATTAATCAACATTGTGATGTAAAATGAATTTCTTTTCCGTTTGTTTTTTCCAGAATATTGATGAAAATATTGCTTTTTCAGAGTTTGGGTGTATCTGATGCAGTGTACGAAAGCGGCTGGTACAGAACTGATGTGCGCTCGCGTCGCGCTTTTCTCTTGATGCTAAAAAGGTTTGGAAGACCATCTATTGCCACTGTCCACTAAACCACACAATCTACCTATATAATTTTGGTCATCAGGAATTTGATGTAGGTAACCCCACTAATTTTAAAAGCCACCATAGCATGCTTAGTAGAGTCCTAGGAGCATAGTCTCGGTCATATCATAGCAAGTCATAGTGTTGTTTTTTTTGTTTTCTTTTCATGATGTCATGTCATTGCATCTATCGCTCCCGTAAACGCCTTACAATTACAAGTCATCTGGGGCCGAATTCTGTTAATTGAATGTTAGTTGTGAATTCTGTTCTGCCACACTACCATAATGACGCTATAATGAATCGGAGGGATTGTCGTGAAATGATAGTAGAATACCAAATAAATCAAAGTGATGGACCATCGACGAGGCCGATCTTAATCTTATGGCGCCACAGTAGATTTTGTTTTGAAATTAGTGGAATTGAGGCCCTGCGTGAGTGCCGAAAAACGAACACTACATAAACCTTGCTTCGTAAATGTCATTGTCATAATGATGAAGCCCACTAAAATGTCAACTTTTACTGGTGATAGGTGTGCCACTTCTCAACATCTCTTGTTGTCCTTAGGTAGTTTTTGGTATCGACCCAAGTATTAAAAATTCATACTCATACTTTAAGGAATTCATACTTTAAGGATAAATCAACTTAGCTATTCTATAAAATCTTAATCAATGATAGCTCTGCTAGACCAGTGGTCTCGAACGTCATAGTGCGAAATCGGTAGAGTTGCCAACTAAAATCGGTATATTTGTACCCAAAATCGGTATATTATAAAATAATACAATATTATTCAATAAAATTCGTATATTCATCAAAAACTAATCGAACAGTCTAATTTTCTTATATCAAACACACTTAAATTCTATCCGCACTAGGTATTATAGTGAATTTCTGGTTTGTTCCCGAAAGAACAACACAAAACTATGGATGGTACTAAGCAGCGTTCTTACATGATAGAACAAAGTTACTACAAACAATGTGTTAATTCTCACCAAATTAGTCCAAAAAAGAAATTTTAATATCCTAGCCCCTCTAGCCGTCTGCCATCTAGCGGCCCGAGGCGCAGTACCTACATGATGATAATTTTTTTCGATCTGTAGTATCATACCAATATTTTTTTGCCATAGTCATCTTTGAATTAATTTACAAGTCATAACATAACAAATAGCGTCATTATAGAGTCGTTTAGCATGTAATAGACTAGTGATTGACTCAGTAGACAGTATAAGTCCCTGTTTTGTTTCATAAGATTGATTATGAAAAATCGGCTATGTATTCTCTGAAATCGTTGAAAAATCGTTACTTTTCGGTATTTCGGTAGGACAGAGCTCATATCGGTAGAAATACCGAAAAATCGGTAGGTTCGAGACCACTGTGCTAGACTCACACAAAGTGATTTCGTATTGCTCACAGATCACGGAAGCCGCTACACATATCACCACATATCACGTATTGCAAACAGGTCACAGAACCCGCTAACAACATCCCTTGTTGTCCCTTACCCCGTAGGTAGGTACTCCCTAGTTTTTGGTGTCTACCCAGATATTAAAATTCATACTCATCAACTTTAAGGATAAATCGACTTAGCTATTCTATAAAGTCTTAATTAATGATTGCTCTGCTAGACTCACACAAAGTGATATCGTATTGCTCACAGGTCACAGAAGCCGCTATATTTCACCGCCCTGAAGTTCAGCAATATCACTATGGCTACGTTTACTTCCGTAAGTGTTTGGTCTCAGATACATTAATAAGCACAATAATATAGTATTGTTACAGTAGTGATAACTTAGAGCTGAGGGAAAAAATGAGTAATGTGTGTGCCGATTGCACGTGCGTGCACCTAATTGTGGATAAATTGCCAAATACGTATTCAATCGCTACATCTAAATACTATATATTTTTTATTGGTGGTGGTCAAGCGTTTGGCTACCAATTTACTTAAGTAAGTGAAGATGTGGTCTAAGATGGAGCACGCCTTCCCAGAAGGAACTTATTTACCTTGGACTTGGAGACTCCAAGATTCTGTACTGGTGATGTCTGATGTCTGTAAGTGTGATTCTGTGTCTGTGTGAGTACTATAACGGGAAAACAGTCACGGAAGGCGAAGCCGCTGGCATAAACTAGTAATACATAAACTAATGCTGGACCATTCACACAGCGTTATCTAGCCCCAAGCTAAGCAGGGCTTGTGTTATGGGTACTAGATAACTGATATACTCAATACAAATAGATAGAAATTTTTTATTATGCATAGAAAACATCCGGAACACCCTGAACAAATATCTGCAGATCGTACAAATATTTATCCCGAGGCGGGAATCGAACCCGCAACCTTTTGCGTCGCAGGCGGACTCTCGCTCGCTGCACCACTGAGGTCGTCGTATACACTTATTTCCTTTAAAATCTCTTAATGATTATTTCAACATTACCCATAGGTGTGAGGGGACAGACGGTCATCCAAATAGCATTTTTGTCACCATGTAGTGTACTTTCTGTTTGATTGATACATTGTGCGTCACTAGTTAATGTGAAATATTGCCTCTCAAAGTCAGACGACAGAGTGAAGGTACCTCTAGGTACTAAAGTATAGGTAGAGCCTCTTCAATAATTTTATAAGTAGAGTATTTTATAGCTTTGTTTTCTGTATGAGAGAGATCTCTCTATCCATCTGTATTCTTCAATATGAAATAGAAAATGCTTCGTACCTATATCTATTGTACGTAATAGAATGGGTACCTATAGGTATTATACAGGGTGGTTTTTTTAGAAGGGCGGTGATAGCCAAGTCCGAAACCACGACAGTAAGAGAAAAGTCGTGAAAGGAGTCATGCCCTCGATTTATAAGAAAACAATAACTGCATATTTAGTTTTTTTTAAACCTTTTACTTTTGACGGAAATCGACAAGAACGATTTTTCAAAAAAAGGACATATGTCTTATTTATTCTTACCAATGAATTTTGTTGCTGATATGGTTCAATCTTTGCAAAGAAATGTATTACTAAAAATAAAAGGAAAAAGCAAATTTTCACAAATTACTTTTAAAACTTATCTCGATTTCCTTCAGAAGAAAAAAAGATTAAAAAAAATATCTAAATATGCAGTTATTGTTTTCTTATAAATCGAGGGCATGACTCCTTTCACGACTTTTCTCTAACTAGCGTGGTTATCACCGCCCTTCTCAAAAAACTACCCTGTATACACTTTGTTGCCTAAAGCCACACATTTTGAAGTCTCAGCAAGTGCTTTTATACTCTTTAAACTTTTTTATTTTCGCTTATGCAAAGTGCTAACTCTGAAACTATTAACTATTAACTATATTTTCAGATTCTAACGACATCGTATTCATACTTCACGCTGCTCTACGCGTCATTTAAGCAGCATTGAGATAGTCCTTGCCTTTGTCATCTTATTGGCTGCATTTTAATTACGAATAAAAAAAAAAATGAAAAGAACTAATGAGTGGTAAAAATAGTATGAGTGATTCACTTACAAATACAACTGATTCGACCAGCAAACAGTGAATTGTTATTAGTGAATTGTTATAGCGATAAGTGCACCACATAGGTACAAAATGATTTAAAAAGCATTGTTTTGAATTAAATGAGTATAAGAAAACATTTAATGGATCTTTGATTCTAATTTGTCTTTAGTTACTTTTCCTTTTTCGTGCTTGTAAGAAGTATTATAAAATTTTTAAAAATTTAGAGATTATCACTGATAATAAATGAATTGGTTAATTAGAACTTAGAGTTGTACATATTACTAAAGAAGATTGCGCACGGGAGTGTACCTACAGGATTATAGAATTTTTTTTAGAGAACTATTTAAGTTCATTCAAAGATTTAAAAAAAAAAAAAATATTTACCTAGCTACAGTAATAATATCTGTGCTGTTAGCAAGAAAATGGTCACAAAAACTTTTTTGATGTCAATAGGTCCAGTTTCTTATACCGTTGACCCCCTTGATGTCTAGAATCACCCCCTTTCGACTTAGTATACCCTTTCTGTGGCACCCTGTATTATGACGTGTTAATTGTCTTATGTATTTCCTAATCAAAAACGTAATGTTCTGTAAAATGAAACTGAGCAACTAAAGAATTTAAAATAACATTCTCGTTGTAATAACAGTGTAACATTTTAATAAAATCTGTCTGCGGACTGACATTAAATGAAAAGCTTTAAAGTTTCTCTGAAAGGCCTGAGGACATTTTAATTTCAAAGGTCATATATTATGAACAGCTTCATTTCACTGCTATGGGGTTCAGAAGCCGCCAGAAATTACAAGTATGTACTTAATAATGAGGAGAACATTAGAAATCTTGTGCGTGTCTTTTCATATGATTCCCACGTACGTAACGTTACGTACGTGGGAATCCACGAAGAATAATATCTGCGTAGGAACAAAATCGAATTGGTGCGGTTCTGTTATAAATGCGAAAGTTTGAATGTTTAGATGTATGGATGGATAGATCTGTCGACCTCAGTGGCTCAGCAGGCGAGAGTCCGCCTGCGACGCAAGAGGTTTCGGGTTCGATTCCCGCCTCGGAACAAATTTGTGTACGATCTGCAGAAATTTGTTCCGTTGGTCTGGGTGTTTTCTATGTATAATAAAAAACATATCTATCTATCCATATAATGTATTCAATATATCAGTTATTTAGTACCCATAATGCAAGCTTTGAGTAGTTTACTTTGGGGCTAGATGGTGCTGTGTGGATTGTCCAGCATTATTTATATATTTATTTATTTATAGATGGATGTTTCTTCTTCACGCCAAAACTACTCAACGGATCGGGCTGAAATTATGAATACAGGTAGTTCTAGGCCATGAATAAAACAAATGCTACTTTATCCCAAAAATCAGTTCCCATGGGATAGAAATAACCTTCAAACGATTGTAGTAGAAACAAAGTGTGCGAAGCTGCGGGCATAAACTAGTGTGTAATTATATGGAGATAACCTTCTAAATAAATATAGATGACCTTCTAACTGTATATGTTTACGACAAACGTATGGAAACTCTCATTTCCATTTTGATCTCTTAATTCAATCAACCCTGTTCTGGTAAAATTGGCCTTCAGTCATTAAGAAACCTACATAGGGCCATAGCTTGCATAGGTTTATAATGTACAGACAGCATCAAAATTTAGTAACCCCCTGCTCATCACAATTCAGGTTAGAATCCGATTTTTTACGTATTCGTTTTGTTTTCATGTTACCAAAATAAAAATATAATTTATTTTCTACTTTTAAAACTCCTACGATTCACAGGTAAGGATTTAAACCTGCATGTGTAATGCAGGGGGTTACTTAATCCTGACGCTGTCTGTACATTAGCATTCCTACAATATTATGCTGTTTTTGCGTAGGAAGCATCCTTAATTGCTTCCGCAATGCATGTCTGCATAGTTCAGAGCGAGGGTAGTGTATATTGCCCATTACAACTGCGTCTGAGTACAAATTGCAGCTCCGGCGATACTAGGCTTAGGTACACGAGTGTTTCTGCTCCCTAGAATAAACAGTCTTCTTGCCGGCTCGACCATTTTAACCTTTTGCCTGGTAAATGGAAAATACCACCTTAGCGTTAATGCAATCCTAGTTAGTCCCTACTACCAGGTTTGATATTCAGGATGGCTTTTTAAGATGGGAGTGGATGACCAAATCCGAAACCACGAGAGTTAGAGAAAATTTGTGACAAGTAGACATGAACTAGATTTATGAAAAAACAAAAAAATGCATATTAAGATTTTTTTAAAATGTTTTAGGTACAATGGCAGGAAATATTGACTTTTCAAATTAAATCAGCCTGTATTTTTGCTTCAGTTGCTGATAAGGATCAATCCTTGCAAATAAATACTTTATTGAAAAATTTGTTAAGCTCTGCATTGCGCGCCATTTTGTGAAAAGGATAGGCGCGATTTCAGATTCATAGGAGCGGGACAGAGCATACGTTTTTGAAACGGCGTAGCGAGCAAAAAATTATGTTTTTGCCTATTTACAAGAAAACTTGACAACTTATGAAGAAACTGTAATAAGGAACCGAGAAATGATTTAGTATTAACCTACGAATTAAACAAAAATCTTTTCTATAGACCACAAGGTTCCTGAGATCTCGACCAAATCAGGTGCAAAACAGTGCACTTTCATGATTTTTTTATTACGATAAAAAATCATGATTTTTTTTTCGCAATCGTGTTTTCACAATTAAGGATACCGATGCATGAGTACCGGTACTGAGATTTAGGCCCAGTTTGACAAGCAAACCCGCTAGGGTCGCCCCTTAACTCTTTTCTCTAACTCTCATTGTTTCGGACTGATATAATTTGATATTTATATTTTTCAAACAGATTTGGCTATCCACTCCCATCTCAAAAAGCCACCCTGAATAGTTGCACAAACGGTCGAACGATTTCTTACATTAAATTTACCGATTATTCCGTGCACTTTAGTTGGAAGTAATTTCGGAATGATTCGACCATGTATAAGGATTTCGGCTGTCGCTCGCAAATCACCCCTGTCGGCCGTCTAGCAAACAAAGGCAGCCCGTTTTGTACCTAACCTAATTGCAGTGGCATGCAAATTTCGATTCAAACTGAAATATTCTACGTTAACATGGCTTCAACCTACGCCTATTTCAGTTCTAATTGTCCCGTCGCAAAATTTCCCATTTAATATTATACTAGTTTATACTGAACAAATTATGGGATAAAAAGTAGCCTTTGTTTGATTCCAGGATTAAAATTACCTGTGTGCAAAATTTCAGCCAGATCCATTCAGTAGTTTTGGCGTGAAGAGGTAACAAACATCCATCCATCCAAACTTTCGCATTTATAAATATTAGTGTGTGAAGTGTAATGTGGCGTGACTAGCGTCAGCCCGCGGCCTCGCAGGCGTATTTTAAGGTAGCCTATTATCTAAGTTCGGCTTTGCTCTAAACGTACGCCAAATTTCATTTTGATGTGTTAAGTAGTTCTGAAGATACTAGGTAACAAAAAAAAAAAAAGATTTAAAAACTTTCGACTTTATAATATTAGTAGGATTTACCAAAACGATGGCTGTTTTATCCAAATAAAGTTGTTATGTCTACTCTAGAAAAATACATGGAAAATACCAACCTCAAACATTTCCACATCACATTATGACCTTGTCGAAAACGTCAATCTCATTCCGCCAGCCAATGTTTCCACCAGCATGTAAACAACTAAAATCACCTACTCACAAGATAGCGAGAATGCCTACCAGAATGAGGGTAGTTTAGATATAATTTATCTGCATGGCAACACTATCGCTGGGCGGCAATCACTCGCCGCTAATGCCGCGGCCTCCAAAGTTAACGTCCATTCATAAATCAGCCATGTCCTTGCCCATTGCCTTCCACCCCATACGACAGAATAATTTCAGAGCAGGGACTAAATCAGGTAATCGGAAAGGGGTACCTTAAGTTGATCAGTTTTTGTATAGGTACTCTTTAGATCCTTATTTATTCCATCCTATCCTTTTAAAACCGACTAAGTAGAGGTTGTGCTGATGTGTAAGAGATTTCCAGCCGATTGCTGGTACGCTAATCTCTGATCAGTAGAAAAGGCAATTAACTTGAAAAGCTGATCTAATCAAATCGAGTTGCTCGAACGCTAATTAAGAAACTGTTAATGGGAAAAGGAGTATTAAACTCAAAATTACTGTGAATAAATATTATCATCGGTTTTCTAAATCAAAGTGTCACACTGCACGAGCAGAATCGAACAGATGATATTTCTACTTATAGCATCTGTTCAATTCTGCTCGAATTTGTCAATGTAATACAACCTTTGCACTGCCAAGCGTATTATTATTTATTCTCTGGCCGAGACTTCGGGAATGAATGGCTCGACATTTTTTTTCTCTAGGTATTAACCATGTTAAGTTATCAAGATAGACGTTCTATCAACAACTTCTGCTAGTCCAAAAAAGACATCCAAACAGCCAACCATCTAGCTGGATTCAGGAACCACTTAATGTCCCGATTTTCAGTCGTGTCACCTGCAATAGGCAGGTGCCTGCTTGGCAGTACCAAGTAGGTGGTATTTGTTTCCTCTACATCCGCAGAATAATTCTACCTCTCTTCACCATTCTCTTATATTTGCTTTCTTTTAATTTCTCCAGAAACGAGAACTATATACCGTCAGCAAATCATCTAAAGATTGTTTTATATCGCCCAGCTTTTATTTTAGGTATAGAACCAAGGTTCCTACCCTTACCTCCTAGGTACGACTCGCTAAGGTACCATTACGCCTGCGACGCAGGAGGTTGCGGGTTCGATTCCTGCCTCGGAACAAATTTGTGTACGATCTGCAGAAATTTGTTCCGATGGTCTGGGTGTTTTCTATGTATAATAAAAAAAATATCTATCTATGTAGTGTATTATATTAAGTATATCAGTTATCTAGCACCCATAAAACAAGCTCTGCTTAGCTTGGGGCTAGATAATGCTGTGTGAATAGTCCAGCATAATTTATTTATTTATTTATTTATGTAACACACAATTATATTCTTAATATTCTCATATAATCCGTGACCCATATCAAGCTCGAAATTTCTCTCATAACACCCCCAACAGCAAGCCCTGAGTACAACCTCGTCGATCCCACAGAATGAATGCCACCACACTAACGACACGCAATTACACTTGAAAAATCCAATAAAATTCCCTATCACATTTTAATTAAATTTTGAACCGTTAATCTTTGAACACATCAAAATGTAATTTCGGCATCACAGCTGAATGGATGGATCGTACGAAGTCATGATTGTGTTGAGATGTATGACGTAGATTTCACGAGCTATGGTTATTATTTTTATTGTCTTGCAGTGTGAGTAGAAAAAACCTTTCTCAGAATTATTTGCGTAGTTGTTTTGAGCGTCGGAACCGGAATTGCGGGGGTGGAGAGGTCAAACGAGGAAAACGGAACTCTTGTAAAAACACGTCAATATATCAGAATCCCTTGCGTGCGTTTATAAACATGGCATAGATAAGTATTTTGCTTTCCATTTTGTCGATATTTTTGATAGCTTCATTGATTTATTTGGATCTGTATTAATCTTGTTGTAGGTGGAATTAAGATTGTAGTGGACTTGTTATAATATTTTCTTAAAAAAGTTCCATAAAACTTTCTAAGAGCAGACCCTAGATCTGACAGTTTTTGATAAGCTATGAAAAAGTTTTAGACAGCTGATATCTACCTAGTTTAAGTTAATTAAATAGGTGGGTTGGTCTTTTAATGCAAGGATTGTAGGACCTAAGAACCCTAAAATAATACGCCATATAATCTTCGGCAACAGGATTAGCTTCTAGTTTATTCGCAAGGACCTACTTCAGGGGCTCAACTTTATGTATATAGTTATAAGCAGCCAATATCCCGGTCCTTAATAGCCTATTACTGTTATTATTGCGTTGCTAATAAGAATCCCCTGATACGTTAGAAAGGGGATTAAGGAAAAAGAGACAATAAAATTTTGCCTATTATTTACGAGGCAAATTGGGAGAAAACAAGAAAATATTCGACGCGAACCAAAATGTTTGCTCACGGTGGATTACCCTAATACGTGGTGTATTTACTTAGCCTGAATTCTACATTTGAAAATAAACAATTGAAGGCTGAAAAATGATCATAATGGATTTAGTTCAACCAGTCTGAAAAGATGGCGCTTTTAGTTTGAAATTAAATGGTATAGACCCTGCACAGGTTGATATGACGCACTACCACAAACATTTATTCTTCCGCAAAAGATCCCTACCATCAATTAAGGTGAGGTAAATAGGGATTTTCCTGTTTTGGAAAACGCCTCAAATTGTTTTAATGCTTAGCTCCTTACTTGTATGCATAATCTTGATCTCGCGTGATGTCATGAAACGTTTTGAATAGACTTGATAATTATCCTTTGGGTGGTCCTAAGACCACAATTCAAAACGACTACTTTTATGAATACCTAATGTTCACAAAATATTACCCACCTTTTGCCATTAACATAACCAAATTCCTTATTCGGTTATTTAGCGATCGTTTTTTGTTTTTTCGTAGAAATGACTACGACACAAATCCTTCAGAACAGTAGGTAGCCTAAAAAAAACTAAATCCGTTCTAGTCCACTCTGGTTGCGCTGTTTATAACCATTATTATTGACTTATTTAATTAAAAGTGATAGCAATCCTAAGCATTTTTAATCTTTCAGTGTTCTTTCAGTACTCAGATTTTCAGTTTCTCAAGTATCGACGAGTAGAACAGAAAAGTGTGACCATATACAATGCTCTTACGTTAAGGACAATGTTTGTGGGATGGCGGTGTCGTTGGATGGCAATGTCGTCGTTTCCAAATATCTGAACCTTTGTCACTTGGAAAAAATTAATTGCCGATTTAGCAATACCGTAGGTTAGTTTTTTTTGCATTAATATTATAAACAGCCATCAAAATTACCTAGGTATTCCTTATAGCCACTTGCTACTTGCTACGCTCGTGACTCTATTCTTGTTTGTTTCGCTAGATCGGCACATTCATAAAAACAATTTGCTCTCTTATTGAACGAATAACCTATATGCATGGGAGAAAAAGCGGTTTCACTTTCAGAATTTTTCCAAAACTATAAGCCATTATTATTATCTAAAGAACTCTGTTCATCTACTTTTGGTTCTGACCGTTCATACACACTCTCTAAAACAAATGACATTTTAAAAACATACCAATTATTTTATAGAGATAAAGCAAGTGTCTGCCAACTTATGTCACATGCAAGAAAAACCAGAATTGTTAGTAAACACAAATGGACGAAGAGTAAACGATTTCAGCATAGTGGGTGCCCACCAGGCTTGCAACCACACCTGCCCCACGTACTGCGTAGACACCTACGAGCCTGCGTGCGCGCAGATTTGGAGGAAAGGCATGAAGAAGTTCAACTATAAGCCTATGATCAATCATTGTCATATTGACTTGTTTTCGTGCGTTGTTGGTGTCAGTAAGTATTGCAGCGAGATTTTTATGTCTTTACCTGTTGCTACATATTTAGATAAGCACATATTTGCAGACCGCACATAACTCGTGTAGAGTCACTTTGCAAATATGTGAAACATGTGGTCACAAATGTACCTATTAGCTATTTTTCGTGACTCCGTCTCGTAATATGCGATGACCTACCTGAGACGCAGAATGTCAGGAACAATCTGCGTCTCATGTAGGTCGTTTGAATCCTGCCGTGGGTTACATAATTTTAATATGATCTGAAACTCATAAATAGTGTAGCCACAGAGCAGCATTTTTTTAATGACTCATCATTTCCGAACGGTCCATAAACAATTCAATCTTTTTTTTATTTTACACTACACAACAAAAGGCTTTGTCTTTTCTCATCGCCTCATCGCCTCATCGGTACATATTCACAATATTTTACGTATGAAAAATAAAGACTAATCTCATCGATCAAGGTTTTTGTCGGCCCCCATAGATTCACAATGCGCACCCTTAAACCATCTGTATCAAAAGAGAAGTATTTGGCAAGTTATGCTTACCATTTCAAATAGTGTCATTTTAGTGCTCGGACAGAAAGCATGGCCAAGTCCTCGTATGAAAACTGCAAAATAACTCGTCCGAATAGAAGAAAAATGATGGAATTTCTTATTTTCAGTCAAATTAAAAGTATTTTTAACTTTGTATTGTGATAATAGCCATATCCTTATGAAATCAGTATTAAAAAGTGTTTTTTCGTCTGCATATTATGTTACAATATTTATTTTGTTCTCAATTGATGAATGGAGCGGCTATTGTTTCTAGTTTTTTTTATTTATTTGGGCTAGGTAAATTAGTGTGTTTTTTTTTCAGTTAGCGTTTATTTATTTTTCATAAAAATCCATTTTAAATTAAATAGTAGGTACTAGTAATAATGTTTTCATATCGTTTTTAAGTATTTAAAAGATCCTTTTTAAAGGTACTGTTGACACCAATTTATAGTTTTGTCTGTTTATAGTGATTCGGTATCTTTATCTGAATTCTGTTGATTTAATAATCCTTATAAAAATAAAGTGTTTGTTATTTTCAGGTAAGTACCTACTTACAAATAAAATAATATAAATTCGACTCCACTAATCTCTTGTTCGGTATGCACAAAACTTGTCAGGCTCTGCGCAAGCTGTCTGCGTCAAAACAAGTCGTAGACAATTTTGAGTGTTATTTTTGTAAGGTTCTAGGTATTTACGGGGGAGGCCGCGGAATATTTGATCGAAGACTAATCTCTACTAAAAAGCAACGCTGACGAGACTATTAGTTTCTAAAAAAAAGTTGGTTCTTATATCTAAGAGTCATTTTTTACTAAGCGTCTACTTACCTTGGGCAAGATTTGATTTGTTTTGGTAAGAAAAATATTTTCCAACGTTATTTTTAAACTTTTTCAGACGTCACCATCCAGCCTCTCGCTAAATGCTACCACAACCCCTCCGGGCTGTTGTTCATGTCGCAAGTAGCCGGGATGAAGTCATTGGGTCTCCTAGACGACTTTTCTATCGAAAACCACCCGCCAAAGGACCCGGCTAGAACGTCACATAGACGATCTAATGATAGGATAAGCTCGCACGTGAAACGTTCGCTGAAACGATTAATTTTAAGAAAAAAATAAAAAGAACATTTATAAAATACAATATTTTTTAGGACAATTCATTATTATTTTCACAAATTATCTACTCATCGAAATAAAATATTTTATGGATTTTTACAAACATAGAGCTCTGTAGGAAACAATTAATAAAAATATTAAAACAGGACTAGAGAGTTGTTTTTATAATTAACTGGCTTATGCCTGCGGCTTCGCACGCGTTGTTTTCATGGAAACATTTAAAGGTTATTTATATCCCATGGGAACTTATTTATGGGATAAATAGCCTATGACTTGCTTTAAACCTAGAGGCCTAGGACTATGTGCAAAATTTCAGCCCAACCCGTTCAGTAGTTTAGGTGTGAAGAGGTAACAAACATCCATCCATTAAAATATCCATAAATCTAAACATTCAAATTTTCGCATTTATGACATTAGTGCAATAATCTCTAGCTATTTTCTTGTAGGTATCTATGTGGTATACAGAGTAAAAAAATTAAATCGAGTCATCACTGTTGCTTGTAGTACAAAATTCAAACTAGTAAAGGTACAATGAATGAATGAATTAACACTTTATTGTACACTTAAGTCATTTACAACGGGATTTTTACCATGATTTATGATCAAAAGACAAAAAATGAGGGTTGATCGATATATCTGCAAATAACAACTCACTCGCAGTGCCGTCAGTTATTCCGTGATCATGGCGCATGTAATTGCGCCGAAATATTGGAAAGCTCAAAACTCAAATCATGGTAAATATCCCGTTGTAAATGACTTTCGTGATAATAACCATGATGGTTTTAAAAGTTTTACTTTGTGCATACAAAATTAATAAAATAACTTGTATCTAGGTCAAATAAAATACAATGTGCTTCTCACCGATACCATACCCCCGATGACACTCGATTTTGATTTGTTTCTCAACTATTCTCAAGAACATCAATACCTACATTGCCTGAAATACAAAACCAACAAATTACACGTGCAAATTACATCGAATACTAGCTTCTACATACTGTAGAACATCACCTTGAATACCTCATGAATAAATAAACTATAGATTGCACTGTGTAACCTATCAGCCGGATGTGATGTCAACCAAAGGATCAAGCGGGTATCGTGTGCGGTGGTGGGTAAATGCGTATCCAGAGAGTAAAACAATGTTGCTGTTTTGATATAGACAAGTTCGGAAATTCAATTCCAGTGCTGCGGCAAAAGCTTTTCGTGATAATCTAGTTTGAAACTTTTTCGTGACAAACATCTTTAAACGAAGGCTAGACCAGTCAGTTTTATATTCTTCTAGCTGGGCCCCGCGCTGTTACTACCGTTGATCAACATTATTGAATTATTTGATTATCTCACCGACACTACAGTTTTCCAGGATCAAAGTAACATAGGCTTATGTTACTTATACTGGTACCGACATTCATCGAAATCCGTTCAGCCGTTTGAGCGTAAAATAGTAATAAAGATAGGTACGCCACACATACATACAAACTTTCGCTTTTATATTATTGGTATGATGCGAGGAATATATATTTGTAGTGTCAAGTAAAAGTCCACCACCGACTCAGGACCTTAAAAGGTACCTAATACTATCTATTATGTAAATATCCATAATTATTCAACGGTAGGTATGCGTTTGTGGACGTGCCAAAACACAGATTAGCCTAAATACGTGTAATCATGGCGATTGGTTTAATTTAGTTTCGGCATTGATATTCGGGATGACCGGCGTTAAATCAGCGTGGAGATTACGACAGCATTCACACATGATACGGGCGTTTTTATCTGTGAAATATTCAAATTCTTGTTACGAGTTCTGCAAAACTTTTTACAATCATTTTTAAAAGACACCTAACATTGTAAACAAAATCAACACACGTAACAAACGTGGAGTTGGAATATAAAATCGGTTATTTTAGAGTCAGAAAAAAAATTCCGAGCCCTTCTGGGATTCAAAACAAAATAGATTTTCGACCAACTGAAGCACAGTAGATAATATAATATCTACTGTGCCTGAAGGGTCTGGCAGAATTTATCAATGAAAAATCCGCAAATCGGTTTCAAGTAACTTATACGTGTGCGTTTTGACTGACGACGCATCTGTGAAGCGGCTTGCGAAGCGTAAGAATATAGAAGAATAAGTAGGTACGTGGATGGCTGCGATACTTCTCACCAGTTCGCCCTCAGGACAAGTTCAACCTGGTAAAGCATTTTTTTCGTGCGACGCGATTTACGCATTGTCGATGCAAGCGCCTTCATTCTAAACTAATCGCTTCACTATGACAATGGTATCATACCATTGTCATAGTGAAGCGATTAGTTAAGGAGAATAGAGCCCCTTTAGACTTCCACGTGGGCGACGCGACGTGACGAGTTTTGGCGTATTTAGAACGCTTTTGGTGTAACTTCAACCCTTTCGGCCTCACGTGATTAATGCCTCACTCCGTTTCGATTTACAGCCCGCGGTTTTCAGGCCCAAATTAGCCGTAACTGGATCGTAAATTCTCTAAAGGTGGCCTCTAAATTGTAAAGTTAAAATCCTCGATATAAATTGCAACAACAAAACTCGAAGTATTGATCTGCTGCAGTAAATAAATAAATGGGCCGAATGAGTGGATTTATTTTGTTTCAGGCAGAATTGAGGCCCGTAATTCAGAATGAAATTTTTACTTACATTTTTACGTAAGTATCCTTGTCTTCCCTTGACTTTATGAAATCTTTAAGAGAATCTAAATTATGGCGATACGTTTAAAGACTTGATTAAGTTAAGGGAAAGCAAGGAATCTAAGGAATATAGTTAAGTTAGGATTTGTTCAAGTAACCACACCTCACCTCAACAGCCTTTAAGGGAACACCGCTGGACGCAGGCCACCTTCTATATAAACGCCTTATTGGCTTTTATCTCCTGGGGGGTAGTGCCCAGCTGTGTGGTGCCGGCTTAGAATTTTCACCACCCCAACTCTTCCTATCGATGGATATCCACCGGGGGTGGTAGCAGCGCCGCCTTCAGAACAATTGTAACACCGAACTGCGATCCCCAACCCGCATGTCCAGCGTGGGGATTATGGGCATTGCCCCCATGAGATAAAAGCCAACAAGGCGCTTATCAGGGGGAGGCCTGCGTCCAGCTGTGGACCAATACAGGCTGTTGAGGGTAGTGCCCATAATCCGCACGCAGAGCATGCGGGTTGGGGATTGCGATTCGGTAGTAGAATTGTTCTGCAGGAGGTTCAAGTAATAATATACACATTTCATCAAAGATATAAATGACTGAAAGTTTGATTGCAACAACTAGATAGATATCTAAAGCGCCAACTAGATAGATATCGAAACCACTAAACTAAAACAGTTCGACAAAAAACAATTCGATGGTTCGTGGCGACTCTGTGTGTATAATAATTGCACGCAGAGCCATTTGTTGACACAATTTTTATTTGTTGTTGAAATGAATTGTTTTGGTCGTTAGGTGAATTTTATTAGTCGAAATTTTTTAGTCGAATTGTGTTTTCGTCGAATTATTTTAAACGAATTGTTTTATTCATATTTTCCGCAAAGCATCTAAAGGGGTTACTATTTCCAGTTAACTTTTCTTAATTTTCCTAGGGCTGCGCCCGGATAGTTGCGCTATTATTAACCAGTGGTGATTTCATAATTGAGTTTGCTTCAGTGGTTGCCAGCCAATTCCAAGTTTTAATTAAAAAATTTCTTCGTTCAAATTGAATCAAGAAAATGAGGACTTTGTGACTAGTTCAATAAAACCGACGTTTGGCTACGAAACTGTTTGCCGAGACCGGTAGCAATGGTATATTCTTTTACCCAATCAGCCACATTAGTACTAACCTGACCCAATCAGCGCCACCACCTATTTTATCTGCGGCAGAGATGCGAAGTTGCTCTTTTTGGCCACGATAGTGACCAAAAAGAGCAACTTCGCATCTCTGCCTACACTATACAGTTTTGAGGTGGTCCAAAAGTTTGAGTCTCGGGGAATTGATGATGTGCGCCGTAAATCGTATAAAAAACAAAACACTGGTAACTAATGGTTTCCATGGCAACAGGCGTAAACAAGAGGTCTACGACCTTAATGCGTAAAAGTATATTCTGCTCAGCACCTTTCGCCTACAATAAACTGCCGGAGTCTATAAGAGAATTACCTTGTGCGTTGTTTCGGAGGAAGGTGAAAGAACTCTTGACACAAAAATTATATTACTCCTTTCATGAATTTAAGACGGATAAATTGTAGGTAGATAACGTTGACACTGTATTATTATTATTATTTCTTTATTTGTCTGTGAATTTTATGTATTACCTATTTTCTTTAGAATTGTATTAGCATTTATTTAAAAAATTTAAATTTTAAGACATTGCACGCCCAATAGGGCAGAATACATTGTGACATGCCATTACATTATAATAACAACTTTTATACATGTATTTCATGCAATAAATAAATTTGATCTAAATTTGATTTAAGTACTTAGAAAAACAAATCAATACGGAGCGGTTGGTCCTCAATGCACAAAGTCCTTTGAGGTTTAGACTCCTCTAACTATAACGGCTGTCGAACGAAATTGACCACAAGGAAGATAGACTAGGAAGCATATCGTCGTCAATTCAAAATGTCCTCTAAGCAAGTCGCCATCGAGAATAAAGTCATGAACGCAAAAAGCATTTACGAATGAACTATCACTTGAATTTTTCTTTCGAAAGTACTTAAATGATATGGGATTGTGATAATAGTACCTATAGGACGCCCTCCAGCCAGGTGGGATGACGACCTGCAGGCAGATGCAAGCTGAAGACAGGGCGCTATGGCGCTCATTAGGGGAGGCCTATGTTATGGGCTGTGTTGACGATGATGATGATAATGTAGAATGAAACCTTTGATTTTCATTTTCACCAACAATCGGAATTTATAATTTATTACTACCAACCAAAAAGTAAAATTAATATATAAAAACCAAAAAAAAATGTGTAACTCATTTGTTTGGAATCGAAAATCGTGTTAAATTGAGGACGTTCTGCTTTCGTGGCCATTTGAACAACGGTCGTTTGACAGTCAAGTCATTTTGCTTTGCACGGGCAGCACTTTTTCAATTGAGGACGTTTTGAGCTCACGACGAATCGCATTGTGAACGTTTTTCTACTCCGAACAATTAGCTCTAAGGACATACCACTCCGTATTGAAACAAATTACCTACAAAGTTGACGGATGGCGTATCGAAACGTCGTATTTCGTGTTTAATAGTAGGCATTCTTTCATTCGTCGTTTTATCCATGTGTCATCAAACTAGACTCGAATTTTAACTAGATGGCGCCACTAGAAAAATGTAATGTCGGTTAATAGTTTTTTTTAAACACGCCAAATTATAGAATGTACGTATTTGTGCCGAGTAAATAAGTAATGAAATAGATTTATTTCCATTTATACAGTTTAAACCAACATAAAAATACTTAAAAATGTAAGCCCTAAGGCACAAAATGGCTTCTTCCTCAGCATTCGTTGCTAGCAAGCTAGCAAGCTAGCAACCAATATGATAATCAGTCCACAAAAGAAATAAAATGAACAAAATGCAATTTCGAATAATTTTTTTAAAACAGCAGTAAATAAAATAGGTAAAAACAAAATACAAAAAATAATAATAATAATAATTCCCGTAGCAGCAGTAAACAACATAGGTACCTACTTAACAAGATAACTACGATGAACGAGGTGAGGATGGAAAAGTCTCCTCAACCGTTGAGGTTGTCAACAGCCTGTATTGGTCCACTGCTGGACGCATGCCTCCCCCTGATAAGCGCCTTGTCGGCTTTTACCTCATGGGGGGTAGTGCCCATAATTCCCACGCTGGGCATGCGGGTTGGGGATCGTAGTTCGGTGATAGAATTATTCTGCAGGGGGCGCTGCTGCCCGCCCCCGGTGGATATCCCTTAGTCGTCTCTTACGACACCCGCGGGAAGAATTGGTGTGGTGAAAATTCTAAGCGGCACCACACAGCTCTGGAAAAAAGTCTCACATACTGATAATACCAAGAAGTTACAAGTGTAAGTAAATAAATTTTATAAACGAGAACCCGTTACTTTCAATAATAAATTAACTACATAACTTACTTACTTTACTGCAACGGTGCTTTTTTTTCATCTATGAGACAAGCTTTAGGGAACTTAGGGAACTTATGGAACTAAAATTTAGAAATAATTAAGTAGTAATCAACATTATTGATGTGTATTATGGTTTAATCTTGTTATAATTTAAATTAATAGAATTTACAGATGTACCTACTTATTAGAAATTTTGCATGCCAATGTGTTTTGGTGAAGTATGTGACACTATTCTAATGTTCAACACCCTGTATTATGACCATATTTCCTGCAATAAATGATTTGAATTTGAATTTGAAATTTAATCGTAAATAGGTACTACACTAGGTTGTCTTGTTGTCTATACAAGCGACGCGTGACCCGAGAGCTGGTGAGTATCTGGCGTAGCGCATCAGCATTGCCATACAGCGGGGCAATGCAGCCAGCGTCTTGGGGACGCTTCCGACTGGTATTGATATCGATCAGTTGAGCTACCTGTAGATTGTTAGCAACAGTCTGCAGTTAGCTCAATTGTTTCAGTTGTAAACTAGTTCTGATTTATTTCTATTATGTGATTGTAATTTTTTTTGTCAATAAAGATATGGTTTTCTCGTCGAGTTACTTGCTTTTATCGTACTAATATTATAAACCCGAAAGTTATGTAAGTATGGATGGATGGATGGATGTTTGTTACTCTTTCACGTAAAAACTACTGAACGGATCTGGCTGAAATTTGACACAGAGATAGATTATAGTCTGGAATAGAACATATTTTATCCCGACATTCTCACAGGAACGGGAAATACGTGGATGAAACCGCGAGGCGCTGCTAGTTGAACAATAAAATCCTATCTCTTTGGGGTTATTTAGTACCATGTATGCAGCTAAATCCGAGCTTAGAGGTGAGACATAGATCCCAGATCTCCAGAACTTTTACCGAACAGTGGGTCACGAATCGGAATGCGAATGCGGGCTGCTAGTTTAGGCCGGTTACCCGTATCTATGCCAGATAAATTCACGTACAAAAACTAAGGAGTTATAGAATATAACAGAATATAAATTTAATTGTTAATAGACTTACACATACGAAACTTAGACTAAAATACATAATTAACTTAGATTAAGAAACAAGGTGTAAACCCAGTAACAAAATGGCTCTGCCTCAATATGAGTTGGTTGACTAGCCAGCTAGCAACCAACGCCGATCTTATGACCTAGGTACATGTAGATCTTTTTGAGTTTGTTGAGACAACCGCTTATTTTTTTCTTTTCATGTCCAGTTCATCCCAAGGTTGCCTGTAAGAGATCGCTCTAAGTGATAAGGCCGCCCTTTATACTTCCTCTATTCTAAGTTTTTTCTATTTATTGTTTCCTGTCTTTGTGTGGTATAATTAAGTGTTTTCTATCTATTTATCTATCTAAGCTAAGGTAGCAAATATCTTGATTAAAATTGAAAAAGTAAAATAATATTTAGATTATAAGAAAAATATTATTAAATAAATAACGCTCGACAATTCACACAGCATTATCTTGCTCCTAGCTAAGGAGAGCTTGTGTTATGGGTACTATGTATGATAACTGATATACATACTTAATACAATACACTACATAGATAGATATTTTTTATTATACAAAGAAAACACCCAGACCAACGGAACAAATTTCTGCAGATCGTACACAAATTTGTTCCGAGACGGGAATCGAACCCGCAACCTCCTGCGCCACGGAGGTCGTCAAAGATAAGATAATTAAAGATATTAAGATACCTATAAAATATTACCTACGAAATATTTTACATTCATAGATTTTTTCTATGCATTTCCGCACACCTAAATTATTTACTTAGATATGGTCAAGATAAGGCCCAACCGAATTGTAAACAATCTTCAAAAA
This sequence comes from Eupithecia subumbrata, assembly GCA_949316285.1. Classification (NCBI taxonomy): domain Eukaryota; kingdom Metazoa; phylum Arthropoda; class Insecta; order Lepidoptera; family Geometridae; genus Eupithecia; species Eupithecia subumbrata. The sequence continues at coordinate 1,817,257 of OX438648.1, forward strand.
AAATTAATAAAATATCTTGCAGGTAAAATTTCCTATGGTCTTCTCAAAACATTTCCATGACCACCATTTCCTATACTTAGTTCATTTGAGAAGATTCCTTCTATTCCTATAAAATAAGGCCCAACGAGAGGCCAACTGGTTATTTCTTATCTCAGTTCACGGCTGTAGTTCCAAGAAAGTACAATTCACTTACAGACTTCGCAGCCCGCATTATTCCAAGACAAAACTACGAACAACTATCTACAAAGTCATCTAACACGTCCTAAACTCAGCGTCACAGGTAACTCCGGGATTTGTCTTTCTTGTTTCCGCGTGGGGGGAGAGTAGGCAGGAATCCATCAAGTACTTGAGCGGTTGGGAGTTTGTTTTACTTCGTTATGAACTTTTCTACCGATGTTGTACCGTAGAAAAAGCCTTTTAAAAAAGTATGTAGAAAATTTATAGGTGCTAGTGGCTGTCTGCGGTTTCGCACGTGCTTTTTAAGTACTTAGCCTATGTCTATCCCGGGGATACCATTTACCTCCCTGCCAAATTGCATTAAGATCCATTCAGCCGACGCGTGAAAAGGTAATAGAGAGATAGATAGACAGAGTTTCTTTCGCTTTTATAATATTAGTATGGATATCAAGAGCTCCATTAGAGTCGAGACCCTAGGTCCGTGGGGTACCGATTCTCTTCGGGTTTTTAGAAATTATCTGAGCGTCTGGTCGAAGCGACGCGTGACCCGAGAGCTGGTCAGTATCTGGCTCAGCTCATCAGTATTGCCATACAGCGGGGCAATGCAGCCAGCGATTTGAGGACGCTTCCGACTGGTATTGATATGGATCAGTTGAGTTACCTGTAAATTGTTTGCAACTGTCTGCAGTTAGCTCAATTGTTTCAATTGTAAATCTTCGTTGTCATTTATTTCTATTATTTCGTTGTAATTTTCTTTCAGAGCTCCAAGAGTAAAATATAAATAGATATTAGGTATCTAACTGCAAAAAGTATAATCAACGTAAAATTTGCAAAAAGTCTGTTTATTTCCACCAATGCGAAATATTGTAGGCAGTTACAGTTTACACAAAAAACCTACGACTAAATATTGCGCTTACGTTACCCACCCAACCCACGTCGATACCTACTTCTAATAGCAGGGACATGTTTCCGTCAGTTATATAACCGTCTAAAAAAGAGTTAAGAAAGCTGGAAGTTTTTGTTGTGGACTGTATCTACACCGGTGCATTATGTGTCCTGCTGATTTTTCTGACTCTCCTATCTCTCTATAACAGAAAATTTGCAAAAAATGTAGGTACTCTTTTAGGAAACTAGGTTCTACCCGCGGCTTCGCATGCGAATTTTCAGTATAATAAGTAGCCTATTAACTAAGTTAGGCTTTACTCTAAACGTACGCCAAATTTCATCTTGATCTATTCAGTAGTTTTGGAGATCCTAGGTAACAAAAAATCACATTTCACAAACTTTCGGCTTTATAATATTAGTTGGATGGTATAGTATATAGTAGGAAGTAGAATAAGCACAACTACAAAATTAAAAATTAAAAAAACCACCCCCGACAGATTTTCATGAAACATGGCTAAGAACACTCGGTATAAAATTATCTATGACACAAAAAAAACTAAACAAAAATCGGTTCATCAGTTTGGGAGCTACGATACCACAGACAGATACACAGATACACAGACAGACACGTTAAACTTATTACAACCCTGTCTTTTTTCGTCGGGAGTTAAAAATAAAGATAAATCATTTGTGAAAATTTTTATTGAAGGAATACTTACCTAGATTTTACCTTATTCATCATGTATTTCAGCAATGCGCACCAATAAACGAAGTCCAGCAATGCCCACCAATAAACGCCACCAATAAGTCCGATCGTTGCTCCGAACAATAGGCAACCCGATAAATACTCTGAATACGAACTTTTCCCGTTATAGCAACCAAATAGCAACCAAAGCGCTCACCGCAAGCATTCCGCCTGTAATGTCGGTAATATTCAAGATTCGTTTGTAAGCATAACGAATCATCTGGAAGAAATCCCTGCAAAGAATACTGTACTGACTGAAAACCAGCGCTCTTTCACAAAATACACTAGGTTTTTGTGTTTGAGCAACAAGCCGAGTCAGGGGCTCTATTACAATTCTACGAAATCGACAACTGCGTGCGTCGGTTGTATGTCATTGTGGTCTAAGATCCGGCTGCAGAATCAGTGCACCCATCGAGTAAGAGCTAAGAACCACATTTTTACGCATATTTGTGTAAAGGAGAATATATATCTACTAGGTTGCCTACCAAATAGTGGCCCAGTTTTTCCCAAAATCAATTTACAATAATTTTATTAAAAACTAGCTGTACCCGCGACTTCGTTCGCGATTGCCTCACCTGCCGACTAATTAAGTTCACATTTAACCATGGTCTCTCATAATTTGAAACGCTGCCGTGCAAAAAATCGTGTAGTGTCTACGGGGGATAGCATGTTATCATCTTCAATCCCATTCTTTATCCCCACGACTTTTAGCTACGACTCGGCCAGCGTCAGTGTTAAGAAGTGTCATACTCGTTTCACTTCTTACTGATGGTTCCGTTCAGCTGGGGCCCTCTTCTGCTATACTAATCGCTTCACTATGACAGGGGTATTGACACAGAATGACACGTTTGGGTATTCCACCTCAGATGAAAGAAATTATGATGAATGCAGATGGAGAGACGTGCGTCAAGTTTGAAACTATTCATTTATCTCGCACGCACTATCTGGAGTTTTATAAATCTAAGGATTCTACGTGATGATTCTGCGACGATTCCATTGTCATACTGAAGCAATTGTATTGCAGAATTGGGCTCCTGATAAATGGATCAGGAGCCCAATTCTGCAATACAATTGCTGACACAATTGACTGGACCACCGTAATTTTTTTTTCGTTAGTAGGTAGGTACAGTTGGCTGTGTACCACAGTAAAAAATATTTTTCTGTGGTCTAGTTAGTTTAATTGGACCACTTACTGCAACCAAACTTCGGTAGTACAGTTAACTGGACCAGCTAAACCACCATATATCATGTAAGGTAGGAACCTAACTTATTTTTTCAAGACGCCTTAGTAGGTAGGAACCTAACTAATGGGTGCGTCTTGGAAAAATACATAGATAGGAACTTACCTACCCTCTATCTACTAATTTTTTTCTTCTAACTACAGATTATTTCATCAATCTACTGATTTTCTACTCGACTTTCTACTGATTTAGTCAAATTCGATCTTGCAACACTGTTTCTAACAAAAAGAATGCATGAAATCGGACGACGCGTAGACCCGTCGTGATGCGCGGTTAAAGAATTCTACTTTTTCCTCTCTCCTAGGGGAACCTTACTGAATTCCAGGATAAAATGTATTCCATGTCCTTCCTTGTAGTATGAACTCAAAACGGGCCAAGTTTAATTCCAACTCATTACCTATGTAGTTTCGGCGTGATGCGCGGTGAAGGAATTTGACTTTCATCCCCTCTGCCAGGGGAACCTTACTGAATTCCAGGATAAAATGTATCCCATGTCCTTCCTTGAACTCAAATAGGGTAAGATAACCAATTATTGGCACTTTAAGTGTCGCTGTCCAATTAAATCGTGTAAACAATCTTTATGAAGTGTTGCCCGAAAAATAAATTTATCAAGATGACAGAAAAAAAGTTAATTAACGTTTTAAATAAATGAAATGTTGGCTAGATAACTATATTATAAATTTTTTAGGGTATTTTTTCAATAACACGATTTTCCCAATTACTGGCATACTTTGGACAATTATCTGCATGGGCCTAGTCCAATTTATTGGCACTTTTGTTGGCACAGATTGTTCTATAGGTAAATAAAGGAAATTATTTTTAGAAAACAAGGATAAAGTAAAAAGTGGTAGTTAATATGTAATCCCATTTATTTACGTGATTACTTAGACACATAGAAATGAAAATAATACAATCAGTACAGCCTCCTTAGCAATTATTTGGTTCATATAAAGTAGTATCAAAATCAACATTCAGCTATAATTTGAAAAACAACAATTAGGTATTAAATTACTATATTTCTTATCACTACGCAATAACTTAAACGTAAGAGATCAATAGTAGTCACTAGGTAGGTACCTATATGATGTCTTAGTCTTCAAAATCTGTCAAAAACTTCTCTATTTCAGTTGCAGTGTATAAAATCTTGTTTTGTTTTTTATCCCTCTTTTCAGGTATTAAATTAGCGTAGTCAGTATAATTTTCCTTTTCCTCATGTTTTTCATCCGATGTATACTCTTCGTTCGCAGTTTGGGGTGGTATTAACGAGATATCTACGGTATTCAACTTTTCAGATACCACAAGTTTCTTCACATCTGGGTTCACTCTTCTATTATCTTTCTTAATTTTCAACTTAGAGTCTGGTATCTTTGGTTTTGTCTGTTTAGATTTTGCTTCTAATTTCTTTTTCTCCCTTTCTACTTTTCTTCTTTTTATGCCTTCTTCTTTTTCTTGTTTTACTCGTAGTTTTTCGCTTTCTATAGATCTCCATTCATCAGATGTCAATACAAAAGGAGCTCTCTTTATATTTCTTACACATTTTCGTTGAGGTGATTTTGGCAATACAAGAATATCCGTTAATTTAATGGGAGTGAGATTTAACATTGCAGTGGTATGTTTTTGAACCCTTGTCGTTGCTGGATCTATATAAGTTTCGATTTTGTCAAAATCGGAACTTTGTTGTTGTGGGACTGCATTCATGGGGCGTTCTATTTGTTGGGGTAGAACAGAAGTTCGGGTATCTTTAGTCTTAGCATCATAAACCTCTGCCATATGAGTTATATGAATAACTTCTTGTGAATTGTCAGATAAACGATCGTCATTGCCATCATCAAAGTCTTCTGTTGTGACAACTACTTCCGAGGCAGGTGTAGGTACACAATCAGATAGCTCTTCTCTCAAGTCTCCACTTATCACAACTGGCATATTTTCAATATCCGTCGCATCTAATATCATTTCCATATCTTGTTGGTCTTTGTCAAAATTTGTATCCGTTTGCGCTTCAGTGAAAAAGTTCCAAATTTTTTTCAAATACTTTTCTTCTGGTCCTAGTATATCTAGTTCAATTTGACTTATTTTGCTTACTCCTATAATATTCTTAAAGTCCTCTTTGGTCATCACTTTTGCATTTTCTTTGTTAGCTTCAAAAGTTTCTGCGTGCTGAATATTTGATTTGCCTAGACATTTTGTATAGTCCACGGCGTTCATATTCCATGGGCAAAGACCTGTTGCTCTAAATCCATTAATAATTGTTGATGCGGAGATCGTGTTTTTGATAGTTTTGTCTAGAAGCGGTACGAAATTGATCTTAGTCAGAGCTACTGATGCATTATTTCGCCTCCACTCCAGAACAGTTTTCTGCCACCCAGATTTTAATGGTTTAAAAGCTGATACATCAGCTGGCTGCAGTAGTCTAGTGCAGTTAGGGTATAGAGCAATCAGGACTATTTCCAAATTTTTGCATAGCTCACTAACGGCATATGTTAAATGGGTCTTGTGACCATCAACAAACAATATTATGGGGAATTGAGTTCCTTTTTGGATCAAGTGAGGGTGTAGGACACTTTCGATGTAATCGTGAAAGACTTCGGTCTTCATCCACCCGTTGTCACTCAGCCCTATACCCCAATCCGATGGAACTTTGGACGTAATGTCAGCTGACAGTCGTTTATTCGGAAATATAACCATTGGAGGTGTGAGATCTCCATTAGCACAAAATGTGAACATTACAGTCAATGAAGTTTTAGCTAGCGCATTGTCGACCTCGTAGACATTTCTTTCGCCTTTAGGAGCTAATACAACTCCCGTTTTAGGACAAAGAAGGAAATTTGTCTCATCGCCATTAAATACGCGGGATGAATCTGAAAGTACATCAAATAAATCGTTATCTTTAAGATAAACTTCAATTTGATCGAACCAGCCTCTCACGTCGTTTTCTGATACAGCAGCACTTGCTGCTGTGACTGCCTCAGGTGTGCGTACAGAAATGTCTGGATGTCGTTTAAGGAATAGTTTGTACCATTTTTCTCCGTTCTTAAAAACACTGGCCCTGCTACTGTTTTTAAGGAAGTTCGCTACACTACCGATTAAATCTTCTTTGCGTTTCGGGAATCCTTTTCTACAACTAAGTAAAATCCAATTTTCAAGGTCTTTTTCTTCATTTTCCGTCAGAATAGTAGGAGGGCCTGGACGTGACTGGTGCTCGGGGTTCTTAATCCTATATTGTAAAGTAGCCCGCGGCACTCGATAGGTCTTTGCAGCTAATTTCTTGCTCATTCCTTGTTCGATAGCTTGCAAGGCTTTATCTAAGTTCTCCGAGTCGTATATCTTACGTCGGCGTATATTTTTGGGTTTTTTGGTAGACTTCTTGGTAGTACTTTTGGGTCTCATGTTCAGATATTAAATCGGGTAGCCTGAAAATAAAATCATAGGTAAGATGACACCAATTATTACCATACTTATGCCTAATTATTGGCCCTAGTGTTGGTAATTGGTAATTTCACAGTTGGCACCGGTGCCAAGATTTGGAAAAAATGCGATTTTTACTTGTATTTAATATTTATACAAAATGAGGTGGTCCACTAATCATCTTATCCACAAAATAACCTCTAATAATCTAGTAATCTGAAAACCCAATTATTGTCATTAGTGCCAATAAATTAGAATAAGGACATTTTTGGATACCAAATGTTGGCACCGGGATAAAATAATATAAACAATGGAAATCTTGGAAATAAGTTATTAAACCAGTGGAGCAATATGTGTTTAATATGCTTTCAAAGATAAGTCGCATAAAAACCATTTGATTACCAAGATTCGATGATATTAAAAAAGCTCTTACCTTAGAAAAAAAATAGTTTTCACTTGTCAAGTAGAGACACACTCAGCTGTTGCTACTCTTCCGACGCCATTGTAATTTTCTTTTTTTAAAGTATTGCCAGTTTGGTAGCACAAGATTCTACTACTCTATTTTAAATAACTTGCAATACCGTTAGATTAGCTGTTTTCTTATTATAGCGGTTAAATCACGGAAGTGCCAGTAATTGGTGGGGTGCCAAAATTAGGTCTCTTTACCCTAGTACCAATTCAGTCCAACTCATTCAGTAGTTTCGGCGTGATGCGCGGTGAAGGAATTTTACTTTCATCCATTCTCCCAGGGGAACCTTACTAAATTCTGGGATAAAGTGTATCTTTCCTCGTAGTATGAAATCAAATTATGCCGAGTTCCATTCGAATTCATTCAGTTGTTCCATCGTGATGCGCAGTTAAAGAATTTTACTTTCATCCTCTCTCCCAGGGGAACATGACTGAATTCCGGGATGAAATGTATCCCATGTCCTTCCTTGTAGTATGAAATCAAATCGTGCAAGGTTTGATTCCAACTCATTCAGCACTTTCGGCGTCATGCGCGGTGAAGAAATTTTACTTTCATCCACTCTCCCAGGGAAACCTGACTGAATTCCGGGATAAAAATTATCCTATGTCCTTCCTCGTAGTATGACCTAAAATCGTGCCGAGTTTCATTTCAATACCTTCAGTAGTTTCGACGTGATGCGCGTTTAAGAAACAGACAGACAGACAGACAGACAGACGGACAGACAGACAGACATGAATGAAAAAAATTACAGTTTTGGCTTCAGTATCGATAATAGAGTGCCCTCCAAAAAAAATTTTCAAAATATCTTCAATGTATAGAATTGGACCTGTTACAGTTTTATTATAAGTATAGATATAGATAGTAGCTATTTTTAATAAAATTATTGTAAATTGATTTTGGGAAAAACTTTCACCCACTTGTTTTTTAAATAATATCGTTCACTTCACGGCAATATATATAAAGACTTTGAAAAATCAGGGTTGCCTTTGAACTTTTTACTGTGGGTTCTATACTGAAACATGTATTACTTTCCTCTGTTAAGGTGCTAACCCGACCCAAATCAGTGCCACTACCTATTTTATCATATTACTGTGTTTAACGAAGGAATTTTTAAAAATCGATTTTGCCTATCATAAGTAATTTGTCTTTTCCTGTCCTGTGTTTCTGTTTTATTTGGTGTGCAATAAAGAGTATTCTATTCTATTCTATTCTATTCTATTCTATTCTATTCTATAAGCTAAGTTGCTCTATTTAGCCACGATCGATGGTCAGCAAAAAGAGCAACTTAGCATCTCTACCTACACTTTACATAATAAAACTTACACAGAGGCATTAAAAATAAGCCTATGATAGGTTCACCAGGGCTGGGCAAAATACATGCTTTGCTTTAATTGAAATACAAATTACAAAATAAGTAATCTAGACCAGCACGGGTTGAAAAGTAGAGGAAAACAGGATTAAATTAATTAGTAAAACCAGCGTTTCCTTTCATGAACACTAGATTTTTAAATATACTGTCAGACAAACAGCCACTTGTTGGAAAGTGAATAAAACCTGCTCAAGAAAACAATCTTTCTACAGATCCTGATGAGCACAAACTTGTGTTAAATTGTATGAACACATTTTTATATTCATAATTTTTTACATGCAGAGGGATTTTGATCGTCCAAATACTACCCTGGGTATCACTCACTGCAAAATCGATTTCAGAAAATTCCTTCGTCTAACATAATAATAATATAAAATAGGTGGTGGCGTTAATTTGGGTCAGGTTAGCGCCTTGATCTCTGCAGTTGAATCAGCTGCTTTTACAATATCTATACTGCCGAGCGCGCATTCTCGGTTCAACCCTTCGCTGCAATGCTTAAATCTGAGCATTTAAATTACAGGCAAAGGCGGCCTTAAGGCGCTGCCGTGGAAAACTAAGACTGTCAGATTGCATGTCAATATTACCAAATGTGGTCGGCAGAGGCGCTTATTTTTAACATAGACTTATGCCAAATTTATCTGTTGTAGAAGAGGCAAACTTTTGTTTTATTTTGGTTGATAGCACAATCACAAGGTAATAATGTAATGTTAACTAACATTTGCCCGCGGCTTTGCTATCGTTGCATGTAAAATACCTTAATAAAACCTATGTCGCTCATTGTAGCTCCTCAATTATAATAAAAATTACATTCATCGATAGTTATTCATAGAAATCAGAAACACTTAAAAAAATAATATCATCTTCATGCATGTTAAAGTGCCGACAATATCACCGACCATTATGATAATACTTTATACATTAAAAAAATATACTAATTTAGTCAAAACAACTGAGGTCTAAATGGATTACAAAAGTGTCAATCGTTGAAGATATTTCGATTTGGTTTTGGAGGGCTTTCTCAAAAAAAAATTAAAATATAAATAATGCTGAACAAGCCACACAACATCATCTAACCCCAAAGTAATTAGAGCTTGTGTTATGGTATACTTATTTTGATATACTTATTAAATACACTACACAGATAGATATTTTTTATATACATAAGACATGCAATAAAGTGATTATGATTATGATTATGACATCCAGAACACCTGGAATAAATATCTGCAGATGGTAAAAACATTTGTCCTGAGGCGGGAATCAAACTAACTGTAACCTCCTGTGTCGCAGGTGGACCTTTCCCCGCCGCGCCACAGAGGTCGTCCATCAAATAATCAGATATAAAATGAAATATAACAGTGCTTTATTTCCTTTACCCCTTACAGGGGTCTTGGACACGTCAATAAATTCAAATAAGGTTCAAGAGTAAAACTGGGAAATAAAGTGATTACTTTAATTTATTGTTCACTTCAATCTTTTTAAGGTAAAGTAAAGAAGCGAACAAGAAACCTTTACCTTGTTAGGGTGTTAGTTTTCGAGCTGGAGCAATACTATTAGCATTAGGTACCTAAGTTTTTTATCCTCTAGAGATAGTCTGATATTTTGTAGTAAGCCTTTTTAACAAAGGATATGTTTTACAATTTGTTTGAAATTATTTTTTGATAACTTTTAACTCTTTAGGAGTTTTGTTGTAGAATCGTATACATTTCCCTTTAAAAGATAATCTATAAATCGACGACCGACGCGAAAAAACGACCAAAAACTGCTTACATGTGAAATCAACACTCAGTACATTGGTAAATACACTGTTTGAAGACAAAACAGAAGGAATAAATCTGTGAGTAAAGTCCAAGCATCCAAAAGTGTTCGTAAACATAACCTAAAAATTGTGTAAAAAAAAAGACAAGTCATCCTTTCACAACTTACCTAGATCACCCAGCAAAAATGGATGAAATGATGGAAATGCTTAGAAAAATCGAAGAAAATATGCGAACGCAACGTAATGACATAGATAAAATGAAAGATACAATAATTTTGGACATAAACAAAAACATTGACTCGAAATTCGAAAATATGGAATATAAATTTATTAGCCTCGAAAAACAAATAGAAGACCAACAAACATCCATAGAAAGAATGGAACAACACTTAAAAAAGAGAAATCTTATATTTTTCGGCTTTGAAGAGAAAGAAAAATCATACCAAGAATTGGAAGGGAATCTAGTGAGACTGATAAATGAAAACATGAAGATACCATGCGAGAGACGAGATATTGAGCTGGTTAAACGAATTGGAAGACAAACAACAAATGAGACAAACCATATCCGACCGGTTGTGCTGACTGCAAGTTCTATGGGCCTGAAAATACAGTTACTGAAAAACAAAAAGTTACTAGAACAATTCCAAATTTATATAAAAGAAGACTTCACACAAAAAGTAAAAAAAAAAAGGAAAGAACTTCAGGTTGAATACAAAGCCCGGAAAGAACAAGGTGAAAATGTGGCACTGCGATACGACAAAATTATTATTCTTAACAAACCTAAGGAGTCGGTGACTCTGGCTCCATTCCAACACCGCCAACCACTAGATAGTACAAACATAATCAACAAGAGAAAACTAAACTTCTCTCCAGGAAAAGAGAACCCACAAAAATCAAAACAGAGAAGTACTGCCTACAATGTAAAAAATAAGAATAATAAACCTATAATCGAATCTTTCATGAAATCAAGAGCTATTTCACAGTCTAGCACTGCTGAACCAGAAATATCAATTATGGATAAGGAATAGCAACGACAAAAGACCTCCCTCTATCTGAATGAATACTCAAACAAAGAAAATCACATAATAAAATCTATATCTCCCAATACGGTTGGTCCCCGCGGGAGAAAAAAGACTAAAACCCTCCATCCATCGAACAAAGGTGACAAAAAAACCTACTTCACATATGCACTTTCAATGTAAGAGGCCTGGTCGGAGTGGGAAGATTGGACGAACTCGAACATTGTCTGAAAAACATAAAATGGGTTATCATAGGACTATCAGAAGTAAAAAAGAAAGGCACTAAAATAGAGCAACACGAAAACTATATACTGATGTACACAAGCAAAAAAGTGGAGAAAATGGAGTTGGTTTTCTGATCAAACAGAAATATAAACAAAACATAACCAATTTCATCTCTAGACCTCACTACCTCACCTCAGATGGAGTATGTCGAATAGACCTGTCCCTCCCTCCTGACCATACCCTTCTGACCACAGACTAGTTCGAGCTTCTTTAAACTTAGAGTATACAGTAAAGAGAAATAGAAAAACCTTCAAAAGTCAAAGGAAGGAATTAACATCCATGGAAAAAGAAGTTATGAAAAATCATTTTGAAAATTTATCTCAAAACATGGAATATGACACATCAATGCAAGAAAACTATTCTAAAATTATAAGAACAATACATAAAAGTATGGAGGTTCTGCCAAAAAGAGAAAAATCTGACATGTACAAACTTACTCCTGAAATAATGAAGCTTATCGAGGACAAAACAAAATTAAAATCCAAAGAAAATAAAAGCAAAGATGAAAAGAAAAAACTACCCAACTAAACCTTACAGAAAAATCAAGAAAAAACAAAAATTACAAAAACAAACTCAAACACCAGCTTGCTATAATTGAAGCAGAAATAAAAACCAAGAGTTCTTGGCCACGACACGCCGCAGACAGGACTCTATGGAAATGGATGGAGGAGGCCTTCACCCGAAGATGGGTGCCCAAATCAGAAGAAAATGAAAATGCATGATATGACTGATAAATTGACTTGACATAAATAATCTAAAAATAAATCTATGTAAATCAAAATATATTCAATTTAATAAATCTAAACATGTACAATATAACTTTAATCTTAATATAACAAAAATAGACGAAGTCGCGCAAATAAAGTTTTTAGGCGTGATAATTGATGAAAATATGAATTGGAAATCTCAGGTAGACTTAGTTAGTAAAAAAATAAACAAATTCGTTTATGCTCTAGGAGAAATAAAAAACGTCACAAACATCAAAACGGCCATTATGTCGTATCACGCGTACATAGGATCGGTACTTCGTTATGGATTAGTAATGTGGGGCAATAGCACGGACAAAAACCGAGCATTTTTAGCTCAAAAAAAATGCATCAGAGCATTATGTGGAATCGCGCCTGATCAATCCTGCAAACCGTTTTTTAAGGATCTTGGTTTGTTGCCTCTACCATCGCTTTATGTATATGAAATTTCAAACTTTGTAAGGAATCATAGATATTTGTTCCACCAAGCATGTGACAAAAATCCTAGACAATGTAGAGACCCGAATAGGCTTATTCTAAAAGAAACCTCAAAATCAGCGAGACATCAAAAAAGCTGCTTGACTATGTGTGTAAAAATTTATAATAAGATACCTAATGAATTTAAATCATTGAATGACCATTTATTTAAAAAGAAATTATTTAGTTGGCTGAATGAGCGTAATTTTTATGACATTAATGAATTTATTAATTTTAAGACATAAGTTTATAATTTGCATGCTATAGAATAGTTAAACATGAGCTCATAATATAACGAACCACCTTTTATACCATGTTTTATGCAATAAAATATCATTTCATTTCATTTCATTTCATTTCAAATGAAATTACTTTTAGAAATATTCTTTACCTAAATTATTCACAAATTCAAAATTTATTTATAATTTTAATTTAATCTCAAAAATTGTTATTTAAGATTTGGAAATAAAAGGCTTATTATTATTATTATTATTATTATTATTATTATTATTATTATTATTATTATTATTATTATGTTGCTGCCTTCCAAGAACTCATGAGTGATTATGATTAACATGAGTGATTAACAATAATTTAAATAACTGTCATTGGAAATACAATTGTTTTGCATGTTTATTACGTCTTTAAACATCTCCTTTACTTGACTTCTTTGTTACGCTAAAAAAAAATTATTATATTGATGTCAATGTACACATATTGCCAATAACAAAAAAGTTATGACAAACCGCTCCGATGAGGTTTTTCTATGAGTTATTAAAAATTTAAAGTAAATTATTATTTTTGAGTATCTGTCCTTTTGAGAATCTCTCTTCTCTAAGAGAACAAACCGATAGAACTACGAGTAATTTAAATTTGCCTGTAGTTCTACTGGTAGAACTACGAGAAAAAAAATGCAAATGGTTGGTCCTAAGTAAATCAGTTATCTAGTAAGTACCCATAACAAAGCTCTGCTTAGCTTCGGCCTTGGTGATGATGTGTGAATTCATCATCATCAGCCTATATAAGTCCACTGCTGGACGTAGGCTCCTATTTTAATTTTTCAGCATTGTTTATTTATATATAAGGTCATCAAAATCGCCCTACCTATTTAACATATTTTAACTCGACCAATACTTTTCGTGCTGTAAACATTTGAGTAATACCTACCTATCTAGCTACCAGAGATAAAACCACTATAAACCTATTCTACTTAATTGGTAGGTCTGTCAATGAATAAAATTCCTGCAAATTTCTTTTGGCTTAGCTTCAATCAAATATAGACTTTATTTCAATGACGAATGAACCATTTAACCCGCAAAACAAAAGTTGTCGAAAATCGTAATTCGTCCGTCGAACCCAGCTGTCATCGCGAAAAAAGTTACATAACCTCACGTCCGTCCGAGGAGGCATCCAGCCTCCGAATGAAGCTACTGGAAGCTATTTTGAGCATATATTGAAAGGGATGTTTGAGTAATAAGGTTGAAATTCTATTGGCAAAATATTATCATTTTTGCAATTACTTCGCTAAACGCCTTACAAAAATGTGTTTTTTGGGTTTTATTATGTTAATGGGTTTATTTATTTAAAACTTTTTACATATTTCTTTTGTTGATAAAATTTCCTTTCATATAGTATTAAAATAATTAATGGTTGTCACTCAAAATATTGAGCATTTCGAGACGAAAAATTTTTTTCTTGTTCTTTCTTGTGATTATTTTCTTCAAGATCCTAGATCGTTTTATAAAATATTTTTGTATAAGTCTTTTTTCCATACATTTGACTATACACTGTTTTTTTTTTGGGCTTGTAATATGTCGGAGAACGGCTAACGGTGCGACGAAAAAGTGTACTTTCTACGGTGTCGCTGTTTGGACAGCGTCTATAATTCTCAATCTGACAATATCCCAGCGTGGAGCATCGGTTCTCATTTCTCGCTATTAATAGCGGTTATCGGAGGATTGTGATTTTTCTGATACGGTATCTTTTGTTTGTGCAAATGTGCGATCCGATATATAGGGGACATTGGTTGAGCATAATGAACTCGTTAGATTAAGGAAGGTTATGTTGACTAGAAAGTCGCTTGATGTTATAAAGATAGAACCACACTATTGTGGTGTAATGTGCTGTGGTGCGATAATTATAACTGTGTGTTGTGTCGCTGTAATAATGTGCTCGAATCCAAATTATATGCATGAAACTGATAGGTATTTTAATTCTGACCTGCTTCTGTTTCGCTACAAAAAATCACACTATAATAGTGTGGTTCTATCTTCTGCATAATGCGTTACTGCAATAAAGTGACATGGTGCATTAAAAATTCGCACATTTGCGATCAAAGTTAATTTCACACTTCACAGTCTCTACAACTGACTGCAAGAGTTTTTTGATGAGTTCGTTGAATTCATTGAGTCTGCCGTATGCAATTTCATTTTCAACCCAAGCCAGCACGAAAAATTTAACATTGCAATCCTGGCACTTTTTAATTTAAAATTTATTTATTCACTGTCGACAGCTCACTTCAAACGAGGTTTGCAGTTTTTGTTACAAAGCCGAGGGCCAGCACAGGTAGACCACGCAGAACTAATATTACGAACGAGTCGTTGAGTGACCACTTGTCTTGTGCAATGTCAAAGAGCTACGGTTTCATTCAAACATTTTTTAGGTTAGCTTTCAAAAACATGTTCGTTTTCACAGAGGAAGCATTTCTATCGGATATGCTTTCGAAAAATGATCGTTTTTACATTCGATTTTGTGCAAAAGGGCTAGTGATCTTATCACACTAATCACACTTATATTATAAGTGCGAAAGTTTGGATGGATGTATAGATGGATGGATGGATGTTTGTTACCTCTTCACGCCAAAACTACTTAACGGATCGGGCTGAAATTTTGCATACTGGTAGTTTTAATCCTGGAATCAAACATAGGCTTTTTATCCCATAAATCAGTTCCCATGGGCGAGAAATCACCTTTAAACGTTTATAGAAACCACGCGTGCGAAGCCGCGGGCATAAACTAGTTACTTTATAAAAACAAGGAAAGAATAGATACAAAAATAAACAAGTAAATCAGTTGAGCCATCAGCAGACTATTGCTAATAATCTAGAATCTAAACTCGTGATTTATACTACTGCCCTACCACTGGGCTTGCCCCTGGGGGTAGGCCGGAACGAATGTATACCACCTATCTATGCTGTCCTAGTATCTTTTCCACCACAAAATGTACTAAACTACTCGAGTAGCATAAACGTGAAGGAAGTAGATAGGCTTTACTGGTACTTTTGATTTTGCCAGTGAATGTCCAATTAACTCTCTGTATCCTTACAACTTCTGCTCTCCTGGTTAAAATACCAAATCGGAAGAGTCCTCACGACGCTGGCTGCATTTTCTCGCAGAAGAAAATTGATTAAAGACAGAAAAAACAAACAATTGTGTTCCTATAAAACATTTCACAAGGACGATTTCGTAGCGCGCTGCTACGATCTCGTAGCGGTCTGCTACGATTTCGTAGCGATCGGCTACACCGTCGTAGAAGTGATCATAGCAATGCTGCTACGTTGTTTAGATGCACTGTTTTGTTCATTGCTATTGTTTTGTAATGTTATAGCTCGGTTATTCAATATTTTAAATTATTCCTGAACTACTGATTAACAATTTTTTTTAATTCGCAGAGTTTGACTTGATAAAATGATTTTCTTTATAACTATCTTTAATTATCTACAAAGAAACACGAGCGCGGCGGCTTGGCAGGCGCACATTGACCCTTACGCCTACTGCTGCAGGGATACCTGGCCTTTAGTGAGTACGTTGTGTTGAACTACATTTGTTCAAACAAATTTTGAAGGTTTTCTATGCTATCGTACCCACGTCGTTATGGCTCCTTCCCATTTCGTAAACTTCCCATCTCGTAAACATTTAAAACAACTGAAGAAAATTTGTATGTTTCATACATTTCGTCGCGTTTGGAAAACTTTTCAAGATAGCGTATTTGAGTAAAGTCACCTAGAAAGTTAGCTAACTGAACAGATCACGGAACCTTTTGAATACCCATCCTACTATAATTAAAGCCGAAAGTTTATGCAATTCTGAAAATATGAGTTTGTTGTCAAACTACTGATTAAAACGCTGTAGAATTAAGGGCGATTCCATCGCCCTTAACTCTATATTACAGGTACATACTTCAAACCTTAATATTTGTTCATTACTTAAACAGGCAATTGCCATATCCCTAGCAAAAACACGTTACCGTCACTTTATTCTATTTATCACTAACCTATTTACCTATTACCTAGTAGCTAAGACCGTTGCTTGTATAACTAATAAACTAATTCGTAGTTGCGGACTGCTCGCTGATTCAGGCCGTGTTTGCATTCTGCTGTTTGCATTACGTATAGAACAGTTAGGCGGTGCCTTGTATTAATTACGAAGCAGTTTGCGTGGAGATAAACGATTAAACTGCTTGGATGGATCTTCTAACAACAATTTAGGCTGACCTCAGTGCTTGAAGCAAGGCTAAAGCCTCCACCCCACAGTCGCGATTTGAAGCGCGTCTTGTGTCGCGCAATTGGTTGATTATTTGTTTGCAGTTCATTCGTCCACAGCTGGACATCCTCCCCTAGTGAGTGCCATAACGCCCTATCTTTAGCTTGCCGCATCTACCATCTGCCGTCACTTGATCAAAACAAAATATTTCGATAAGTACAATAAGCCGGCAATGACGACCTCCGTGGCGCAGCGGGCGAAGGTCCGCCTCCGACGCAGGAGGTTGCGGGTTCGATTCCCACCTCGGAACAAATTTCTGTACGATCTGCAGAAATTTGTTCCGTTGGTCTGGGTGTTTTCTATGTATAATAAAAAATATCTATCTATGTAGTGTATTGTATTAAGTATATCAGTTATCTAGTACTCATAACACAAGCTCTGTTTAGCTTGGGGCTAGATAATGCTGTGCAAATTGTCCAGCATTATTTATTTATTTATTAATGTTTCAATACCGAAATTACAGTTGCAAAAAACGTATCAGTAGTCCGACTTAATTGTAACCGGACTACTGAGACTACACCATCTTGTACTAAGACGCATAGCATACGATCTTACACATTGCTGCGATTTCGCATTTGGCGCGCGGCGTCTAGAAATCGCGCTTACAAAAACGCAGCGGAATCGCGCTACAAAATCGCAACAAATCGCGCGACACCAGACGCGCTTCAAAATCGCGTCTGTGGGGTGGAGGCTTTAGTTTCGTATTATGAATGTGATGTTAGGTAGTTCAACGCTTGTACATTTGGAACGACGTGTTTTGTATCTTTATCCCACTAATATTATAAAGGCGATAGCGGCGTAGCGGGCGAAGGTCCGCCAGCGACGCAGGAGGTTGCTGGTTCGATTCCCGCTTTGGGACAAATGTATGTAAGATCTGCTTATATTTGTTCCGGGATGTTTGTTTTTATGTATAGAAAATAAATATCTATCTATGTAATGTATTGTATTATGTATATAAGTTATCTAGTACCCGTAACACAAGCTCTGTTTAGCTTGGGGCTAGATTATGCTGTGTGTATTGTGCAGCATTATTTATTTATTCATTTGTAACGATGCGTGTTTGTTACGTAACAACCCCAAACTTACTAAATGAATCGAGAATTTTTCAAGCATGAAGCTCTGGAAATGGAATTACACAGGCTATTTTTATCGCGGAAAATTGCGTGTGCCGCCACGGTCAGAAGCTAGTGTTATTTCAAACACACCGAAATATAAAAAAAACAGTCAGGGTTCGGCTTGAAAAATATGGCAGGCTTGCATGATTTAGATAATATCCGCATACCTTAAGTAGCATTATTTAAGCTGCGTTCCGTTTCTCACTTAAAGTGCTCATGCACGAGCTATGCGCGCACGAGAGTCCGTTTCGTTTCATCGCAAGCGCACTGGTTCGCAGGATGCGATCGTTGAAACGGAACGCCAAAAAATTTACCGTGAACTCATGTCAGAGTTTACTCTAGTTTTAGCCGCGGTGATCAGTGCATTTGACTCGAGGGGTTTACGCTGGAAAACAATGGCGTCCGAGTTAAGAACAATAAACCAGTCCACTTTTGAAATTTCGCACCCAAATGACGTCACCCACAGGAACGCACGAGCTGCCTTGTCTCAAAAGGTGAAACAGTTCATGCGCTCCCGTGCGCGCGTGGGGCGGGGCGAAGTGGGCTTTCCCGTGCGCTCTCGCACCGCGCTGAAAGTAGAAAAGGAACAACTTCATGCGCTTTAAGCTTTAAGCGAGAAACGGAACGCAGCCCTATTCTGTGACCTTGTCAAAAGTAATCAGAGCTTTCTGTCATGGGTTCCAGATTTTGCACATAGAAAAACACTGACTACGAAGTTTACAAACTGTAACAGTCTGTAGTTTATGAAGAAAATACGCAGAAGGCAGCCGTCAAGTCTTCTTACGCCAAGTTTGCGATATTCCCCAAGTTTCCTCATCAACAATTTCGATTCCATCGATCAGAGTAAAGTGGTTACATATTCAAGTTTCCGGCTGCGCGCCTAATAAGCAACATCGCTGCCTGTCGAATAGCTTACCGTCATTCGGTGTTGCCAACTAAGTTAGTGTAGCGCTAGATTGTAGCGGATTTTTGGCAGCACTCCACTACGTATGATTATTGGGATACGATCGTAGGTACTGGTACGTCTGCTCTAATTATTTTAGCTTGGTGTACTGATGTTTTGAATATGTACATTCCATATGAGTTCTAATTTCTACAGTAAAGAGGGTATAAAGTACCACAAACGTGCTGTAGCCTATAACAAAGTATTCTTGGTGCACACTCGTTTAAGAAATCATCTTAGGTACGGTTTCTTACTCAAAATAAAATGGCATAATATTCTTCCATTTACTGGCAACCAGCACTTCAAACTGGGTCAATTTCCAAAGATTTTTGCGTTCAAGCGTTATGTTCACCGGCTAGTTCGTGCCCCGTATTAATTATCCTCATCGAGGATCCAGTATAGCTTCTACAGCATCGCTCGTTATTATATAGAGATGCAACCTTCGGCTCCGTGCTTTCGGCTCCTACGCCGAAAAATATGCACGACAATGTTATCTATACATTAAATGTATGTATAAAACTAAAAAAATAAAAGAAATAAATTGGAACTAGTATATACAATTGAAACAATTGAGCTAACTGCAGACTATTCCCAACAGTAGTTCAACTGATCCATATCAATACCAGTCGGAAGCGTCCCCAAGACGCTGGCTGTATTGCCCCGCTGTATGGCATAGCTGATGCGCTGCGCCAGATACTGACCAGCTCTCGGGTCACGCGTCGCTTCGACCAGACGCTCAGATAGTTTTTTAAAAACCCAAAGAGCCTCGGTACCCCACGAACCTAGGGTCTCGACTCCAAGGGGAGCAAATGTGTAGGCTCTATCGAGATTTGCATGTTTGTGCCTCTCGAGATCTTCGGCCAAATCTGTATCTAAATGAATAATTAGTGTTTAAAGTTATAAGATAAGGATAAGGTAAGATTAAGGAGTTAGGTCTTATTATTGTGCTGTGTAGTACATTTAAACTACTACTAATAAAACGTTTTTAATTCATTTTCATTGCCTATATCATCATATCATCGTCATTTAAAAGAAGTCCATTGCTAGACATGACTCCCCAATCAGGCTTTAAAAATGAATTTAAAAAATTTAAGATATACAGAGGTAAACATTGTAGGTTTATTTGGAAACTAGCTACAGCCCTCTGTTTTGCACGCGTTTTTCCGAGATAAAAAGTAGCCCATCTCCTTCACAGGGACACCGTCTTCCTCCCTGCCAAATTTCATTAGGATTTGTTCTGCTGTCTAGGCATAAAATGGTAACAGACAGATAGACAGACAGACAGAATTACTTTCGAATTTATAACATTTAACAGACCAGCTTCCCGCGGCTTCGCACGCGCTTTTCAAGTGACCTAAGTCCGGTCCGTCCCCGAGATACCTACCATGTACCGCCCTGTCGAATTTTATTAAGATCCGTTCAGCAGTTAAGTCGCGAAAATGTAACAGACAGACAGAGTTAGTTTTAAATTTATAATATTAGTATGGAAGTATAGATTATTAGTGGTAGGTAGGTAACGCCATAGCGTTTCAAGGTTTCATTATTTTAGTAGCAGGTGGCGCCAAATCTCAATGTGGTAATTTGTCTTGACTGACGTGTCAGGAGAGTTATTGTTGACGTCTCGTTCATGTATCTGTTTCATCTGTCCCTACGCCAAAGATTAGCAGCAAGCGATAAGAACTTAAAAGGCGTCAACGAGAAAAAAACCGAATGCTTAGTTTGAGTGAATACTTTTCTGTGTGGCTGGGATTCAGCTAAGCTTGAGTACTCAATATAGTTCATAGCTAGGCGTTTCTTTTCGGCGGCGAATCAGGTGCCCTAAGTAAAATCAAGCCGAAGCTCAGATTCGAATCTATCCCAACTCTAGGAGATTTGCATTTTACGGCCGGCTACTGTGCAGTGGAGCGGCAAGGAACCTGAGATATTACGTCTAGTTCCCGACATGCATTTAAACTGCCTTATGAAAATTTTAAATTATTACGCTTTAATGCACCAATTACATCATCTTGTATTGAAATGAAGCCACGGGCAGGTTTGTGGCTTTGTAAGCTCTGTTATACAACATTTTTATTACGGTCCTCAGCCACATGTAGATTGTTTGCAACAGTCTATAGTTCGCTTATTTGTTTCAATTGTAAATACATACTAGTTTTAATTTATTCTTATGATTTGAAGGCAGAAAGCCTTTACTCACAAAGAAAATTACAATCAAATAATAGAAATAAATTATAACTAGTATTTACAATTGAAACAATTGAGCTAACTGCAGACTGTTGCAATCAATCTACAGGTAGCTCAACTGATCCATATCAATACCAGTCGTCGCGTCCCCGCTACGCTGGCTGCATTGCTCCGCTGTTTGGTAATGCTGATGCGCTGCGCCAGATACTCACCAGCTCTCGGGTCACGATATTTATTATTTGATTGTAATTTTCTTTGTGAATAAAGTGTCCTCAAACCAAATTTGAAACCTTTATTGTGGACTGCGATTTAGGAAAAACAACAAAATGGTGACCGATGTTACCCTCCATGCAAAAATCACTATAAAACTTATATATTTAGATAGAACTTGTCAAACGGAACTCCTACTATCATGCCATTACTATCTACAATAAACTACCCAATAGTTTCAAAGATTTGCCTTTAAACATGTTTAAATCCAAATTAAAACATTGGCTACTAGAAAACTGTTTTAATGATGTAAAAGAATATTTGAATTTTAAAACTAATTGACATACCTATCCGACTTGTTTATTTTAATTTTATGTTTGACCTGTTATTGTTGATTTTAATTTTCTGTTGATTTTTATTGGATTTTATTGGACATCACCTATTTAATTCAATTGACTTAAAGAGACATTTATAATTGTATTTATTGTATTTACTAAGATTTTGCACACTTTAATAGGTAGTTTGTATATGGATATTTTTAAGATTACGAACTTTTGTACATACATTCATGCAAATAAAGATTATGATTTATTGATTGATTGATTGACACTTACACACTTTAGTCTAGGAAAAAATGTGTAACGCCACGGTCAGAAGCATGTACCTATTCATAACATTTTCTGAAACATAGAATATGGTATACGTGCTTCTCTAATCTACCAAAGTTATTGCGATTCGGGGAATAGGTAGCACCACGTGCTAATATCCGTACGTTCAAGTTTCCGGGAAGTTATTTAGGTAATCTGACGCGAGTTATTATCATAATCTGAGTTAGGTAGCGCGTGCGATGAAACTGTATGGGTGCTCTTATTTTTTCTGTTCCGTGTGATGGTAAAATTTTGTATATAGGGAATATGTTCTTTTCATGAGACGGAAGGTAATAACGGTGAAGAATGAACTATTTTCAACCCCCGACGCAAAAAGAGAGGGGTGTTATAAGTTTAACGTGTCTGTCGGTGTATCTGTCTGTGGTATCGTAGCTCCCAAACGGATGAACGGATTTTCGTTTAGTTTTTTTTTGTCATAGATAATTTTACCCTAGTGTTCTTAGTCATGTTTCATGAAAATCTGTCAAGGGGGTTTTAAAAATTTAAATTGAATTTTTGTACGCAGATAAATAAAAGTGTCAACACTTGTCGGCTATAGGGTTGGCAGTCCCTTAGGATTAAAAGTCCAAGGGACTGCCAACCCTATGGCCGGCAGGTGCGCTCTCACCCATTGCCACGGGAGCTTGTCACATCGCGATGTGACAACCTCCCGTGGATGTGACAATCTCGATGCATCGACTCGAATATTTAACTGAGCCCCGAGTGTGGTTGAAGATAGCATCGAGACGTGGTCGTGATGTTTCTTTTTTGTATGGGATTTGAGAATTCCCTGTTCGTACGACAGAGCCGCTGTAGTATTGTTGAAGACTAGGTACTGCTACTAAGTGAAGTGATATTTTGTATTATACCAAGTGTTTCCGATACAAAGGGCGTAACTGCAAATCACCTACTTGTGGCAATGAGCAAAAAACAATATAGTAAATATCTGTTTTTACTCAACTTTTTTTGGTTTTTATACTTAAAAAGTTGGTTTTAGGAAGAAAGTTCTTATATTTGGGCTGTCCTTTGTTTCATTTAATTACAGTTAAATACGAGCGTTTGTTTAAAAGTTAGCATGGACTTATACCTCTGAATACCTAAAAAAAAGTATTTACGACCTAATTTACGACCCATTAATTAATGGTCTGGTAAAAAAAAGTCTGAAGTAACAACCATTAAAGCACATCATAGAAGGGTAATTCTTCACGTTTGTATCAACCATAATTTTTGCAAAATGAAAAAAAAAAACTTTAGGTGGTAAGAACCACTTTTTTCGTCGTAGCGCAATTTTAGGTACACAGATCAAAAGAGCGTGAAAAATTATCGAAAAACACGAAACCAATGTCAAATCTTTTCAAAATGTCACGCAAATGTAGTAAATAAACATTGGGTACCTAAACGAAATTTGCATTATAATAACTGTTTTAATGTGTAATAAGGTGTTTTGTGTAATCCAACATGTAAAAAACTAATCACAGTGAACAAAAGAATACACTCCTTTTCTTTTTCTGCAGGAGTTTTGAATAAAAACTCCTGCAGAAAAAGAAAAGGAAGACCTTATAACAATTGGGCGATTTCAATTTACGCGCAATCTTAAAAAATGTACCTATTTTGTTGAGTTTGATATTTTATTAGACTTTTTTCAAAAGTGGTTTAGTATACTAGTTATGCTAAATTTTCGTTCCTTGAGAATTAATTTCTACTGTTTTAAGTCGGATTTCTACCTATTGACATCCACGTTTTCAACAAAATTTTATTGCTAAACTGTAACTGTATTGTAATTTGTATTAAGTGTATCAGTTATCTAGTACCCATAACACAAGCTTTGCTTAACTTGGGGCTAGATAGGTAATGCTGTGTAAATAATCCAGCATTATTTAAAAAAATAAAAACTACAACTCCATTAAGGTCAACTGGCACAGACAATTTAATATCCTGGCGGTTACTCGCTCTCAAGACATAATAAAGCCTGCACTCCTTTAAAAATAGATTACTGGTGTCATCTCGGTAAATCCAGTTTAATCCAAGAGAAGATAGACGGAACACTTTAAACTTTTTTAATCTCTGACGTTACTCCATTCGGTGAACAAGGGCCTCCAGATTTTTCTGAATAAAATTGGTTTCGTGAACTTATATTTTCCAACTTTGGAATTGAAAAGAACTTTCGAGCAGTAGTTCATCGCTTTATCTGGCTAAGATCCTACATTTTATATTCCGAAGGCAATGTCTGAATACTTGAGTTGAATGAAAAGTGTATGATAAAATATCGAACGCCTTGCAGTGAGTGGCCAGTTGGTTTGAGAATTTTAAAATACATAATTCGGTGGGATACCCAGGCTCATAATAATGTCGGCAATGTTTAATGAACCAGAGTAGGTAGGTAGGATTTATTTAGAAAATATTTGTAATATGGTTCAATCAAATTCAAGTTATGAAACTCGGATCTGATATTTATGATATACCTAAGGGTAGATATATTTACCCAGTAGTACTCGGGTCTAGGACATTTCTGTAAACAAAGAAATGTATGAAAACCTCATAAAAAACTGATTACAATAACAGACCAGCCGGTAGATTTAATTCACCTGAAGTTAATAACCTGGACAACAACTAAAACATCAATTTCAACTCATAATTGGACCCGCGATGCGAAAAAAGAGCAAGGTATTAATCTATTTCTCGATATTTTTATGTACCTACTAAAAACTAGTTGTTCACAAAAATGTGTATCGCCGATAGCCGCCTTCCCTTTAAAGCTTTCTAGAGAGTTCGATTCTGCTGGCTGCACAGTCGACATCGCTGTCGGGGGCTAATTATTAAAGTGTCCTCAGGGTGTACCTGGCACTGTCACTCACTGTCGGGTAATGGGACGCGCACGTGTACTCTTAACCACGTGTATATCTGTTCATCTTTATATTTCAATTGATTAGACATGACATTGATTCACACAGCATCGTGTGAATTGTTCAGCATTTTTTTGTATTGAGCTTATTTCTATAGTTTGACTGCTCACTAATCATTATTTTAGCCACTTAAAATCCATATTATGAGTATGCCTGAGGCATGCATGAGGACCTATGACGTCATCTAACATAGACCTGAGTTCGCTAACAGATGGTTAAATTTTATACAGTTGCTATAACGTTTGTGTTTTTCTTTTCTATTTTTCTTATTTTGGTGTGCAATAAAGAATATTTGTATTGTATTGTATTGTATTGTTTTTGACACTAGTTTTCATACATTAAACGTCAACGTTAACCGACGAAGCGGCACACCTAATTGTCCGATTTTCTATTGGTGAACACAGACGTTTGTCTAGTTACAACAATTGCAAATAGGTTACGTAGATATGTACTAACGCATTTTCCAATAATTTTAGCAGCATGGTTGCAGCAGGTCGCCGCGTCATGCCATAAAGCACAGCAACGCGTTTAACGTAAGAGCTTTTAGATTATGTCGACTTAACCACCTGTAAAAGGATTTTAAACAAGCCGTCCATATAACCTAAATTTTTTAACCTAAAATTCATTCTCTTGCCGCGTCTTTTTTACACGTAATTAAATTAACATTAATTGTCAATGTGAGATCTTTTCTTCAAAAAATATCGCTTACAATTTTATCTGAAACTCGACGCCACGCAATTCAGCCTGTTTTTTGTGTCGTGGTGTATTTACAAACTTCACATCGAGTGGGCTGGTGTATACGCAGGGACTCAATTACGATTCAGGTATTAATTAAGCGAGTAGGTACTTAGATACAACCATAAATATCGAGGAAACGAACGCGATTTTTGTCAGACATTGAAATTAGTTAGTCGTTATCACGTCAGTCTTATAAATTGAGATATTTCACAAAGTTCTGTCACATTTGGTTGAAAGGAGCAAAATATCCCAAGTAGATAGTGTCAAACATAGTGCTATTAACTTGCACATTTTTAATACCTCTGTAAATTTTTTATTTTGTATAGTGTAGGCAGAGAGCAACTTCGCATCTCTGCCTAAACTTAAAATAAAACTTTTCTTCTTCTTCTCTGTCGTATTCTTCATTGCTGAAGGTCGTGTCCGTCCTGGAAAACTTTTATAGAGGCATTAAAAATAAGCTTATGATAGGTATCACAAACTGCAAGTTCGATTTTTGAAATTTTCTTCGTAAAACTTAATAATAATAAGATAAAATAGGTGGTGGCGCTGCGCTGATTTGTGTCGGGTATCCGCCCTAATTGTAGGAGTGGAGTCAAATTGAATTCAAGGCAGTAATAAAGTGTTCTTCCGTTACTTCAAAAATGATTCATTATAAATACTCACAAGTTTTAACTGAACCGATAAGTGGGTATCAAGCATATCTTGGTCCAACCGGCTCAAACAACATGACATCTGAACGTGTGACAACGAAAGCCGGCCGATTTACGTGTTCTCTTCGTGACAGTACCCAGCTTATGGCTAAGGCCTGTTTTAAATGTAACACTGAACATTTATCACGAATAGCCTGGTACTTCAAAAGCGACCGAAATACATTTTATGCTTCGAAAATTGTGGCCCTATATTTAATCGAATAGTAACTCTAAATAACGAAATATTAATAACGCTTTGCAAATACGTGTTGGTGCGCTATAGGTTAATTACCTACAGGGGCATTGCATTTCAAATATAAAACCTAAATCCTGTGGGCGCTTACCAAATTACAAATTATGGCATAAGACGTATGGATAGTCCGTGGTTGGCAAACCTACCTACCTTAAGTTTTTGGCTGCGGCTATTTTTATTTACGACCAAACCAGCTTTTAACTAGCGGCGGCATACTAGTCGCCGGTTATATTATTATAATGCCTTTAAAGTTGTGCGTCTACTGCATCGGAATGGGAGCGTACGGGGCGTAAGGATTTGTTGCTTAATACCGATTTCTATGGTACAGCGTCCAGCGGATGGGCATTACTGCCGATACCGATATAAGAGACCGGTATTTTATTTCTGCCGATGATGTAATCCGCAAACCCGGCGCTTCGAAAATATTGCTGATGCAAAATCCGAAAGCAGTGGACGACCCTGTTTGATCTTTGCTCATACAAAAACATAGGGTAGTTTAATTTAGTAAAGGTATCAGCCGATTTCGTCCTAACCCCTGTTGGGAAATCGGCGAATGAATGAAGGATGTGTGTGACGTTCCATCTTATGCCGACAACGAACGAGTGAAAGAGGGGCCCTCTTTCGGTCTGTTCGATTACAACCGTCGTCCAAGTTAGATATACAGGGCGTCCCACAAATATGCCACATGGAGGGAAAGTACCTTGAATATTGTAGATGGAACATTTTACTGAAAGAAGACATTTTGAATTTAAAAAACAATTTAAACTGCATTCATATATATTTAAATAATTACATGGTTGAACCGGGAATCGAACCCGTTACACGAGAAAAACAATCATCCTGTAGCTTTATCATACCGATCGAAAGGCTTCATCATAAGGATAAATTTTTGCTAAATAACATACTGTCAGAAATAAACGGAAGACCATGAATTTTACTGTTATTTGTATTGCCGTGCAATTACTGACTAAATAACTATATTAAACACTCGCGAGTGAATGTCTAGTGCTGCTGAAAAGGGTTATGGTTGGGGATTGTGGTAGATGATGCTTGTTGATCCCCAAACTGCCCTTTGAGATTGGTATTTGGTATGTGGTCAAGGAAAGTCACTGGTGTGATTTGGTACGGACTATATTCACAAGACGCACGGTCGTATTATTTAAAGATAACTAGCGACCCGCCCCGGCTTCGCACGGGTGCAAATGCTGATACTAAATATACTACAGAATCGCCCCCCCGGCATCCATACGTTATCAATACGTCCATTACATAGCTGTCATTTGCGTTTTGTAATTCCGTTTAAAAGTCTGATTCTTTTTTGTTATACCACGTTTTATAGTGACTGACTGAGTTTTATGTCAAGTCACACGGGAACGCTGTCGAACGGGATAAACAGTATCCTATGTCCGTCTCCTGGCTCTAAGCTACCTACCCACCAATTTTCAGCCATATCGGTACAGCCGTTCTTGAGTTATTTATGGTGTAACTAACACGACTTTCTTTTATATATATAGATTAAACTACTGCCGCCAACTTATGGTAAGAATGGTACGGAATGGCTGAATTGATTTGAACCCGCGACGACGGCGGTCGATCGCGAACTGAATTTAGGTAAACTCGAGCGAATACGCATTCAACTGCAAGCGCTGCTAAATGCATATCTGCTGCGTGGTCGGTTTACCCGAACAAGTGGTGTGTTCTGGAAGCTAGATCCTTGCATGGTTTGGAGAAGTCAGGTCAGTGGTCAAGCTATTTTATCTACCCTGTGTAACGAAGATCTACCATCTAGAGAAAGATCTTTCACAAATACCTATCCATTTCCTTAGGTTTTTTCGATGGATACCTACAGCTTTTTACATATTTCACTCAAAAATTTTCGGTCCTTTGATTTATATATTTATTATTACCAGCCCCCTGTTGTTCAGAGTCCACACACCCTATAGGCATTATTGTAAATAAATATCGATGCTGCGTACGCTTTGATTTAGATCCGGTGGACGAACAGCTTTAAACATACTATGTTCATTCCAAATATTCCAATTATGCCCAAAACAAAACACTAGCTAATTAATTTGCTCAGGTAGACGGTAGGGTGTTATTTTACCTGTGAAAACCGAAATACTCATCTGAAATTATTTTCCTTTATCAAAGCCTGAAATACATTTGGCCTACCTTTACTTGAACCAAATTTTACCAACCTAAGATAAGGTTCTTTATATTTTCTTTCACCCACATTTAACGGGCCAAGGAAAATTGCGTTATGATTTGGAATAAAACCGAAAATTAATTGCTAGTAGGAACGTGTCCTCAATATAAATTATCTTTATCGTCTCCGTTTTGCGAAACAGCTATTTTACAACGCGAGTGTAATAAAATCTTGATGTCTTACCTACTTGGGGAACATTATGATGTGAAATTAAAAATTTAATATCAAACTCACGGCAATATAGGTATAATTTCTGGAAGAAGACGCTCATGATAAATAATACGCGAGATTATAATATTCTTACTTCTGCTTGATACCTTGTTTTTAACTTAAGTTTATTGTAATTTTTTTCTCCAAGAATATCTTCTGAGAAAGATGTCGCGTTAATCTTGTTGTACCTAGAAGCAGGGTCCCAAGAAGCAGCTGAATTTATGAGAGCGGCTGGTTTGAAAGCTCTGATCGGCGCACACCTTAACTGCCACCTTACAACATAGAACACAGAAGCATAGAACAACAACATAGAACATAAAGCATTTTAATATGTAACATTTGACGTCTGTCAGTTTTATCTTCATAGTGCGGTGACCTTTTTTAAAACATCGATTAAAGTGAATGAATCGATACGGACTTGAAACATTATGTGAATTTTAAAAATCATCAGGCGAATCCCTGTCCCATTATTATTTTTTCTTTCGTAAATTTAAGGAGCAAATTAAGACAAGTACATAATTTAACAAAAAAAAATGCATTTATTCAGTTGAACTATCAGAACTGTTATTAGTATTGTCATCTTCATCACTGCTGTCAGCACTCAGAGATATTATTAATTCATTTTCAATAATATTGTCTATTCTTACAACTCGTTCAAAATCTTGTCAAATTATTTTCTTTGTTTTCTCTACGACTTTTCTCCAGCTTTCTGTAGTGACTTCTGCACACGCAGTCTGTAGCAGAGTCATCATTATAGCAGTACTGAAGGGTGTTCAGAATTGATCCGCGCTGCATGACCCTTTATTTGTGCCCAAATAAGCTCGATGGCGTTATACTGGCAATGGTAGAGTAACACCGCAACCGTCTGATTGTTTCAAAGTTTCAATCTTGCAGCGTTTTGGTTTCGGCGAGGGATTCCATCCTTAAGGAAATTTCTTCCAGTATTCGTCATTCCACATTAACGAAGACATTAATCACAAGTTCAGGGTGCCGATTGATGGTAAATATTTTCCTATTGACATCACACCATAAATTAAAGTCAGAAACCCATCGGAATCGAAACGCAGTAAATCGAGGCCGATGTAAATCACCACCAATTAATTTCATTAGGTACCTACGTACCGTCCTACATATACAAATATTAAGATTACATTTATTTTATAAAAGCAAATATGCATCTTAATTTATTGAGTACTAGCTGCATTCTTACTACTCGTTGTCCTATTATCCGTTTTCCCGTAGGAATGAAGTATTTTCCCGCAGTAAAAAGTAGCCTATGTTAATCAGGAATAATGTGACCTCTAATGGTAAAAGAATTTTTCAAATCGGTCCAGTAGTTTCGGAGCCTATTCAATACAAACAAACAAACAAACAATCAAATCTTTCCTATTTATAATATTATTATTATATTATTATTTAGGATCGAAAACCTCGACTTTGCGGTAAAAAATGCTTCTTATCATCTATCTGGATATAAGATAGGTGACGGTAAAATTTTCCTGAACGAGAAAAATAATAATATCTCCACAGCGCGACCTCTATAAAAGACGGATAAAAGTTCTAGGTTCTCGATAAAAAATATTGAATTCCCTTTGGAAAAGGTTTCAGTCAAAGTGACCGTCGGAACTTTTTGAAGGATAAATTGATGCTGGGTAGATTTTATTAATTAAATAGGTACTAAATTCTCTATTCACAAAGAAAATTACAATTAATTAATAGAAATAAATTAGAACAAGTTTTTACAATTGAGCTATACAAACTGTTGCAAACAATCTACAGGTAGCTCAACTAATCCATATCAATACCAGTCGGAAGCGTCCCCAAGACTCTGGCTGCATTGCCCCGCTGGTATGGCAATGCTGAAGCGCTGTCCCAGATTCTCACCAGCTCTCGGGTCATGAGTCACTTCGACTCGACCAGATGCTCAGATAATTATTTAAAAACCCGAGGAGCTTCGGTACCCCACGGACCTAGGGTCTCGACTCCAAGAGGAGCAAACGTGTAGGCTCTATTGAGACCTGCATATTTGCGCCTCTTGAGATCTTTAACCAAATCTGCCGCCGCCGCACCCGCCGCGGAAGGCGCAAATGTGTCGACGCATGTAGAGTCCCACACCATGGGCCTCCCGAACTAATAATAATAATAGGTACTTAATATCTTCCTTTAACTTGCAAGCCCAAAGCCTCGAGCAAATTCCTGCACACGCAAGCACGTACTTAGAAACTTAACAAAGTTAGCGCACACGACTATGGAATAAGCCAGTTATATATGCCATCTAATTTAGACTAAGTAGAGTAGTAACTTCAAGTGGTATTACCGAAGGCTTCGCTCGCAAATTACAGCCGACGGTGAATCGTCTAAGTAGGTTATAGGTAGCGCAGGTCTGTATGTACATGGTGGGATCATTTTACCACCTGGGATATGAATAATGTAACTTCCATGAAAGCTTTAAGAAGATATATTGGAGGAATACTTTATTAGGTGGAGTTTGTAACAGAATAGAATAGGTAAAGCTTTTGTAACACGTAAAGAAAATTAACAAGGTATCACAAAATTTTGAGAATGATATTCTCTACGTTTAGTAAGAATACCGTAGTGCGTTTTAAACAGTGATCCTGTTTTGATCAAAAGCTAACATTTAGACATTTAATTTTATCTTAGAAAAATAGCAATTTAGTGTATCTTGGAGCAAACTTTTGCTCAAAAATACTAACATAATAACATTACCGACATTCGTGGGTACGAATGTCGTTAATGTTAAAGGGGATTATTGGTTTTGCGACCGATACGACAAAGCAAGTATACGTTGGTGTGTTTTGCCGAATGTAATTTATGAACGAGGTCACTGGATCAGTTTCAACTGTAGCATGCGGATGTATAAAACAAAGAACATCGAAACAAAATGAAATATTAATAAGGATTACCGATGTTGAACAGATTTTCATTTACAAAAGCTTTCAATTTATTCATAATTTTCCAACTGAATACAATAGACATTTGGGCCTTTGTTCAAATTGTTTGAGGGTATGCTTTCCAAAACCATTTCGGGGCAGTTGGCCATTCGAAACAAGACATCGTTTATACTGCACCTACGAGTTATTACTAAGTACAATTGTTTTGATTCATGTAGCTGACAATGTCTATATTTTCCTACTTCTATGTTCCTAGCAAGAAATAGGTTGTGTAACCTATATTATAACAATATTTAGACCAATTGCTGCGCCCTTACAGGGTACATGTACTTACCTTTAAGCTAATTACCATCTAAGCTAAAACTCTGTAATAATTATAACGTACTATATGTATGCAATAAATAAATCTGAAATTTAAAAAAAAAATCTGAACGATGATGTTGATCTTCCATCGCAAAAATAAAACAATGTAGGTAACTCAGAAACGAAACTGAAACTATAATAATACTAGTTTCTGCCTGCGGCTTCGCACGCGTTGTTTCTATGGAAACGTTTAAAGGTGATTTTTATCCGATGGGAACTGATTTATGGAATAAAGGTAAATGAATTTTGTATGCAAAATTTCAGCCCGATCAGTTCAATAGTTTTAGCGTGAAGAGGTAACAAACATCCATTCTTTCGCATTTATAATAATAGTGTGTTAGTGTAACTAAATATAAATAATGCTGGACAATCACACAGCCTCATCTAGCCCCAAGCTAAGCAGAGCTTGTGTTATGGGTACTAGATGACTGATGTACATAATACATTATTTACATAGAATGATATTTTTTAATACAAATAGAAAACTCCCAGAACACCTGGAACAAATATCTGCAGATCGTACAAATATTGCTGGGCGAAAATCGAACCTGCAACATCGCCCACTGCGCCACTGCGCCTCAGAGCTCGTCGTACTCTGTAGACTACTCCTAAAGTAAAAATAGATACTAATTCTTGAATTTATAACAGCGTATTATACCGTAATTATGATGCAGCGGCTTTATAAGCAATTTTCAAACCAACGCTACCTATTTTATTCAAGCAATAAAAGTTTATTACGTAATAAACAAACCTTATGGGTTAAAACAATCCGAACGCGAAACAATGTTGGGCTGTATCTACCATCATAGGTTCAAAATGCTCAAACCATAATCATTACATCTAGGTAGTAAGAATTATGCCCTAGCCAAATTTCGACCACGGCGACCAGTCTAATCGGAGTATACCCAGATGAGCAGGATATACTATAGTGCACAAGTGTGTGCGCAAACGCTATTACCCTCTCTATTCCCTAACTCTCATAATCCGATGGGACGGCAGATCAACACGACCGGGGAGAGGTCAAGCGCAGGACCAACGGCTTAACGTGCTTTCCGAGGCACAGGGGTGTAACACCGCCAACTTCCTGACTCCGGGCTGCATTTCACAGTGGTGAAATGAGCCTTTTCACCCATTCACTACTAAGGACTAGTGAACTCAAAAAAGCATATTGATAAACACTAATAAGAAATAAGTATTACTGAAATTGGTGCCTGATTACATTTACGCTATAAGTTCTCTTGCAAATCACAAAAAGAAAAAATTAAAGGGCGCGGCCTCCGTGTGTGAACCACCACGGCGTGAAAAATCACGCGATGAAAATCATGAGTATTGCATGACAGTCGGCATCTGCACGGTTTTCAGCGTACGGTTTCTTAACCGTACGCCTAGCATGCCGTACGGTCAAGAAACCGTGTAATCAAGAGCCTTCTTCTCTTTCTTCGCTATTGGGAACAAATACACATCTCAAATCGTATAGCAAGACAAAATAAGCGTAAACCGTATGTGAATACAGGATTGCGATATATACATACATGCACGCATTCGTACGTATCCCAGAGTGGAGCACGGCTATCAGTGGCGTTTTCGCGCTTCGCTGAGCGCACTGAACAGAGTACATTGCAATCTCCCGGACATGCCTGAACACTTCGCTTGCGTATTGTCTTTCATTGGCGGATAGCTTTACTACACTAATTTTGCGTAGTGAAATTTAAGCTTGTTTTAAATTTAAGCTTGTATTAAAGATCGTTTGTGGTAAAATTATGTAAAACTAGCTTCTATTATGTTAAATTATATTATGAAATTATATTATGTTATGGAAAACGCTTCGCACAAGATGTTTCGGGATTAAAGATTGATGATTTATGTCAATCCAGAACTGTATCTATACAAAATTACAGCCCGATCCAGCAGTTTTGGCATGAAGATTGAAGAGGTAACAAACGTCCAAACTTTTGCATTCATAATAATAGTGTTTATATTCTAAAGGTTGCAGGGTTATTTTCGAAACGAAAAATTAAAAAAAAAAAAATGCTGGAATCTTGCCATAACTTTAGCAGAGCGTGTGTTGTTGGTACGTTTAGCAACAAATGTGTAAATTATAGTTATTTACTGATCGAGTAATCATAAGACATAGAAATATAAACATATATTATATCTTTTAAACATAACATGCGTGTTCGTGTGTTATCTGTAGGTATGATAAACGTCGTCTATGGCCATTCGAAAACGGCATGTACATACTTAATCAACCAATATTCCGACAAGAATTTAGAACCCCAATAAGCACTCACGATGTTTTCGCCAAGGAAGATAAAGCAGAACCAATTACTGCAAAAGATGGGAAAAATTGCACAATCAATCACGGATAATATTCGAAACAAGCCGGGTTTGTTTACTGCCCCTGCCAAAGAAATATTAGACTAATTGTGGGGCGCAGCGCCGCCCGCCCTCGCATCCATCCTTCGAAATTAGTTTGGGGTACCGCATATTGCTAAGTTACGGCACGATTATACCCAACTTATTTTTATAGAAAAACACATCAAATTTATCAACTGACCGGAAAAAAGGAACCTCTATTCGACGAATCTAAAATCAAACTAGCTGGGCCTCGCGACTTTGCCCCCGTGGAAATTTATTTTTTACCTTTATTTTTTTTCTTTCTTACGAACCTTTTCCTGAAAATAAGAAACACAACAAAAAAGGAATTAGCGTATTTGGTCCAGCCGTTGACGCGTGATGCTGTGACCAAGGGAAATAAGGATTAATTTTTATATTCTATATAAAGTTTATATATTAAGATAATCATAAAAAAAAACTATTTTATAATTTGATTGTCGATATCTTTACCAATAATTGTTAACCAATTTTGATAATTTTATCGTTGTGTTAAAATGGTGGTCTCATGAAAGTTTCTTAACCAAGGACCCGACATCAAATTACCTTCATAATTAACCAAAGAAGATGGAACAAAGTCACAGTACTTATCGCAATTTTGAATACCTGAAACCATGAAAAATTCCTGCAAAATATATAGAAATATAGAGTACCTAATTTATTTCTGTTATAACCTCCAGGTTGTCTAGCTACAAATACCATGCAAGTACTAATCATGCAGTGAAATGTTCTGTTCGTCAGTTTCAGTTTTCCCGGAATATCTTGTTAGTGGTAGATAAAGGAACCCTCTTTCTCTGTTATATGTACCTACGTGCTCAAGTTATTTACCATTTTTATTATTTCCACGATCCCCAATCGAGATCCAGGCCTTGCGTAGGCGACATATGTCTTCGGGTTGTTTTTGTTCAATATTTGACGATCATTTCAATGTCCCTCGTCACTCAGGCAGAGAGTAGGTGTGGGTTCAATTGGATATGAAACACGGATCTTTATACAATACCCTAAATAAATAGTGCCTATCGTCGCATCAATAGTTAGCAGAAATAAAATTACAATCAAATAATAGAAATAAATTAGAATTAGTATTTACATTTGAAACAATTGAGCTAACTGCAGAGTGTTGCAAACAATCTACAGGTAGGTAGCTCAACTGATCCATATCAATACCAGTCGGAAACGTCCACAAGACGCTGGCTGCATTGCCCCGCTGTATGGCTATGCTAATGCACTGCACCAGATACTCACCAGCTCTCGGGTCACGCGTCGCTTCGACCAGACGCTCAGATAATTAATAAAAACCCGAAGAGCCTCGGTGCCCCACGGACCTAGGGTCTTGACTCCAAGAGGAGCAAATGTGTAGGCTCTGTCGAGACCTGTATATTTACGCCTCTTGAGAGCCTCGGCAAAAATAGAAAAATTTTATGGTAGATTATTAGATTACAACCTTACCGCATCAGCACAGCACACATATCTCCATTGTGGAACATACCTTCCCCAAACATGGGGGTTTTGCCAACACCACGCTTGGTAAGTGCATTGGTGTGAAGTGGAGATGTTAAAAATACACAGAAAGAAACTACAGCCCTTCCTCCGGTCGGTTCTCCTTGTTTGGCTCTTACGACATCCAAGAGCTAAGCTGGTGGGGCTTCGCTTGTTTTCAGTGTCAGCCAAAACTTGTATGAACGTATGAACACACATGCGAGCTTGTACGAGAAGATATATATTGGTAGGCAACTTCTCAAACATTTGCTTTTACTTAAGTTAGTCTTTGGTGTACAGAACCAGTTACAGAACTCTCTAGAGCGCTGACAATAGACCGAATGTAAATACCGGTTTTCAGGCAATGCTTCAATGGATTGGATAGTCGATTGGAATTCATGGAATACGATAAATGTAGGAATGACAAAGAAGGATTGTACGTTACTACAATACTTGGTACAACCGAAGGGACAACTTTTTCTTATTGTAGGTAGGTACCTATTATTAGAAGTTATATCTTTATTCACGAATAATAACATACATAAATTAGAAATAGTATTAACAATTGAAACAATATCAACAGACTGTTGCAAATAATCCCATAAGTATCCCTAGGTCCGTGCGGTATCGGGTTTAAAAAAAAATATCTGAGTTTCTGGTCAAAGCGACGACGCGTGAGCCGAGAGGTGGTGAGTAAGTATTTGGCGCAGCGCATCAGCATTGCCTTACAGCGGGGCAATGCAGCCAGCGTCTTGGGGACGCTTCCGACTGGTTTTGATATGGGTAAGTTGAGCTACCTTTATTAGAAGTTGTTTTTCATATTTAAATACGCAACCTGCTGCACGGCCGCCATTTTGAAATTTTACCAAGATATTGCACAGAGCCATTCAAGCATGTCATGACCCCATAGGTACCTACATAAGAATTTGTTGTCAGGCATTAACGATTTATGTTGGAATAAAAAAACTCACCCAAATACACGAAAACGAAAACGTTTAACGTTTTCAGTCAAGAGTAGAGTAAGATTACCTAATTTTGTTATTGGTCGTAACCAAATAAACAAACATAAATCATCCCCGATATCATAGACATCTCAGATAAAATAATTTCGGTATCTGAATAAATCTAATCAAGCAAATTCGCAATAAAAATGCAAAAAGCATATTAATCTGCATTGTTTTATTTTATTCGCCGAGGAAGTTTCCGGAGTATCATCCTACTGAATAAAGACGCATTTACATAGAATGACTTAGAAACATTTCAGGAAAAATTTTACTTCGAAAAACGGATGAGATTCTCAGTTCAGCTGTATGTGTTTTTATGTGTGTGTTACAAGATAATTATCTCCACCAATGATTAGTCAATTTCGCTGGTTATTTCAATTTTGTAAAAAGAATGATCCCGGTCTCATAAAATTTTAGGTATTAATAGAGGTCCTACAATGCGCCCTGCTGTGTATTTCCAGTAGGCCAAGCACAGTGACTTTTCTCTTGTGTAGAGAAAAATAAATATTTTCAAACTTACGCGATCTGAACACATTATTAGAATTATTTAACGGGTATTTATCGCGTTTCTTTATCTATTTTGCCGACGTTTGAACAGGTTTGCACAATGTCGTGGTCATTCCGTGAAAAAAAAGACGTCGCATCGTCATTGTATGCGTAAAATATTTGAATTTATTTCTTCAACTTCCCTAATTAAGACAATTTAGGACGATGCGATGTCAGTTTTGTCTATTCTACCATAGACAACAAATTCCCGTGCTTCGCCTACTACAGCTGGACATTTACTGTAAATGTCGTACAATGTGTCTTGCTGTGTATAACTTACTACCTACTCTGATTCTACGTAGAGATAAACCATTCTAAAAATGCGCGATTACAATGACATGACGTTTTGTGGAAGGGAAGTGTTTTTTTAGAATCTTCCTATCCTGCAACAAAGTGAAGCAGTAGATACAATTTACGTAGTCTACACACCAAAGTCGGCGGGCCGATAACCGATAAATTAACAAAACACTGTTGCCTACACTGAAATGTCACATTAACAAGCCAGACTGTGTCGCCGACTTTGGTGTGTAGACTCCATTACCGATTAAATTACTACTTGATTAAATTATTAATTGATTACTGATTACCTATATTAAGCCTTTGCGTGATGAAATGGTTTAAGCATCAAGATTAAAACATATTTAGACGGCTTTTGTAGAGCTATAGAACGTCTTCCTGAACGACTCCCTCACAGAAACCACGAATTTTAGGGTTCTGTGCCTCAAAAGGAAAAAAAAACCCATATAGGATCACTTTGTTGTCCGTCTGTCAACCCCCTTTTCTCAGGTACGCGTGGAGGGTTGAAATTTACTTCATATACGTCCGTAACCTCTTGGAGCCTCGATATAAATAAAACTTCTAAGTCAACGCAATCAAAAGTTACAGATGCTTACCTATGTCCGAATATTTTGAAATTTCCTAGGGAATCACTTGCAAACAACCTATAGGGTACTTCCCGTTGGCCTAGAATCATAAGATTTGGTAAGAAGCAAGGTCCTATAGCAAAAATAAAGGGAAAAATCCGAAATCCGTAAGGTGAATAAATATCAAATAACGGTTTTATTTTCGGATCTCGCAATGGACCTAAACCTACTTCTCGTTGACCAAGAATCATGATATTTGGCAAGACACAAGGTTTTACAATTATATGGAACCCTTAGTGCGCGAATCCGACTCGCAATTGACGTTGTATTTGTTGTAGGGGTGCCTACCGATTTCCACAAAGAATCGCTCAGCGAGACGGAGACAATTAGATAAATACAATAAATCTGTATTATATTGTATAAAAGATAATTGATACTGGACATTTTCACTCTGCATCATCTACCGTCAAAATCGACATCGACCACATAGTTTGTGTTACGGGTTGACCTGTGGGCTTTCTATGTAAAAGTAGCCAAACAAAAAACAAGCGCAGAATTTTAACTAGAGTTTATCATTTCTTTGCTCTTTTATCATTATCTGTTGTTTGTTCAGTTTAAATTAACGTAATACGGGAAATGAGGGAACTGATCTTTATTATCGAAGTTTTCTATTGAATTCATGATCGGAAAATATTAAATAATGTATAAAATGATTTGTTTTAGTTTTTCAGCACTATTGTGGGTTCAGAGGGTGGATCTATCAGGTTCAATTTTCCCCTCTCTCTTCCTTTCTCTCCCGACCGGCTAATTGCGGTATAGCGCACATATATGTACATACATGCACGTTACATACATGCATAACATACATACACACTTATAGTTACTTTCCTTACATGCATAACATAGGCTTATTCCCCTAATCCCCGTTGAAAATCCCCGTCAACGGGGAACACTTATAGTAAGTTACATTCCTTGGCCATCACTGAGCAGCAGCGTTGACGGCGCGTTGCAAAAAACCCTGTGCCCTGGAATCCTCAGCCCGCATGCCCAGCGCAGGCATTATTGCTCTCAAAAACTCTTTATTTCCATAAATACAATAAATGTACACTTAGAAAAGGTCAAATTGTAAAACTAAACACTGACACGGAAATAAAGTGATTTTTTTGATTTCTGTCGCTTCCGTATGTAGACTAAAGTAAAGAAGCGACTAAGAAACCTTTACCCTGTTAGTTGTTACTTTTCGAGTTGGAGCAAAACCCGTCCCAAGCTTTTTTATCATCTGATATTTTATAGTAAGCCTTTTTGCACAGCAAGGTTTTTACAATTTATTTGAATTTATTTACTGATAATTTTTGCAACTCACGAGGAGTTTTGTTGTAGAAGCGTATACATAGCCCTTTAATTTATGTGCTTATTAGGGGAGGTCTAAGCTCAGCGAGTGGACTGTATAGGTTGGAGATATTTTTTATTGTGGGTTAATAAAAATAAAAGAGCTCTTGTCGGTGCAGAGATGCAATTTCCTTCACTTTTCTCTTTTACTTCTTTATACGACATGACAGCAACTTTCTGCTTGATCCGACTCATTCTTGGTCTTCCCGTTCCTCGTATTCTTTCTACTTTTCCTTCTATGATGTTACAGGTTTTTCGGGTCATGAAAAAAGGGTTAGTCTGTTACAGACACGTTTGAAATCCTCTGGACGGGTAGGTAGATACCTATTTGTATTTGGAAGTGATCCAAAAAGTTTTATCTCTATTTGCACCCAAGTGGATAGGATAAATCGGATATGCACCTGACATCTCTACGACCCAAGTCTGACTGTTGTACCCATACAAAGCGAAACAAACTCAGGTAAAATATGTGTCGTTGGCAGCGGTCCAACCTTCCCGATTTCTGATGGACATCGAACAAAGCGCGGCCATCTGTCTCGGTGACTAGCGGGGACTGGAGACATCCATGACGTAAATAGGTAGGTTTGTATCTGCAGCGGGTAATCTAGGCGAGGTGATAAGGTAAAGTAGTGTGAACTGATAAAACAAGAGAACGTTAAAAAAATTCAGTGATTGAAAGTCAAAATGTTGTTGTTCAACCCTTGTAGTTTTGAAAAAAATAGTTTAAATAATTTGATGCATTTTACAAAAACTACAACTGACATTGATTTAAAATCAAGCACTGTGGCACTAAATATAACAAAAAATATTATTACCTATACAAAAAACACTCTACATATTTTGACTTGGCTTCTAGTTAATGTTTACAATTTCACAGGCTTCTATTTCGGTCAACGAATTAGCATTGCCATTCAACGTGGCAATGCTGCCAGCATTCTGGGCACTCTGCCTTCTGATGACGGCTTAGATTTTTAAGAAATAGATATAAGTGTATATATTAGTTGTAATTGTTTTATTCTGTTACTGTTATTTTCTATAAATAAATAAGGTTTACAGCCCCTATGGTGGTGTGGTAGAATTTCTTCCAAAGGTACATAATAAATTAGCCACAAATCATTGGTTGGTACTATTGAGTTGACGATATATCGGAAAATATGTCTATAACAAGAACAAAATTATTTTTTTTTAAAACTTTCATGTAACATGGCTAAGAACACTCGGGATAAAATTATCTATGATACAAAAAAAACTGAACGAAAATCGGTTCATCGTCGGTTATATTAAGCATAAGTCTGTTAAAAATCCAGTTAATCAAAGAAGAATTTGTAAAACTTTTCCTTAGCTTCCTTTCATCGGCAAAACAGGAAGGCTGATGCCTTCCTGTTCGCAGCTCCGTGTTAATTAATAAAGCACCACAAACCGGAATCAACTAAAACCTTTTCCGACTCTATATTATTTCCTATCCCAAAACCGTTAACGTATATTTTCCGGGCAAAGGTTCCGAGCTAACGATCGGAATGGCAGGCGGGCTACAGGGTAACATTTCACTCGCATGTATGGCCTGACTGGCCAACAGCTACCTAACATTTCATTCGGAAACAATTACCTGGCACCCCTAAGTAAATTCGGTGTCAAATAAACGAAACCGCGGTTCTGTCGGGAAATATTGTTATGTCGACCAACTTATGAAATAGACTTATGTCAGGTTTTTGTTATAGTGCGTAAGCCCTCCTACTCAGGGTAATTACTACAAAATCAGATAATCTCTCAAAAAAAATTCGTCTTCGTTTGAAGAAAGAAGGGAAGTTTGAAGTAAGTCCCAGGGTTTTCGCCTCCGACGTCACTTGACTTTGTGGTGTAGTTGATAATCACAATCCCGTACCGAGGGAAGAATGCGTGTTCAAATCCCGTCGAACTCGAATTTTTTTTGGGATATTATTTGATTTCTTCGACTATTGTAATCGTGTTAACATTTCAGAAATACTAATACCTAAGTACCTATGTATGAAAACTTAACAAAACCGATCAATTTAATATACAAAAATAAAGTTAACAATTAAAAACAAAAACTAAACAATGCAGAATTCACATGTGGAGCGTAAAATAAATACATTAGAATTCGAAAACGCGAGATGAATGAAAGTAAAGTCGAAAATGGCGTAAGCTGTAGAAAACAAAAGTTTGCTGCGCAAAAAGCTGTTAAGTCAAATTTTGAATTTGAAAAAAGGTAAATCTTAAGGTAGTATAAATAAATAAATAAATAAATAATGCTGGAAAATTCACACAGCATTATCTAGCCCCAAGCTAAGCAGAGCTTGTGTTATGAGTACTAGATAACTGATATACTTAATACAATACACTACATAGATAGATATTTTATATTATACATAGAAAACACCCAGACCAACGTAACAAATTTCTGCAATTCGTACACAAATTTGTTCCGAGACGAAAATCGAACCCGCAACCTCCTGCGTCGCAGGCGGACCTTCGCCCGCTGCGCCACGGAGGTCGTCAGTATAGGTTCTTATTTATGGACAAACGTATTCTACCAAATTCTAATCTAAGTAGAGTCTACCCATTTGTGGGCACTTGTGACTCATTTCTTCTGTAGGTACCTACTTAGATTTTGCTTGAAAGCTTTTCAACGTATACACAACCTTGAATCCTGTCTCCAAATTTCACAAAAAATCCTCGAAAGCTACTTTATCATTATAATAAAAACAAACGGCGCTTTTTATCACCATATCGAATATTCAAACGAGATTGTAAATAATCCAAAGGAGCTTTATCATCATTTCGAATATTGGGGTTTAATTCTGGCGAAT
Organism: Eupithecia subumbrata; assembly: GCA_949316285.1. Lineage (NCBI taxonomy): Eukaryota > Metazoa > Arthropoda > Insecta > Lepidoptera > Geometridae > Eupithecia > Eupithecia subumbrata. The sequence continues at coordinate 1,860,249 of OX438648.1, forward strand.
GTGTCGATTTAAAGCCCTCGTGGGATGACTCCGTCTTCATGTATCACTGCCTCGATAATTATAGCCAACTACTGGAATTTATGGTCGTTATGTTGGCAGATCTGAGCCAGTGGGTGACTATAGGACACTAGTCATGAATACATACCAATACTGGTTTACTTACTGTTAATTTCTTAATAATGAAAGTTCAAGAACCTAACATAAAATTCACTTTTTGTTAAGACATTTGTAGACAAATAAACGTTTTATTTTTATATACTTACTACTACTAAGTAAGTATATTTTGATCAAAATACTTTCCGACCGTTTTGTGAAGATTGTTGTTGGTATTCGTTTCCCCGAGCCAAAAGTTGAGGGAAAACGAAGAATCTCTCATAGGTAGGTACGTATTACTTATTTTATATAAATCTATAACCTCTAATAATAACATAAATACCGACCTAAAATTCCAATTCAACCAACAGACAGACTTGTTTCTACAATATTTTAGGAATACCTCTAGCTACTTGGGCTCTGGCAAAGCGCCAAATCTCTCCCAAATAACAGTTCGAGCCTCACCCCTCTACCTAATGCAATTTGTAGTTAGATTTTATTCAATTCGGGATCTCTGTAGCGATAGGGTTGCTGATTATGTACACTAAAAAACTCACTTTGGACTAGGAACACAGATAATTTCTAATAATCTCTGATCTTCAGATCGGTGTTAAATATAGGTAGAGCAGCGAAGTACGTTAATGTTTCTAGACAATCTAATAAACGTCGGTGCTCTCTAATAAATAATAAGTATAAAATAAATAAATAAAATAAAATAGCCTTTTATTTCTTGTTAAAGTTTCTAAGTTGAAGATTAATTATTGTCATACTATTTAAATTTTAATTCAACATTTTATTTAGCAATTTAATATAATAATAATCTATATGTCAAATTCATACAAGAACCCCTCATGTCTAAGGGTGAAGGCCTCCTCCAGACTTCTCCATTGGCCTCTGTCAATGGTTTTCTGCCATCCAGTCTTTAGTCAATTTTGTGATTTCATCGTCACATCCTGTAGTTGGTCTGCCTCCTGCTCTAGTTCCTCCCGGACCAGACCAGGTTGTTAATCGCTTAGTCCATCTGTTGTCTGTGTAAAAATAATAAATATAAAAAGCCTTTATTATTCCTATAACAAGTCATTTACATTTGAAAAAAATATTTGCTGAACAAAAATAATTAATGTGTTTTTTGCTAAGGACCTCTGCGGGTACAGGCCTCCTCCGATGCTCTAACTGCGAACCTTGCAAATAACAAACAAGAATAGTGGTTTCCTTGGTCTTAAGCTCTTACTTATCCTTCTTAATTGGTTGTTAAGGAGATGATAAATTACAGGTAGGTTTAACTACCTACGTGGATTAAATATTTTATTTTCTGGGTCGGTAAAAACACTTTTCAAAATATATCATATAAAGTAGAGTGCACTGAAGTCCTACTTTTCAATTTCATGATGAAATATCGCAGAGACTGCGGCCGTATTATTTCCGAAATCCGTCGCAAATCTGCGATATTTCATCGACGTGCGCGGTTTGGCGGTGACTCTATCAAAACCCGGAAAACTAAAAGCATGCAAACGGTAGACTGCGGTCGATAATGTACCTACTTGACAGTTTGGAAACAATTTGTAATCAAATTGATTTTACTATGGAAATGGCAAAGTGACCTAAATATGCGACCCATATATCTTGTTCCATAAATTTGAGAATAAAGCATTATCTATCTTCCTACCCTAACCCAGTTAGCATATTATTGATGGGGCCACAAAAGAGGGAAGGGCTATTCTACCTGGTCGAACTAACGCTATTGCGAACTTTACTTTGACTTCAGCTTGATTCGTTATTTACTTAACAACTTCTGAATTGAAAGTTGTAAATGCAACACCCCGTATTTCTGTTTGTAATAAAACTTTTCTTGTTTCCGCGGTTTGACCCGAGATGTTGGATTACGGTGACAAATATTGCCGCTTCTGAGGCTTTTATCTTCCCTGTAGCTACTGTTCGGAGATAAAACGTACTATCTGTACCTAGCGAATTGAGTTTGTTTTGTTTTGAATTAGATGGAATAAATCTTGATTTATTTTCGTTGTGGAACCGGAGTTGGGCAAGTAGGTCATACTGCTGTGTATAAGGTTCTTATCTATATGTCTTATACATTTAATTTTAAATAGGAAGGTAATCAGAGAAAAATAAATTCCGTTTAATTGGCTGATTTGGTTATCTGCGAACTTTTTATCCAACCTTCAAAGGAGCAGTTATACGTAATAATATACCTATAGTTATTCTGTGGCTATACACACCAAATATATAATACAATTGCCAGTCAACACAGCTCTTTCGTATTCCTCCAAACCAATCCCAGCTGATTTATGACTCCTCCAGGACTGAACTGTGTTCAACTTCCCAATTTGCTATAAAGTTGGACAATTGACTCGCTGTCCAAGACAAACATTTGCCGAACACAAATTGGTAGAACTAAAAGTTTGAGAGAGTTTTATTTCCCGAAATGCCGATATACTTCCGCTATCGATATAAACTAAATTATAAACCAACACAAGGTAACAAGAGGTAGAACTTGTTAAATTATCTGTGTTCGGAGTAAAAAGTTTATTACAGCTACAAGCGAACGAAATCAAATCCGCTAAAATAACATTGTGATTGAATAAAGTTGATGTTATTTTTCAATTTAAAACGGTTTGGATTAGGCTCCTCTTGTTTAGATTCAACCCCTTCAGGGGGTCATCCAATATGATCAATCTCTTTTACTCTGAGATTTCATTTTCCGCCGTGAACAATTCTATTTCAGGGTTTTATTGAAAGAATATCGAATCTGGATCGATTTTGTGAATTTATAGAGAGATAAGGAGAAAATGTAATATTAACGTCGGTCACCGGTGCACTAGACATAAGTGCTAGTAGGTTAAAAGTTGTACCTTTTCTGTAGCCAAAACTTTCACAGAAGATTCAAGAATATATAATTAGAACCCAAGTGGCCCTAAGGAATTCCTTTGAATTTTGAATGTCTTCAAACATGAAATTGGCCTGTAGAAATAATACAAAGGGTTTTGAATTCTGAATCGTGTGATCCAAGGCAGGTGTCACAGATAAAATTAAATTATGTCTCCTAAACAAAAAGGACGACTGTTTATGAATAAAAACAAAGTTAAATTAACTCGATCTGTGCTTGAATGAGGGTCAGCCCGAGTTGAACGGATGAAATTGATGCCTTTCATTTTCAAATATTGTTTATTAAAGAGTCAGGTTCATTTGTTGTAAAGGAACTGGCAGAAAAGCCAGTTGAATAAATTCATCAAAATCTTGCAGCTGTTTCACAATGATTTTAAATGAAAAAAGCAGTCCTCGAAATTGAATTCGGCCTCTGCCCTGGGTAAAAACTTTTTCTCTGAGACTCAGGCCCTAGATGATCTCAAAAGCTTTAGCAATTTTTTGCACCATTAGAGATTACTTCAGCCACCTGGCGTCCTTACTCGAGAATCAGGAAGCATTAAGCTCAAAGCTCAACCCTTGACGATTAAAAGCCTTAGATAGGAAAGGTCCGGTACTTTGCATGTGTTTGTGTGTGAGGTTATGGATCCGATTCATTTGACAAGGGTCAAGTCAGCCCGGTCCTGAGCTGCCAGGCTGACATTCGATTTCACCGGAGTTTAAAAGTCATCTGCGTTATTTTCAGCAGTACGGAGCATTCGATTTAGGGGTACAAAAGACCCTCGCTGACAGGTTTTTCAAACGTGTTTTGATGACAACGGAAAAGAAGGAATCCTTTTTAGTTGTTTAAAATTGACAGCTAATTAAATGAGAAAACATCGGCAGTTTTTTTTCAACCGGCAATGTTTATACAGCAGCACTTAAAATGCAAGTCTGGTAATACCGGTAATCATCCACGAATTATATTTTAACCTTCATTGAAATTCTACTGTTATTCATACTCTTTTCGGTTTAAGCCGTAGATAGGTTTCCCAGTCGCCACAATTTAATTAAATCGCTAGATAGGTAATTTAGATAATGTCCCCATCGAGTCCGGCGTAGATTATTAAATTGTCTGTTAAAATATATTCCGTGAACAGGCCATCTTTATTAGCCTTGAATAAGTACAATTAGGTACATTTGTGATTTGTTAAACACTTTTATAGAAACCCAAGTAATATAATTTAAAATCTATAGGTTCCAAAGTTGGTGTATCTTTGTTCCGATGGTTTCAGAAATTCAAAACATACTACTGGTACTGATAGGTACTGATTACCAAACAAAAGGAATTTTCCTTCATCAATACTCCTTAAATCCTTGTAACTACATCACTACAATGTAAATAAGTAGGTACATTTCTGGTTTGTGTTGCGAGAGCCTGAGGCACCCACCCCGAGAGCCTGTCAAATACAAACTTTGCGTTGCCGATAGAAGCTTTTGCCTTATTTTGCACCTTGTTTTTTCTTCGCTTTTACTTTGTTATGAACGCTGAGTTAAAAGGAATAAAAAATGCCGCCGTTTAGAAGGAAGTTTAAGTAGCTTTCTCTATTAGAAAAAAAATTACGCCGTCTTATACAAAAGTTTAGGTGTTGTGCGTTTTGCTTTAGTCGACCTTTGTGGCGCAGCGGGCGAAGGTCTGCCTGCAACGCAGGAGGTTGCGGGTTCAATGCCTGCCTCAGGACAAATGTTTGTACGATCTGCAGATAATTTGTTTCGGGTGTTCTAGGTGTTTTGTTATATTGTGTATAATATAAAATATAATTCTATGTATTGTTATGTATAAAGAAGGTATATCACTTATCAAGTACCCATAACACAAGCTCTGCTTAGCTGTGGCTAGCTGATGATAATGTGCGAATTGTCCAGCATTTTGTTTAAAAGCCAAGGTTATATTTTTACCTAAAACTAATGAGCGAAAAATAACAAAGGTATTGTTGTTGCTGCGATTAATAATTATTACTAACGCTTGCAATTCAAAATAATTATTGCTTATTACTGTTAGGAGCACTAAGGAGTATCTTAGAATTCGTTGGATTCTAGTTCTCACCCACCTAGGTATATTAATTATGAGACTTAGGGCACTTAAACTAATCTACATACCAAATCGACCCTATGTTCTCTAGCACCTAAGTTATTACAACTTAACCTTCCCACCTTACCTGGGCCCGGACTTTGAGGAAGAAAATCGATCGGTTTATCAATGAAAAAGGAACTACACTTCTTATTATACACCACAAAATTAAATAAAAAACATAGACTTGAACATAAACAAGAACAAAATTAAAAATTTACAAAACCCCCCGAAAGATTTTCATGAAACATGGCTAAGAACACTCGAGATAAAATTATCTATGACACAAAAAAAACTAAACGAAAATCGGTTCTTCCGTTTGGGAGCTACGACACCACAGACAGATACACGGACAGACACGTTAAACTTATAACACCTTTCTCTTTTTGCGTCGGGGGTTAAATAGAAAGGTACGAATGCTAAGTTCTGTAAACTGCATTTTGTGCATTTCATTGTACTTAATTCAATTACAGTACCTACCTAATATCATAAATGCGAATTAAACTAGGTATATCTATCTCTCGACTGTACTGCAGAATACCGGTAATCGAAAAACCGGAGAACGGTATTCCGAAAGAATAGGAAACCGCAGAACGAAATATCGAAAACACATGAGGCCGCATGAAGGAATACCGAACAATAATAATGTCCTCCTAGCCGAATTTCGAACACGGCGGCGGCCAGTCTCATCAGAGACTAGCCAGATGCGCAGGACGTATTATAGTGCACAAGTGTATGCGCAAACACAGGTGCACTCTCTATTAACTACACTACTCTCTATTACACTCTGATAATCCGATAGAATACCGAAAGCACTCTGTATGTCTGTTACCATTTCACGCCTTAACGGCTGAACATATCTTAATAAATTTGGCAAGAAGTCTATCTTCTTGACAAATTTATTAAGATAATGTATGGTACCCAAGATATTCAATGAACATAGGCTACTCAGTGTCCCAAACAGGCCGCCGGAAGAAGCTGTTTAAAGTAGGTAAGCCTCAGAAATCAATTCCCACTCAAAAACAAGAACAAAATTAAAAATTAAAAAAAACCCCTAACAGATTTTCATGAAACATGGCTAAGAACACTCGGTATAAAATTATCTATGACACAAAAAAAAACTAAACAAAAATCGGTTCATCAGTTTTGGAGCTACGATACCACACAGAGACACGTTAAACTTATCTGTCTGTTTTAGCGTCGAGCGTTAAAAATACGTTTTCGGTTTTCGGGTAGTTTCTAAATTGGTTCCCAGAATCACAACCCTGGCTCCACAAACATTTTCATTATCTTACGTTAGTTAGTAGTTAATCCAAGTTTTGAATGGCGTTTCAAATCCCTCGCAAACCAATTAATTCATAAGTTTTCCAGCTTCGTTAGTGGAGCCGACAGTTCGGTTATTTCAGATCGAAATAATATTTCGGATCACTTGAAAATTAGTATGATTATTGACTAAGGTTAATCAATCGACAAATCGACTAGAACAGCACTCACCCTGAAGGAATGAAACGTTGGTGTTCTTACAACACAAATAAAGTTCGTAGGTAACCCGCTTAAGGTAGCATTCCGTTCTTAGCGACCGCGACCCGCGACAGGCGACCAGACGACCACGCGACCATGGTCGCCAGCCGCGGGGCGACCACTAGCTTTCCGATGTCAGCGACCCCGACGTCACCCGCCAGTCCCGCCACTCTTCCCGCAGTTTTTTTAAGGTGACGGTTGTGTTCTATTGCAGTACTTAGGTCGGACAATATATCCGCAGCTACAAAGAGAGTTATTCAGCAGCTATTGGACGATGAAGAAGAAGATGATATTCTTATTATGTGGTTATAATGTTGTCTTTATAATATTAGAGCCCTACATCATTATAAAGACCGACACCATTTTGATGTGCTTTTCGCCTCCGTCGCGCGACAGCACTGCCTCCGACACGACCAGGTCGCTACGCCACGCGGGTCTCTGGCCACGCCCACTGGTCGCGGCATTTGTTTAGTGCTCCATATAAATTCATACTAAGCAGTAGGTCGCGCGACCCAGTTGCGGACGCGCATCGCGGTCGTGCGTCGCGGTCGCTAAGAACGGAATGCTACCTTTACATGCTACGTAATAAGGTTAATTCCTTTGTAGTTTAGGTACGACTAAAAGCCTATCTGTGAATTCCTTTTTTTATTTAGTTTAAATTTTGACGTGTCTGTGCTTATTTTGTAAGCCACCTCCTTGAGTCTGCTGCAAGTATTTTTGACAAAATAATACTGCTGACAGCCAACAAAAAAAAAAGTTTTTCTTAATTCAACAAAGAGAGACAAGAAGCCATTTGTTTTCGAATGGCCGAAAAACAGTCGGTTGGTCCGCTCTCGCTACTTGCAAACCTTTATAGCTCGCGATATACGTATCTACGACCCAAGTAAAACATCTAGGGCGGTGTTGGTAGAAATTTACGTGGAATGACGATGGTGAAAGTCGTAGTAAACAACGGTCGCTGCCTCTAAGAAAGGCAAAAGCTTATTAATCTTTAATGAAAGCTCCAAAGGATCGTCTATTCATTAAACATGTATCAAAGGGGAACTTTCTGCCTTGTATGAGTGACAGGTTGTCGGGAAGAGCTTGCCTAATCGTCTGCGATGTCGACATTACTTTGGCTGGTTTCTATTCTTGCCTAAGTATTTAATTTTAAAGTTAGTTCTAGCACATGGGCTAGTATAATTAACGAGTATAATTATTGGGCTAGTATTATTATTTTATTAATTGAGTCATCCCGAGTGACCACGACAGAGTGTAAACCTGTTGAAACGTCGGGAAAAATAGGTATATAAACGCTATTTATCGCGTTTATATACCTATTTTTCCCGTGAATAATAATAATAATGAGTTCTGATCGCGTAAGTTTAAAAAACTTTAGTATAATTAATTTAAGTTTAGTGGCTGTTTTAGTGCCCATATTTTTCACTTATTAAACAGGATCTTTATCAACATCATTTAGTCACCCCATAATTATTATTTTGCGCGCTCGTCGGCTTGCTGAGTGGGCTACTTAGTACCAACCCAATGCTTAGGTAGGTCCTTGTGTATATATGTTATTGTGTTAGTATTGTTCACTTGTGTTTTTTAAGGTACGTGTTACTAAGTAGTCTTTTATTTTTTTTATTAGTAGTGTAGTGTTTAATAAACACTTTTCTTTCTTTCTTTTAGTAACCTTGAGAGAGAGGATAAATGTGAAGAAATTTCTTAACATTCGTCCCCAACATCACTCAAGTGCACAACACCAGTTTGATAAACAGCTGTGATGCACGCTTGTGCGACAAAACGATACTTCAATTGCACGCAACTGAAGGTCGACAGACATCAATTTTCTGCAGTTGAGGAAAACTTAAAGCCCCCACACACAGAAACCGTGGCCGGTCCGGAGGTGAAGGCGTGCGAGTTGTATCATACGAATTTATGTATATGAGAGCCCCGCCGGGCGGTGTGTGTGTAGTCTTTCATATAAATTCAGGCATTACAACTCGCACGCCTTCGCCTCCGGACCGGCCACGGTTTCTGTGTGTGGAGGCTTTTAATGCTCGCTCAAACATAAAATTATAGTTTTTGTAAGTATTCTTGTTTTAGGATGGTGCTTAGCTCTTGCGATATGGCTAAGCATCATCCCAATTCAATTCATGAACTCAATTCAATTTGTTAAATGATGGTTAAACTGTGCAACTCGGCACCAAGCTGACTTTAAATTTACTAAATGAGAGTTTAGCGATAATTAAGCGAATATTATAGATAAACTTTTGTATATGTAATGAAGTATAAACACCAAAGGTTGTCGACATTTTGAAAAGAAAACTCTATCGACTGTCTACAACATTCATACACCAACTCGCGCCGGGCGGTGTGGCCGACCTTGGTGTTGACTCCATTTAGGTTACTGACGATGATACTTTTTCGTTGTTCTAAAAGCAGTTAGTAATTTGTCAGTGTCGTAGACGACCGGTGGCGTCAGGCGCACTCGACACAGCTTGGCACTAACCGCGCTATTCACACTAACCAAGTAATTTCCTTTACAAGTAGTGATCGGTAACTATGCTGGATCTGTGAATTTTTTTCATCAGTGCACTGTGAATTGTAAAAACGTACATACCTATATAAAAATATCTGCTGGTATTTGCTGAGCTCCTTCTTCTAGAATAAAATAATGACTTCTTATTATTTTGTAGGCCTGGAATGTCCCACTGCTGGGCAAAGGCCTCCCTCCCCTAAAAGCAATGGCGGTATTAGCTAGACCATTTTAACTAGGAGGTCTATTCCTACTTGCAGAAGACTAAAAAGTTTTTTTATTCTTATTTATTTTGGGGACTTTGAGTCATTGGAGTCTATGTCAGTCCCGTATTTGAACAAACTAACAACTTAAAACTAAATTATATCATAAATTAACCTTAACAATTACATTGTATAATTTTGCTAAAATTATTTAACTAGATAACACCAGTTTCCGTTATGTTCAAAAGTCAAGGATAAAATCTTGAAACTAAAATATAAAAATCCTCTATACTTACTTATGCCATCCAAATGAAACCTTTTTCAGTTGATAGCTTCTTCAGATTTAACATAAAAAGACTCATATTTACATACGAGTAAAAAGTATTATTGAAATTTCAACTCGGGTAAACTTAAGGGATTTTATTAAAGCGCATCGCCGCCCTTATCCACATAAGGGAAATCTGAACCGCACTCGTTATAACAGCGATGTAGTCAGGGAAATAGTGAAAGGGGCATACCCTTTTGCCCCATAAAATATTATAATAATATGAACTTATTTTATTTACCTTAGGAATTTTCTTCGCTAAGAAAACGTCTCTTATTTTTAGGAAAAACAAGCGCTATTAATGACTAGCGACTGGCTCGCAGCTTCGCACGCGTTGTATCTATGGAAACGTTTTCTTTCCCATGAGAACGGATTTGTGGGATAAAAACTAGCCTATGTTTGATTCCAGGTTTAGAATTACCTGTATGCAAAGTTTCAGTCCAATCCGTTAAGTAGTTTTGCCGTGAAGAGGTAACAAACATATATCCAAACGTCATCTAAACATCTAAACTGTCGCATTTGTAATGTTAGTGTGGTGATGTGATGTGATTAATGTGATGTGATGTGATTGGTGTGGTGATGTCGTGTGATTAGTGTGATTGAGAATACTCAAAAGAAAAAACTAAGTTAGTAAGTTAAGAGTTAATGCAGTGATAATTATAGTGTGTGTGCATAATATGTGCTATCTTAAAGAACACATGAACCAAGTGATAAGAAAAGTGCCAGTCCAAGAATGTGTTCTTAGTAATTTTTTTTTTTTATAAAAATAAGTTAAAACTAAATAACCTTTTGGCCAATTCTCTGGCTAGATTGATAATACAAAAAAAAAATAAGCAAATTTTTAAATTGTCTATAAAAAATTGCGGTCACACATTTTTTAAATTTCGCTAGCATAAAAAAAAATGATGAATATTCGAAGAGATGAACAAAACTATTCTGAATGGAACCCCCACTATACGGAACCTTGGTAACGCCGACAAACAAGTGGATTCTGTGTTTTCCGGGGTCGCTTCAATCTCATAAATAAGGATGAGAACAGAACGTACAAAGCCCCTGAAAGCGGTTTCCGAAGATTTTAAAATGTTATCTATCGGGGAGGCGTGATTGACAAAAGTATAGCCGAGTTCGCCCAAGTACTCCCGGAAGGAATGTGGCTTTCCAGCGATCGTAAAATTCATCGTTACTTCCGCCTTCCGCCAAGGCAGCTGGGGTGAGAGGTTCAGTAAACACTCGGATTTTTTTGTTTTTCATGCATACTGATAGGTTAAGGGACGGGCAAATTGATTCGCAGACTTCAAAGCTATTTGATTTCAAAATTCGATATCTTTGATCTGTTTGATTCCGATCGGAATTTGGAAATTAATTTTAAAGGCTCCACAGTGAATTCTGAGCGGTCGGGGGATTTGACCCACTTGTAAGTGGAACCTCTCCAACTTAAAAGCTTTTAACACTCGACAAATGAAATGGAAAATATTTGTTCGGACAATTCAGTTTTATTGATGTCGCTCCAATTTCAGTTAATATTTAACGATGAAAGGCCTCTGATGAATTAAATTTTGTCTTGAGGTTTTAAATTAACAGAACTTTATGAAAAGCAAGAAAATTCGTAAACTCGTTACGCATGTACTTCTAGGTTAAGTTTGTTTTGTTTATACATAAGTAACTGTCATTTTGTGTGACTATATAGACTAGGTGTTAATTCTAAGAATCGATTTATGTTTCTCGTTTTTATCTCGGTTTTACAATAAACAATGTACCTTGCAATGGGAAAGACGCTGCCTTCTGTAACACAGTTTTTACAGGAATAAAATAAAAAAAATTAAAAACCCCCCGTCAGACTTTCATGAAACATAGCTAAGAACACTGGGGATAAAATAATCTATGACACAAAAAAAAAAAAAACGAAATCGGTTCATCCGTTTGGGAGCTACGATACCACAGACAGTTACACAGATACACAGACAGACACGTTAAACTTATAACACCCCTCTCTTCTTGCGTCGGGGGTTAATAACTAAAACAGAAGACAGAGCTGCCCAGAACTTTGTTCTCTTTTTGTGGATTAAAAATAAATATTTTTGTTTTCAAACTATCTTGTTTTGGAGCGGTGCGTGAATGCTCGATTTGGTAGGGATTTTCATTAGTTACGACCAAAACAGAGCGCCCAAGATACGGGCTCACTACCTAATATTCCCAAGATTTATAGAACATTTCATGCCTCAAGTCTGTATAACTGCGTTATTACGGCCTCTTCATTACACCAGCTGGTGCTTTAGCCAGAATCTTTGTAGATAATGTCCTCGGAAAAAACTGATTGCAGCCATCAATCAAGTGGGGCGGACCAGAAGAAACAGTGTTTGTTTTAGAAATTACTTACCTTAATTTATAAAAAAAAATGTTACAAAATTTGGTACTGGTTAGTGCCTTTTCTGATTACTCGGTAAGGTTTCGGTACAACATCATCACGCTCGGATGTCGAAAACTTACTGCACCGCCTGCACTTTCACACTTGTCTGCAAAAAATATGCAGAGCCTCTTGTGACGTAGTGAAATAATGTCGTCTTCGGCTCTTTTCACATGCATACGGCATATGAGACCGTGCCGTACCGTGTGTCGCCCGTTTTTAGGGTTTTGATGATCGAAGATCGGTTTCAAAACCCTTATGGTCTCGCTTTGTCTGTCCTTTTTTCCCTCCTTAATAACTCAAAAACTACTGCAGCTATCAACTTGAAATTTAAAACAATAATACATTTCGTGCGCCTGTACAGATTTAGAGAAAAATAAATGAAAATAAATGAAAAATGAAAATGAACATTTTCCATACAAATTGTGATGCCGAAATTTTAAAAGATACCTACAGAGTCATATGGGGTATCAAATGAAAGGTATCATTTTGTACATTTCAAAATATTTTTTGAAATTTTTGTAGGTTTCATACTTTATAAAATATTTCGAAAAAAGTCGAAAAAATACCCATTCCCCCCCCCCCTATCTCCGAAGATTGCAGAGCGATCCATGTAAAATGTATGGAGCGTTTATAGATATGGATCTATATTTTACAGGAAAAATATAGAGAAGTTTGAAAAAAGAACACTTTTTGAAAAATGGTCAAAAAGGGGGGGAATAATTTTCAAAAGGGGAGGCTACCTCACCGAGTGGGGTATCAAATAAAAGGTATCGGTTTGGACATTTCAAACCAGTTTTTTAAATTTCTGTAGCTTTCATACTTTTTGAAATATTTCGAAAAAAGTCGAAAAATTTACCAATTACCCACCTTAACCGAACCACCCATTTAACCGAAGCATGCAGAGAGATCCATCTGAAATGTAGGTTGGTACCTACTATTCTAAGGTATTCGTTAAATTGCGAAGTCTCTAACCGGTACTTTTGGTACATACTTGTTGACAAACGTTCAAAACCCTCGGCGCGCGAGTTACACTCGCACTTGACGGATCTTGTTATATATATAAAAACGGTTTCGAATCAGCAACCGTCTTTGCAGTTGTGTGACTTGCTTTATACATAAACTCGTTCACATGAACACGAGCGTATGCGATTCCTATTGGAAAAAGTCTATTTTTTATTATATGTAATATACTTATTATTCTTAGCAATAGGAGTAAGGCCGCGCTGTTTTGACGACAACCGTAAGCACGTGAAAAGGGCCTCCTAGGTTCGATGAAGATTGTAGAGGTACTGCACGCGTCATTCAACATGTTACCATGCTTACCGCCTAAGGAACGCTCCACAGAAATATAGACGCTCGGTAAGATTTCGGTACCGCGTATACCGAGCGTGCGGATGTCGTATTTTTATTTTGTCTAGCACATTTTGTTGAAAACGAGTAAGTAAGTATCTGTTACGAATTCATATTTGCTGTGCCCTAAGGGCAAGTTCTCATTATATACCAACTTAAAAAGAGGAATTAATAAAAACGTGGTACCTACCTTAAAATTCCGATTTAAATAACTAGTCGAACTATGGTTTTTCGAAGTTAGCGGCGTGTCGTAATAATGATCCTTCGAAAGTCAGTGGTAGGTACACTTAGCAAATTCACAGAAGTATATCTATATTTCTGTGAGTAAATTAATTGTTGAAAAAAGTTAGTCCTCTCGAGGTCTAGTGTTCGTTGAACTACCTATTTGTATTAACTTTATGTTGTTTATTTTACTCGAACATCATAAGTAATCTGTACGTTATTTCGACAACCAGCTTCTTTGAGAGCAAAGTCGGCCTTTCCGGTTTACTCGAAAGGCGGCCAGCAATTTTCATTACAGTCGTTTTTTGCGGCCCACAATGTATTTTGAATTGTATTTTGTTCTGAAAATAGTCAGGTGCATGAAGGTTTTATGCATAATGAGCAGTACAAACCTCACTGGCTAATTAGAAAAGGCGGGAAACGGACAAATCACACATCACATCGCGGTGAAAATTTTTGCATGTTATGTTTTTATCAATTTTCGTGTATAAATTGTAAAAATGAACTCTTCAAGCAACGAATCCTCCAATTCAAAATAATCCAATTTTAAATTACTCGCATTGTTTGAGTAAAGCACTGTACAATGCCAATAACGCACCCACACCTAGAGCTCTCGTACCTACTACTCAATGGTTTCTGACAGGAGTTCCAACATGTCGACATATTCAACGATAGTCTAAGTCATATCTATTTATTTTATGCCTTAGATAATATCTTACTTTTAAATGAAACATGTTTTTTTTCTATGAACCTAATTTTTGCTTATCTTAATGTTTCTCCATTTTATTTTAATTGTTAAATATTTGCTTTTATTATTATGAATTTAAAGATAATTTTTGTGTACTTTATTGTTAATTAATTATAGTTCTACTATATGTATTTAGCGTAGTTAGTGCTTTGGTTTAGACTGTAAGCTAACTACTGTTTTGTTAAAATAAATAAATAAATAAACAAGCCTTGGCCCGCAATGTCTGCCCTGTTGGCCTTTATTGGCCTCAAGCTAATCTTACTACGGTCTCGGCCTTCAAGCTTGGTCATCATTGCAGCCCTTGCCGTCCGCGCTATAAAGGCATTTCATTACAGCTTTTCCATCAAGGGCTGCAATGCTGACCGCGCTGTGATGGCCTGGACCTACGCCAATCTACGCTATCGGCCATCATCATCGCGGCCAGCAACGCAGCCGTTACTGACCTCGGACGTAATCACACTAATATTATAAATGCGAAAGTTTGGATGGATGGATGGATGGATGTTTGTTACCTCTTCACGCTAAAACTACTGGACCGATCGGGCTGAAATTTTGCATACAGGTAATTCTAATCCTGGAATCAAACATACTTTTTATGCCATAAATCCCATGGGATAGAAATCACCTTTATACGTTTCCATAGAAACATCGAGCGAAGCCGCGGGCAGAAACTAGTTTATAATATGAGTGTTATAGTGTGACGCGAAAGCTTAGATGGATGGATAGATGGATGGATGTTTGTTACGTTTTCAGGCCTAAACCACTGAATAGATTATAGATGTATGTCGCTCTAAGCTTGGAATCAAACATAGGGTAACATAGGGATATTTTCAGTAGTTTAGTTGTTGTACCACTGCACGGTAAAGGCCTCCCTTTTTACTCAAGACAAAGCTTAAGAAATAGCAAGCTGAAGTGGGAGTGGAACAACCATATCTAGCGAACAGCTAAAAACCACTGGGGTAAACGTGATCTTGAGTGGAGACCGCGATTTGGCAAACGTAGTGTAGGACGCCCTCCAGCCAGGTGGGTAGACGATCTGCGAAAGACTGGAGGCGGATGCTGGATGCGGTACGCCGAAGACAGGGCGCTATGGCGCTCATTAGGGGAGGCCTATGTCCAGCTGTGGACTAATAACTAATAAAGGTATAGGGTGTTGAAAATTAATAAATTAGGAATTATTATAGGGCCGCTGTATGGTAAAATAACTTCATTATTTTGTTCTGAGTAGAATAAAGAGTTCGTTAAATTAATTCATAACAAACATCAACGCCACTCGTTTCTGATGAATTTTTAACAACCTTATTCGAGTGCTCACAAAATATGTAAAGTCCGCCAAAATATTTCACAGTTCCGTCGAATGGCGTGACTCCGCTTGAATTGTTTCGATTGGCTTTTTTATTTTAGTAAATGCGCACGTTTCAGACACCTTTCATTTATGAAATAACTAAAATATGCAACGGTGAAATTGTAAAAATATTTTAATTTTTCATATCGTTTAAAAGCTTTGTGTTTTGTGAATATGCAAAATTGATTCTACTCAATAGGTGTACTAAATGTGACATATTTGTGATTGTAAAATATTGCCTTCAAGCATGCGTTTAAGCTTTATTATTAGTAAGTGCACAACTTATTTATGGATTTCTTTTGGGAGTAAGCTAATCTTAGGGTCAGGTTACACTGAGACGTGATGCGACGCGACGCAGCGCGCACTTTTAAAATAGTGATTTAAATAGAATTTTATTTTCTTCACAAGAAGATACACATTTTACTGAGATAATAGAAAAAAGACCCGCGGCGTTCCGCTACGCCGCGTTGCGCCTCGAGATGCCAAGCGGCGTGGCGCGGCGTATCACGACGGAGTGGTGCTTTCCGTCCAGATTTCGTGTAGATATGATGCAGTTTAGTCGAGTGCTCGAGTGAAAATTATAATGATAGACTAGGATCTTTTTATAATTGGACTTCTTGCGGAGGAGAAAGAGGAAAAAGAATAAAAGAAAAATTAAAAAGAACGCCGCGTGGCGCTGCGTCTCGCCACGCCGCGCGGTGTCTCATTGCGCAGCGCGGCGTCGCGCTACCAGCGACTTCACGATGCGCCTCTCTGTGTGAACCTACCCTTACTTGTTTTAGTATCGTAGCTTGATAAATCATATCAATAGGTACTGATACCTACTGATATGTTTTATCAAGCTACTTCTCTACATTTCTCGTTACCTACTTTTCATAATAGAATGCGAAACCGGGTTTGTTCTTTTATCACAGAAGTAGACGCTATCTAGAATTGCTGAAACTTGTTAATTAATTAATTAGGTTCTTAAGCTTTAAAAGCAAAGCTTTGAACTGAATTCCTTATTCAAATAAAAGCTTAATTACTTTTTGTATAACAAGACAAGTAGGAAGGCAATCTTGAGAAGAATCTGGAATAACAAATTGTTTGCCCTGAACAATGTTTTAATTTATCAAGGGATTAATTATCTTGCACATTTTTCATAGATAAGCTAGCAGTATTTAAAGTTTTATGTTTGGATAACTTAATTTTACCCGAATGAATTTTTTGTTCGTTTATCTTTAACTGAACTTTTTGTAAGACTTTCATTCGTACTCATAGTTATCGTTGGATTTGGACATACATTTAGTAAGAGTCAGAAACCAATTATTTTGTAAGCAATTTCTTTACTTGCTTAAAAAATAAAACATAGGTATAAGTCCAATTTGAAACTATAAATTATTATCAAATATGAAATAAAGTTCTCATTGATTCTCTTTCTGGTGTATCTATCGTAATGTTTAGGTTCACAAATAGATATCAAAATTTATGAAGACCATTAACCAGATCTTGATCTTTATATAAATTATGTTTATATTAGTTATAAATATAATTATATACATAAATAAATAATGCTGGACAATCCACACGGCATCACCTAGCCCTAAGCTAAGCAGAGCTTGTGTTATGGGTGTTGATCGATATACATATTACAATATATTTTTATAGATATACAATTTATTATCCTTATCCACTGCCTTATGTAACAAACAACGCCATTATTAAGGTTCCAAATGTCCCTACAACCTACTCGTTAGCAAATTCAAACAATAGCAAAACGTCTCCTTTGTACAATGTTAGTAAGTACAACAAACGTTTAATTTTACAAATGAGCTCAAAGGCAATTCCCGGAACAAAGCGAATTAATACAGATATAGCAGAATGCGGTAATATGTACCTTCGGTTAATTCCGCACAAAGCGATACTCACTCCGGGCAATTTTCTTAAATCTCTCAGTAGGTAATGCTCATGCTACAGCAGCAAGATTAGGCTAAGCTCTGTGAACTGTTTTTCTCTCCACGATTCGTTCGAGAGGATGGTAGAGTTACTATTTTCAGATGAGGTATTTTGCGTTAGCTTGAGCGGTTTGTGTAGGACGCCCTCCGGTCAGGTGGGATGACGATCTGCGAAAGACTGCAGGCAGATGCTGGATGCGGCAAGCTGAAGACAGGGCGCTATGGCGCTCATTAGGGGAGGCCTGTGCCAGCAGTGGACTATAGGCTGATGATGATGATGAACGGTTTTGAGTAAATTTGATGGAGAGATTTCTGTATATTTTACTTACTGGTTCTTGTTCACGCCCTGGTATACTTTGTACTTTATTAGGTATCTTTGTGTATTTTACTTGACCTTTAATTAGAGTTATGGTCTATCGACAATAATTTTTAACTCCCTACGCAAAAAGAGAGGGGTGTTATAAGTTTAACGTGTCTGTCTGTGTATCTGTGTATCTGACTGTGGTATCGTAGCTCCGAAACGGATGAACCGATTTTCGTTTAGTTTTTTTCTTGTGTCATAGATAATTTTATCCCGAGTGTATTTATTTAGCCATGTTTCATGAAAATTTTAATGTTTAAAAAAAATTCACGATCCTCTAATTATTCTTATAAAAGTAACAATCCATTTGCTAAAATCTTATCGCGTACGTACATTTCTGTGTGCGACCACTTACCTACATTTTACGTTAAAATATAACAAAGAAACCTATATTTTACTCCATAATCTGGGTCAATAACCATGCTCTTCTTTACCACATGCAGAGCTAACTTGCTTTTAAGACTCCATGGCAAGAACTTTGCGGAAATAAATAAAACGAAGCGGGAATGCGAGACAAGAATGAAGTCTAGTGGAAGAGAAATAATTTGCTTGGATCTCCAGTGCCAGTACAGTATTACCTCTTATGTTCGTAAAACCAGACAAACGACATTGCTTGTGTGGTTCACCACCCCTCTAACTAAAGATAAAACAAAAGCTAGTTTCAAATCTATTTTCAAAACGTGCATTTTTAACCCCCGGCGCAAAAAGAGAGGGATGTTATAAGTTTAACGTGACAGTCTGTGTATTTGTGTATCTGTCTGTGGTATCGTAGCTCCCAAACGGATGAAGCGATTTTCGTTTAGTTTTTTTGTGTCATAGATAATTTTATCCCGAGTTTTCGTAGCCATGTTTCATTATTTCATACATTCAGTTAAATATGTCGGGGGGGTTCATTACGGATGTAAGTGGGTTAGCTACGAACCTTATTTGTGTTGGAAGAACACCAACGTTTCATCCCTTAACGAGGGACATCTTTACATCCGTAATGAATTCGTCAAACTACGATAGTTTTTATAGTAAAATGTCGGGGGGTTTTTTATTTTTAATTTTGTGTAATTTGGAATGGAATAGTAAAAATTCTGCATACAATACACTCCTAAACTTTGATTATTCATGATCCAAAGCTCAAACAGAATTTACAGGAAAGATCCATAACAACTCTGTTAGGATAACAGTCATCTTTTATTACAAGAGCACACTTAACTTTACACGAGTAGGTACAGCTACGTTCTTTTGTTTGCAAGGACAAAGCGAGGTCTGCTTTTACATTAAGCCGTATTCAACTTGGGACAAGTAGATCCCATTGTGAGATAAGGTTTGTTTAATTAAGATTTTAAAAACAGGTTTTTTAATACGCATCTAATGTCTAAATATAATGTAGGTATGTATTTGAAGTAAAAGATATGTAAGCAGCTTTTTTCAGCCGGGACCATATCCCGGATAAAAATAATTCGCTTAGTAAGTTTTTGAAAGAAAATTTTATAGATATGAAAATAAATTAGACCGATTTGTTTCTCAAAATTAAGATATAATTTCTCTGCCCGTAGAGGCAGGTAATGGTAAAGAAAACAACAATTTTTCAGCATTCACCCTGTTTCCGAAAAAGTAAATTTATTAGGCAAATAAGTCACTATCAAGAAAGAAACAGCCAGAACCTCTGCTCATTTATCTCGCTCATTTGTTATACCTACTGGAGTTGGTATGGTAAACGCTTGTTCTGGAGGAGGTTTGTAGATTGTATCGTCGGAAATCATTTATAAAGGTGAGTGTTTGGTGCGGCCTTGTTGAAATAAGGTGACACCTGTACCCTTCAAACCTTATAGTCTATAATCAATTCAAAAGGAACTTTAACAAGAAATAGATATAGCTGTATTCTCGTAAATCCTAATTCCACTGGCTGAGACAGTATTTGCGCGTAACGAACCGAGCTAAATCTTCGTTAGCGCACTTCTCAGCTGATGATGTGGCATGTGCAGCCGACGGCATGCAAATCGGAAAGCTGCCTAGTAATCTGGCTTTGCTTTTGTGTACGAAGCTCCTGTAGGTTGCTCCCATGAGTACAAAGGTGGGTACGAAATATACAAGGTAGGTAGGTAGGATATACAAGGTAGGTACTAAATCCTTGTCGCTTGAACGTAGACTGCTACGATCCTTGCCATATAGAAATCTGTCAAAAAGCGTTGCTATTTGAATTGACAAGGTCCTAGGTTTAGCCAGCTTATCGTCTTATCAACTTTTGTGTTCTTTGATTTTAATCACAATTTTTAATATTATTTTGTGAATAGTAATAATATTATGTAATTCTTATTTGCGTTCATAAATTAGTACATATACGAGTATGTGACGAAAACACGCTTATTAAAGATAAAGATAAAAGATAAAAATCATTTATTTACAGCAATAACTAATACAAGATACTTAAACAATAATTTATTTCTAAGTGTAAGTATAATCCTTCTAAATTGCACGATATCATAAAATAAATTCCCTTATACAAAATATATACATAAGGGAAGCTTTGTTATAGTATTCAGAACATTCTCTCTATTTAAAAATTTTCATTTGCACATTGCATTGAAATACATATTATACCAATCTGTGATTCACAAAAGTATAGTTCCATCATGTTGTTCACTGTCTGATTTCATGTTTACAGGATGCATTCAAATTAAATAAATTTTGATGTATGTAGGATACATTTTTTGTTATAGGTACTATAGTAGGTACTAAGTTAACATAAAGACCAACCTTCATGCAGGTTCTCTAAGGAACAAACAGTTCAACGTAAGATCAACAAAAAATAACTTATCTTTACCGTTTTATACGTGATACAAAAAGAACATAAAAGGTCCCGCTGTTTTTAATATTTTCCTGCGGTAAGAATAAAGAATCATATAACTTCTCGGTTTAATGTTTTCTTTACCGTGCCCCCCCCTACTCTGCATATATAGAGAACGTTTTACTTTGTAATTTTAGGATATAAAAATATTTCGACGAAAGAATCTCTTTCTTTTTTCAAAGTCTGTTGGGTGAGTTTAACGAAATTATGTTTAATAAAATTTCGTAATGAATGTTACATTAATCCTGCTGTAGGTGAACAAGTGTTAGTAGGTAACAAAAACGTCAAATTAGTTTCAAAACTTTCAACGAAAAAGGTGTGTACAGAACTTTCCACTTAGTTGGGTAAACCACTTTGTAAGTTATCTACCGGAATGAAAGCGTTTGCTAATATTTCAGTAGATATTATAATCAAAATCATGGGGCTATTGGTCCGGGTTCAGAACTATTCAGCTCCTATTATTATCCGTCTATTTAGATTAGACCAACTCCAAACAAGGTAATTAAGTTTATTGTTGCCAACTTGGGACCTTTGTTCGTCACGTCAGCAGTCCGGGATTGTTTTGACTCAAATAGGCATTGGGCGGGCGTTATCTAATGTCGCATCCAAATAGGTGCTTATCACGACGTTGAAGGCGATTATTTTCTTTTCTCATGCTAATATTATTTCAGATTAAAACTAAAGCTCAGCAAACTAGTCCTAGTCGGTTCTCAACGTGGGTTATCTTGTCAGTGAGGCAAAATACATTTTTAACGGTGTTGTTTACGAAATGACTGAAAATGGTCCATACTTTTGCTAGACTTCAGAGATGGCTAAGTTTTTTTTGCAATAAAAGGACAAATCCAGACTTAGCAAAAAAAACTTACC
The DNA here is from genome assembly GCA_949316285.1 of Eupithecia subumbrata. Lineage (NCBI taxonomy): Eukaryota > Metazoa > Arthropoda > Insecta > Lepidoptera > Geometridae > Eupithecia > Eupithecia subumbrata. The sequence goes on from OX438648.1 coordinate 1,881,972, forward strand.
AATGTCATCAGTATTTTGGGTTTCTTACATAAGTAGGTAACTAATATTGAAATTGGGCTGCTGAACTAGAAATCTATATTTTATATTTTTGTACATTTTTATTCACTTTTCTACAAAACCTCTCATTGAGACCACAGGTGATTGGAATGCTGGCTTCTACATATTTCGGTCAGCGAATTAGCATTGCCATTCAACATGGCAAGGCTGCCAGTGTATTCTGGGCACACATTCAGCATTCTGGCTTAGATTTTTAGGAAAAAGACATAAGTGTAAATATTAGTTGTAATTATTTTATTCTGTTATTGAAACATATACTTTCCTAAATCCAAAGTAAAAATAACTTTCGGCGGTCCCCCCATAATTTGATAGGACGATTTTCTTTATCTATCCTAGTTGTTCACTAAACCATGAATGCAGCAGGGAAATCTTTTCTGGCGAAAAATTACGGATTCTTACCAAAGGGAGGCATTTTCCTTTGAGACCACTCAGTCGTATTATCTACTGTGGTGGAACGCGATAAATTAGTATCGGAATGGAATTCGATTATGAAACAAGAGTTGATTTAAGCTTTTGATTGTAGAGACCGGTGAGTGGTTACTGATATCACAGAGTCTGGTGTGGAGCTGGGATGTTGAAAGGTATATTAATTTGTACCTGCTATATCATAATGATTGTTTAGTACCTACATAAGTTGGTATTGAAAGTATATAACCTAGCTTTCAGATCGGTTAACAGTAAAATATAAATAAATGCTGGATAATTCACAAAGCATTATCTTTAACTATCCGAAAGCTAAGCAGAGCTTGTGTTAGGTAGGTAGGTAGGTACTAGATAACTGGAATACTTAATACGATGCATTACATATATTAAAATATTTTCACTATGTTTGAACTTTATTCACAAAGAAAATTACAATGAAATATTAGCAATAAATTACAACCAGTATTTACAATTGAAACAATTGAACTAACTCCAGACTGTTGCAAATAATCTACAGGTAGTTCAACTGACCAATACCAATAATAATAATATAATCAATACCAGTCGGAACGCGTCGGACGCTGGATGCATTGCCCCGGTGTATGACAATGCAATGTTTTCAATTTTTTTTTTTTCAAATTCAAATCATTTATTGCAGGAAATATGGTCATAATACAGGGTCTTGAACATTAGAATAGTGTCACATACTTCACCAAAACACAAACACAACACACAATGTTTGAACTTGTACATTATATATTTTTTTACTTGTACAATAAGAAGACGTATAGTTTGCAAAATCTGGGTCACTTCTAGGGGTAATTCAAAAGGTTGATACTTTCTTATTTATTGTTGGTGTAAATCACTCCAGCTACGCCTAGAGTCCATGTTACTATGGCAAAACCACTCAAAGCGTCGAGAGCGTCGAAAAAGGAAATAGAAAAACACTCTGCCGCATTCGGTGATTTATTTTTTGCGTAGCCGAAACATAGCTCGAACAAACTGCTTCACTCCAATTGAAAGATTTGCTATCTCTACGCCACACCAACCCAAAGCTTCTGTGATTCTTCTGTTGTTGTGCACAGCGATAGATCTGAAATCTGACATCCGAACTGATTTGTGTTTAGTAGAAATGTAGTAGCTATTCCATTGGATTCGAGTTGGTATTTGACGATGTCTAGACTCTAGACATAACTGGCCCAGAATTAGTTTAGTGTTGGATCTAGGCAATAAATGGATCTAATTAGAGTCATATCGTGTCCTAGTAAAGTACTGGGGCACTATTTATTTACTTAGGGCATCGGGATCACTATTTCATGACACATTTATTGGCACAGTTGAAACCACCAAATTCTACGCCGGGGCTGCTAACTTGACGGACACGTCATATCAAACGCAAAATTATAGGAAAGAGCATAGCGAGTCGCTAGTGCGGTAGCGTAGCGACGTCGCTATAGCCGGGTACTGACCGGCGTATTGTACCATTCTCAGCGAGCGTGATACGTTACGCCGTGTGTGCTAAAATATGTCGCGTTGCTCGTTGCGAGCGCCTTCTTTTCCCGAACTGACTGCACGAACGCTCGCTGTGGAAAGCTTAGGTCTCTTGACCACCACGCAGTACGCTGCGTAGTGCGTACTGCCCCTAACCGCTGATGCAGACGGAACAAAAGACCACTCTAGACGTTTTTCATACGATTATGTGTCCGGCACCGCATAGCGCATAACGCAGCGAACTGCGTAATCAGCAACGCCACCACCTATTTAAGCTTTTTTAATGCCTCTATAAATGTTTTAGTTTCTATAGGTCATCGTGGCCAAAAAGAGCAACTTCGTATCTCTGCTTAAAGTATACAAAATAAAACTTGCCGGTTAATGTTTATGATTATGACAATCATTATCCACGTTGAGCCATCTTTTTAAATTATTGCACAAGTGTAAGACCTTAGCCCGCCTATGTACAACATTTGGGTCGCCAAGATCTTTACAGATAGTTCACGTAACTTCTGAGGCGTCTATTCAATAGCATGTGTTGACATCTGATTAATGGCCTTTAACTGTTGACTTTCAGATTAAAATAAACATAGAAAATGTTTTGGGCTTCTCAATGGCATGACCTTGCTCCAATTCCTTTGTTATGTATCAAAGTTTTTTGGGATGTTTTCCGGTAAGTTATTTTCACTTTCATTCAATACATTTTTTTCATAAATACGAACTCACATAAAAATATCCACAGAAAATATTGGAGTTACAGAATTTCAGTGTTTCTACGCCCATTATAAATGTTTCAGTGTTGAAGTGGTGATTTAATAATGATGAAAAGTTTTTCAAGCGGACATCCGTTTGAATTAATTTCAGGCACCGTATCTAACCTACTTTCTGTTCCCTTCAGTATTTCATCCCCAATCTAACCGCGGAGTCTGTGATTAATGACCTAGGAATCCCTTCCTTTAGATGACGTCACGGCGAGTTTTTATACGACTGATAATTTTTTAATGCGTTACAAAAAATCAGGCAACCTGAAGAAAACATGAAATATCAGTAAAGATAAAACGGCAGAAGCCTTTATTCACAAAACAAATTACAATCAAATAATAAAATAAATTAGAACTAGTATTTACAATTGAAACAATTGAGCTAACTGCAGACTGTTGCAAACAATCTACAGGTAAAGTAGATAAACTTTACATAAAGTTATAGTAAGAAGAGGAAGTTTCGAGTTATTTGGTTATTACATTATTGAGTGTCTAAGCGCAATTTTATTAGGTTATTACACTATTTAGTGCCTTAGCACAATTTAATATCTTCGGATAGGAAGGTTCCTAGGATATTAAAATTGCGCTAAGGTCTAATAAGGTTTCCTCACCTCACCTCAACAGCCTATATTGCTCCACTGTTGGACTAAGGCCTCCTCCGATGTGTCCATAGGTTAATGCTGACATGCCGATTTGAGATCGCAGTTTGGAAGTAGAATTGTTCTGCAGGGAGCGCTGCTGGCCGCCCCCGATGGATATCCCTTAGTCGCCACTTATGACACCCGCAGGAAGAGTTGGGGTGGTGCAAATTCTAAGCCGGCACCACACGGCACGTTGGAATAAGTTTAAACTGTCGTTTTTTAATAAAGATACTTTACTTAGATCAATGCAAACAGAAGAGGAAGGAACCTTCAAACAGGAAACCAATGCAACGACATATTTTTTAAGATATCAAATATTTTATTTGTAATGAAATCAAATCTTTTCAAAGTTTCATGGCGTAGAAACCTTATTGTTAATATTTTTCTATCAGTAACATTATTAAAGAAAGACAAACGCGCCTCCAAACAAAGCATTAGTCACTTTGCTGTACGGTGGCTAGCCGGGGAGCCTCGGTATGCTCGACCGCAGATTTGCTGTCCGCGTCCTTGGTTATAAGACTATCTGCGGATAATTTCGTTTGCCTTTCGGTAGGAGAGTATTTTGTAGCAAAACGAGTTTACTCTTAGACAAATATTGTAATTTAAAGGTATCGACTTGGATCATGTTTGAAGTCCACTATTTGTTTAGTTGCATAAGACAATCTATTAATAATTATCAATATGATTGGCTATGATTAGGTATGTTTTTATTTCGAAAGGTCTACTTTTATGTGGTAATTAAGTAAATTACCCACAAGAACATTAAATAGCCGCTTGTGGAAATAAATTTGACATTCGTTTATGTTTGTTTAGGCTTTCGAAATACAGCCAAATGGGATTTCAACATACAACAGACCTAAGTTCAGTTCCACAAGTATTTTAAAATCCAATTTCCACAAATTATAAAGCAAACACTGCTAAAGAATCTTAATAACTTGAAAACTCAGAAATATTAAAAGTATATCTGCCAGACGCAGATGCAGTGGTTGGAAAGAAACACGACCTAAATGCGAGTCTCGCGACTGAACAATTGTTGTCAAACAATTTTCACGCTTTAATCGCTTTCGTGAGCAATTCCGGATGTCGTGTGCACGCCACTTATTGTTTTACGGACAAGCTTCGTACTATAGTATTTACAAAGTGACGATAAATGTGGGTAAACCACAATATATTTTAAGTATAAACAATATACTATAAGTGAACTTTTATAAACTCGTAACAATTGTGTCTTTGATGATCTAAAACAAATACGAAATCAAATATAATATCCCAAAAATTTTCGTCTTCGACTGGACTTGAACCTGCATCCTTCTCTCACTACGTGAATGTGCTAACTAACAATACCACGAGGTCAAGTCACGTAGGATTCGAAAACCTTTGGGACTTCCTTCGGACTCTAGCGCCGTTAGCTCCACTATAGGGGAAACATTGAAGTTTATCTAATCCTGTTCAAAGACTAAAGTTACACTTAGTTTGACGAGAGGTGTCGCGTTGTTCAATTCTAAGGTTTTTGTTAAAACGCGTAAGCCCACTCTGGGTAATTTCTAAGAAATCAAATAATCACATATACAGGGTTATTGGTAATTCACACACACTAGTATGTTAACTGCAGGTTCTGCCCACCATCATGAACACGTCCGTGAAGACGCCAAGTATTAAATTCTTTTTTTTTGTAAATCGCCTCACATACAAAATAATATCCGAAGCCTAATTAATAACTAAATACCGATTTCCCACTTCTATTTAAATCCACATCATCATCATCATTGTCTTATTTTACATCTACGCAAGATGATTTAAGGGGCATTACCCTGGCTGGGAGACAGCCGAACACTCACACACCCACTGATAATTCAGGGCAGAGCCGTGATTAGGTTAGTTTCAAAGGAAACCCCTATAATAAACGATTTCTGAATGGAGGGGGGTACAAACTAATAATATTCCCTTCATCAATTTTAAGAATTGAGACCTGGCGTCTTCACTAACGTGTTTGTGATGATGGGCAGAACCTGAAGTTTACGCAGTGTCACCAATAAAAAATACCCTGTATAAAAAAGTAGGTCCCTTGAATTAAAACACTCAAAATATGATGACCTTATTTAAAAAGAAAAGATTATATAGACTGACATAATAGTGATTATATAGACACTCGGGTTTACAGTTTTACAATTTTAATAGATGGTTATATCTAAAATTTGAATTAATAAGTTCGTGAACATAGTGTTTAGTGGGTTTTTTGGCTTGTTGCATTCAGGTGTATAAACGCCCGGTATACCAGTCTGTAAATAAAATATAATTTAATTGATTAATAAGTACGTGGAGCTGGGTAAACATTTCCATGAAAATGACGTTCAAAGTGAAATATTATTTCAGCTACGCACACAAGCCTGAAGCAATCATATAAAATTAACAAGCCCTTTCATCGGCACAAAGCACACAACACAATAGCTATTTAGTATTCGAAAGTAAAACAATTACTATGTTTAAATTATGAAAGATTTAGGTACCACTTGTTTCTGTCCGCGGCTTTGCACGCTTTGTTCCCGGGATAAAAAGTAGTATAGCTGATTTCAAGTCAACAAAGTTCTAATTATTGCTCCATGATTTTTTTAGAGGTTGTTTATATCACACATTTTTTTACTAAAGTAAAATTAAAAGTTACTAACATTAATTTTAGTTCATGAATTATATTATCTTTTGTATTAATTATTACATGTAAATTATTTAGATAATTGCACCGCCCAAAAAGGGCTAATTTCATTGCTGCTCATTTTCTGTATTTACCATTTTTTTACATGTTAATGCAATAAAATATAGGAATACCTTTACTTTTTTGACACGGAAAAGATCAAAGGTTTTTTTATTATACATAGAAAACATCCAGAACACCCTGAACAAATATCTGCAGATCGTACAAACATTTGTCCCGAGGAGGGAATCGAACCCGCAACCTCCTGCGTCGCAGGCGGACCTTCGCCCGCTGCGCCACAGAGGTCGTCAAGTAAGTATCAAGTAAGTATGAAGTTACCGAGTTTACTATATGGTTATTTCAGGTCTAGACATAAATAATATCTATACAAAACTCAACGGTGAAGTTTTCTTCCACATGTGGACAAAACTATAAGTGAAATGAATCACACTTTATTTCTTCTTTCTTAATAGTTAAGTCAAATATTTTATCTATGAGATTATTTTGTAAAAAGTTCTTGATTTTATTTAATTTTGAGAGAGATCCTTAGCGCCCAAAGTCCTGAATGGCTCAAAGATCCATCCATCCAAACATTCGCATTTATAATATAGTGTGAAATTGCGTCCCTAAGGCATTCTCTACTAAACCCTTTGATGGATATTGTATGTTGTGGCTAGGGTGCCGAGGGATAGCCCTGGATGAAAATCAGGATTCGGCGTGTTAAAGAACCCTTTCAAACTAAAAAAGGTTTTTGTGCTTATTGAGTTCTGTGTATTGAGTAAGTTACGAGATTTATCGGACTGTTTTTCTAAGAGTATTTTTTCGAGAGCAAGTAATTAAATCCCTTTATGCAGTTCTCTTGTAATTTTTTTTTTTGCATAAGGCCCCGGAGTGTATGGCCTAACATAAAATGTAATAAAATGGTATAATATTTTTGAAGACTGCATTCGTAAGTCAGACCCAGAGCCTACAAACAAACTACATTACAATGAATTTCACCAAAAATCCCCACAGCTACATAATAAAATTAATGGCTGGCTACTCGCAAAAGTAAATAAAATACAACAACGGCAAATACAACATGTTGCCAACGAAAAAATCTATTTCCAGTGGAAATCTTTCGTTTCGTGTGTTTAGTCAGAACGAGGGACATAATGTTGCCCCCGTCTTTTAACGGTCGAGAATTAAGAACAGTATTTTCTTAAAATGTTTCCGTGGTTTGTTCAACGTTTTGGGTTCTGAAACGATCCGCAATCATTCATAACCTTATGGTTTGTAGTTACCGTACTTACTATGGCTGCTCTTGGCTACCGCTATATAAATATTAATTTTGGAAGATTCTCGGAAGCTTTTGATTCTGTATTGCTAATGAAAAGAACGTTTGTGAAAATAAATGATAAAAGCACTTGGATGATGAAAAGGGTTCATTCATTGGGGATACAATTACAGGAAAATGGACTTTGACTCGGAAAAAGTCTGTTTGTAGAATTTTTATACGTATAATTTCCTTGAACAGTATGGCTTTTCATATTTTAGATAAACTCATGAAAGAGAGTAAATACAGTACAAGTTAAACTAGTTAAACTTTAAATATTTTTATAACAAGGAATGAGATCCTACACAAATACCTAATAATCTTTTAATAAATAAAGTCACTACGGTGTATCAAAATTGAATGCTGGTTGCGTATAGCGATCATGAGTCATTTTAACGTTTTCTCCATCATATCGATGATTTATCGCAAGACAAGAGGGATATTAAAACTGAAGAAATTCCATCAAACGCTTTCGCTCGATCGCCTTCAGTATTCGCAGTAATCGTGACGCTAGGTGTTTTTTCGAGAGTCACTGAATATCGAAGGACATCGGAATTTCGACAATAAAGGGCCTACGCGATCTCAGTACCTACCTATAGGAATTAGATCCCGGCTCACGATCGGGACGAGTATTATCATTCCATTACAGAATCCACAGAGCACTGCGGATGGCTTAGCGGTAATTACGCACGTGCTTGCGAATGCCTTATGTTTGCTTCGGTGTGTTATTTAATTACACCCAATTTCGGTAAATAAATATCTTTTGATAAAACCACGGCTTCAATAAATATTTAAAGCTAAAATTGAGTTCTGACTTCTGCCGCAACTTCCGGCGGTTGTACCGAAAAGAGTGCCCACTGCTCGAACATTATTAAAATTTCAGTGGTATAATAATTACATAATAACAAACTCGTGGTTGATTGAACTAAACTTGCAATAAATTTAGATGAAACATAAAAACACTACATACTCGAATCAACAAAGCAAAACAATAAATAAACCTGAAAAAATGTACAGTGTATTTTTGATATCACGACAAAATCTCGTCACTCATATAAATCAAATTTACGACATCGTTTTCAATAACACTCGTGGGGTGGTGTCACCCATCGTAAAATGTAGGCACGCGGAAGGATTAAAATTATTATCCCTTACACCTCGCCCGCCGTTCATTTGGGCCCATTGTCCACTGAAGCGAAGTGACGCGTACATTTCACGCTCTGAAATATTCGCATGCGTGATTCCATGCATGTTGAATCCGGTGACGAAGCGAAAACGCGTTTTTGCGTCGCTGCATTTGGACTTTTGTGCGCAAAGCCCTTTCACAGATCCACTCTACTAAGTGCTCTAGTGGATAATGGCCTCACCTGCCGTGATATTGGCCGATTTCAGCTCGACATCTTCAAGGGATGGGTAAAAGTTTAGAGGAATGTTTGAAATTTTTGGGACAGAAGTGGGTCCGAAACTTCTCAGTTTGAAAAATGTAGACACGTGAGTCAGGTGCGCCTTTGTGAGAAATAGTAAGTTTGTTTTTAGGAGTTTGAACATGCGAACAGTGAGTCGGACTCGCGCACTAAAGGTTTCTTGCCAAATATTATCATTCTAGGTCAACGTGAAGTAGGTACCCTATAGGTTTTGGTCCATGGTGAGAAACATTTTTTTTTGTGAATAAACTACAAATCTACGGTTTTCGGATTTATTCCTTTATTTGTGCTATAAGTCCTTGCTTCTTGCCAGATTTTTATGATTCTAGGTCAACGGGAAGTACCGTTTAGGTTTTGGTCCATGGCGAGTATAAGAAGTATTTTTTTTGTGAATAAACTAAAAATTTATGGTTTGATGAAGTCCACGCTCCGACCTAACCCAATCCAAATCATGACGGCATCGAGAAGTTCCACCAGCAGCTTCTCGGGCATAGGTTTGCCTTGGAACCCACACACTCACACGCCGCCGCCGCCCCGCGACGGTAGGTAGAACAATACAGTGCGCCGAGCTACGTCACAACACAATCGTAAACACAACCAACAACAAATATAACCTACCCCTACCCTCTTTTATGGTTTGAGATTTGTTTTTTGTAAAAATAATAACTTTGCTCGCATTCTATTTTAATTATAAAGTTAAAGATTTATTTGCATGTCATCTTAGCGTTAATAAAATTTTAATATTGTAATAATAAAGCTTGTGCGCTAGCCATAAAGAAACTAGAAAAAGGTAATCTTAAGTAATCTCATTGTAAGTAAACTGTTTAGGTTTTTAATGAGAATAAATTCTTTAAACCGAACCCACTGATAAACGCTGACAAACAAACAACCTTACACAATCACGCCTCATTGTGAAAGTCCAAAGTATTCACTCAGCAGCTGGGCAGGAGCCACCTTACAAAGCTCAAAACGTACGACGGGAGGACCGTATTGTCGAAGCCCCGTATACCGCCGAGATAGAGGATTTCTATGGCCATGACCTACGGAGCTGAGACGTGGACACTCACGGTAGGGCTGGTCCACCAGTTTAAAGTCACTCAGCGAGCTTTGGAAAGAGCTATGCTCGGAGTTTCTGTGAAGGATTCGTAAGGAATACATCCGACAGAGTACCAAAGTTATCGACATAGTTCAAAGAATTAGCAAGCTAAAATGTAATGGGCCCGCCAAATCTCACGCGCGGATAAGAACGGACAGCAGGGTAAACGTGTTCTTGACCTACGTTCCTGCGAATAAATGATTTGATTTGATTTGAGTAAAGACCACGACTCAGCAAACGTAGTGTAGGACGCCCTCCAGCCAGGTGGGCTGACGGTCTGCGAAAGACTGCAGACAGATGCTGGATGCGGCAAGCTGAAGACAGGGCGCTATGGCAGTCATTAGGGGTAGGGGTGATGATGATGATGATGATGATACAAACAAAGATACCTACGAAAAACGATTACTTTAGACAAGACATTAACCTACGAGTAGATAAATATCTACTAATTGAGGCTTGGGTTTTATTAAGGTACAAGTTCGTAGCCGACTACATGCGGCATCGGCAGGTGACGTGTCGCCACGACTCGACTGGTTTCTATGTATTTCAATGAAATACCTTCCGTGGCTAGCGACACGTCGTTTGCGGCTACGGACCGACCAGCAGATGCCACTGTCACCCGACGGCAGATGGGCCGAATTGTGCTTACCAATCACATTACTATGACAATGGTATAGAAGCAGAATCGTCCAAATGACAGAAACTCCAGATAGTGCATGCATCAATTTCTCTATCACCATTTTCTAGTAACCATAACACAAGCTCTGCTTAGCTTGAGCCAGATGATGTTGTGTGTATTGTCCAGCATTATTTACTTATTTATTTACTTATTTGCACAGAGAGATTGATAATAATGGTTTCAACCGTGACACTTTGACAGGCGTCCACTGCATCTGTAGTTTCTTTCATCAAAGTTAGGTAGTCATTCTGAGATAATACTATAGTTAAGATGAGGCGATTAACTTAGTGGAATTGGGCTGTAGCGTCGCCGGCGGCGTTCGAGCGTCAACCAATCGTGATTCGCCAAAAAAACGCTCTTCTCAAACACGTCATAATATGACGTCATATCTTGCCACACGGATTGGTTGGATTGGTTGACGCAGCATGCGGTCGTGACATTTCTTTCAGTACGGAATCACGACTGCTGCAACATAACGCCACGACGATTTGTCGCTGCGACACGTCGCTGCTGCGTGTAGTCCGCTACGAACTTGTATCTTAAGACGTAGATACTTACTACCTCGGTATATTATTCCAAGGCATTTAGTTTAATGCCAACGCATAACTCTTAAACGCATGAGGTATTTCAATAGAATTTATTTTGTTCTAAAACTCTTTGCGTAAATTCAGGTCCTCAACGTATCCACATAAGTTTAGATTGGCCTATAAAATTGAGAAAACTTCATAATAATAAAAGTTTTAAGAAGCATTTTTCGTTTAACTTTCAATGCTGAAATAGCCGACTTTTAAATATCTCCTGAAACTAATGAGCACTTAACTTTACTGCAGTTTCCGAAGTAATAATGGGACTTGGGAGTTTCCTTATAAAATGGGGGATATCCATGTTTTCAAGTCTAGCTTCCTGCTTTTCTTTCTTCTGAGAGTTCCTTCATTGTTTTTACGTGTTTATTTCACAGTGAATTGCTATTTGGAATAAGTGCTTCTGAATTTTAGGTCTTTCGCCTAATGCTAATGGTGTTCCTTTTATATTGATAAATATATTTTTTGAGGGTTGTAGTAATTTTTTTAGATTTAAAAAAATAAAATTGACGGAAAAGTTGCCATAAATCGCATAATGTTAATTGATCCAACTTAACCTTTGTTTCGTGATCACAATTATTTTATTTATTTATACAATCCACCAAAAATAATTTATACAGATTCAACATGAATATTCCACTATACGAAGACTAATTTAGGCCATCGCCGCAGCAGCTACGGCGTAGCAATAGAAGAGGGGCTAAATTTAAAACAAAAAAACAGTTATCTCATGGCTGACATTAAGTTACTCGCAATATTTAAATCATAGCCATGTTGTGTCGGACCTTTTCTACCACTTAATTAAAAACTTGTCAGATACTTATTTAATAGTATATTTATACTTTGGTATAACATCATGTTGGCTAAAAATAAATTCCCTAATTTATTCGTTTTCTCGTAGCTTCTGTCCGCTGTTTCGCAGGCGTTTTTCCGGAATAAAAAGTAGCCTTTATGGCTCAGGTCTAGAACTACATCCATGCAAAATTTCAGCTCGATCCGTTCAGTAGGTAGTTCTGGTGTGAAGAGCTATTACAATCGAAACTTTCGCATTAATGTACGTATATCTAATACTTAGTGTTTTACTTACCACTTGTTTTATTCCGCCTAAATAGACTCTGGTGCGAATTAATTAATACGCACCAGAGTCCATTTTCAAAATTCCTTTCTTAGTGCTTACTTTCATACCCAGACTGACTTACCCTGCAAGTTTGAATTCTTTACCAGCTGTTTGAGCTGTGCGTTTTTCTATGAGTCAGGACAAAGACTCTTATATATCTTATATATATAGCATAGATTAATGTGCGAATGTGATTATACCGGGGTACAATTTTCGAATTATTTGTCTTTACCTACGCTATCACTGTCATTGTTTGACCTACAAATTCCCAAACCTTTATCCCATTACTCCGATTGTATTTCTCATAGCATGTAGATATTATTTACTGTTCCCGACCCTTATGCCTCAGGGTAGCCGTCCCTTGCGTAACCCCCTATCGTAACGATATCAAGAAAATAGCTTTGTTAATTTGGAAAAAATATTACCTATGTGTACCAACGTAAATGTCATTATCATAAAAATAAGAAGTCGTAAAAACTTGTTAGATTTAATGATAGTATCTTGAATGAAATACTTTTCATAAAAGTTACTGTGAAGAGTATTTTTTCTAGGATCTCTCTTGTTATTTTTCTCCCTGGTCTGCCTTTGTTGACTTCCTTTTCATTTTACTTTATCTCGACTCGAAGGAAGTCCAATTAAATTACCCTGTCTACTCAAAAATACCTATTCTAATCTTAAGCTTCTTTCAAAACGTTAATTAAACTTATAAATGTTTTGTACTCAATACTACGGAATATTGTTTACAAAACTAAATAACGTTTATTTGTATTGTAATACCCTGTGACCACGAGGTATGGGTACCTAAAATAACTATTCTAATAGACACAAATCAGAACTAGTATTTACGATTAAAACAATTGTACTAACGGCAGACTGTTGCAATCAATCTAGAAGTAGCTCAACTGATCAGCATCAATACCAGTCGGAAGCGTCCCCAAGACGCTGGCTGCATTGCCGCGCTGGCTGTATGGCAATGCTGATGCGCTGCGCTAGATACTCACCAGCTTTCACGAGTTTTGTGTTCCATTGTACCGGGGTAAGGGACCTATTTTTGACATCTACTTAACACTTACGTTAACTGTTGACATTACAAGCATTGAGACCTAGGGTAGGGGTCAATGTTTTATCTTAGTCGCAATGCAGTTTCCTAAGCGGGTGTAGTGGTAGCCTTTTTAATAGAAGCTAGCAAACACCATAAATAAGTATTCAAGAGGTGAGTTACTTTTTGCCTTTCCTTTTATTGAAGGGTTGGGCCTTGAGCGATGGTTGATTTCTTTTAAAAGGGTTTTCTGAATTTTATTGCTCTACTAAAATGTGAGGTCTTGTCAACATCGTCTTCATCGTCTTCGATCGATAGTAAACTATTAAAATATAAAATGTAACACCAATAATAAAAACCAATGTTTTTAATTTTATTATTATATTTCTATATTCAGAATCTTAGGGGTTTAATTTGTATCTAACTAATAATTCAATAATATTTAAATTAAGAACTACATACAATGTACAAAAATCGATTTTATATACACAAAATAACTGATATTACCATGCAATCGCTAGTAGGTACTTATAGGATTTAAATCTAATTGGTAGGTTACACAAAAATGTACAATACATTCAACATCTATTTGGAAATCGATAATAATTTGACACAATTAATATATTTTATTATTTATAATACCGATAAATTGTATTGATAAACTTGTTAATCATAAATAATGTATAATCTACGCTAAATGTGATAAAAGAACATTTTATTCGTGAACCTGTCGCGGTCGCATCATTTAAATTGACCATCGTCCATTAGCTTAATTCTTAAAGATACGAATTTGTTTTACAAAAATCGTAAATAAAACGTGAGTTTGATTACACGGAATAAAGAATGATCTTATAAATTGTTATTCGCGTGGAGCGGAGTTCCGTCGACGACGACGAACGACCACGCTCACGTAATTGTCCGGAACCCCGACACAATGATCCCGAGAACGCGACACTGCAATCGTCTTGCCACAATATTGGCACCGTCTCGAAAAATACCAATATGTAAAGTAAATAAGGTTCATATTTACACGCACGTGAACGAACATTTTGGCACAAAGAGGCGTTTCACGCTCACACACTGCCACTCTGCTCTTCTAATAGGTTCTGAGCAAATATAGGTATGTAGGGTACAGAGATATCTACAGAAAACATGACTTCGCCTGCGAAACCTCTTACAATATTGGTGAGAACTTACGCTACTTATATACATCTCACAATCAGTCGTAAATATTTCATATTTTGGCAGACAATATCATTTAATACTATTTTAGATTACCGAAAAAGTTAAATACAAAACGCAAAATAACCTCTGGGGTTGGCACTATTAAGTCCTAAATAGGCCGGACTAAAAGCTGCTAAAAATATGAATGCTAATGTAAAATCGTATAAGTTTCTGAAATCCGATTCTATATGATTTACTACGATAAACTTATTTCACAACCTGTTAAAGATGTTATTGGGACACTACGGATGATGCAGGTATCTTTAGTGAGTATTCTATATCGAGGTTATAAGGAGATATTGTCAAGGGTGTTTTAATTTAAGTCTCAGAGAGAGAGAGTTCTAGAGATGATTCTGGAAGTATCTAGAACGCTCTAGAAGTTACTGTCGTATTCGGAGCGTCGCCTTGAGTAGTGTGAGCGCGGAGTGGGGTATTCTCCAGTATACCCGTATACTTGAGAACCGCCGCCGCCGCCCGTATGTCCGTACAGTTGGGAGCCTCCATAGCTGAGGAAGATCAAACAACTCTATTAGAACGATTACTTAAACAAAATACAATACTCAAAATACGAGTACAACAAATAGCTATAAAAATGCAAAACTTATCTCATTTTACATAAACAAAAGCTAACCACAAAATTAACTCTCATAAATAGATGCTCATTATTTGCTTTATCTCCAACTCTACCCAGATATGTCTCTGTCCTTTTCAAAGGATCTATCTATAACACAAACTCTCCGAAATTCTACATCTAATCATTTGGGGAGGCTTTGGATCTGAATTCAACAATCACGGGTTTCCTCATATTCATTAATCAACCCAAACACGTCCACTACTGATCATCGGCTTCCGAAATGGACCTGTGTTCACTCACTTACTATATCCTATTAAATAGTCTCTGTCTGTTATTCTCTTCCGGCTTTGCTCACGGGATTTCCGTATGAAACATACACTATGTCACTCAGAGATAATGTAGCTATCTATAAGTAATAGAGTCGTAAATCGAACCACTTGTTACGGAGATTAACTCCTTAAACCTTACTAAAATCGCCTCTTTATCATATTTGTATAGTTTTATCGTACCCATAAGCAGCTCCATAAGTCTGCGAACCGCGCCCCGAGTCTGGGGTATAGTGCTGCATGTACTTCTGCAGCTGCGGCGTCCATTCCGACCGCCAGGAGTCACCAGGGTTTGGATACGCCAGCTGCTCTATGAAAGCAGTAGACATACGCTGAAAACAACAAGAAAGCATTTTTAATGTGAAGTACGCAAATTTCCAAATTGTTTTGTTGCACCTTTGGTCTGTAATTTACATACATTATAATTTATCAACAAATTCTGTAATGGAAATTTGCTAATTTATATTCGAACACGGCTATAATATTTTCTGGCTTATGGTGTTCTCGCCATACGATTGTGATTAGTATTCATTTGTTTCAGATTTCCATAGATCTAAAGCTAAGTTGAGTTGAAACTTTGAAAGGCAAGTTAAATTTTTAAGGTGAACCTCTCTTAGCCGACTCACGCAGGCTTGTACAGACTGTGAAATGGTCCGATGGCAGACATCGTTTGTTTTGAAAGACTTGCCCAACATGTGGACGGCCCCTAAAGGTGGGTACTGACCGGCAGACTTTACGGGGCGTAATGCAACGTGTTACACAGGGAGCGTTTGTGCAGTCAGTACGGGGAAGGATCTCGTTCGCAACGAACAACTAGATGAATTTTATCACACGCGGAGGCGTAACGTATCATGCTCGCTGTGAATGGAAACGCACCGTAAAACCTGGTGTCAGGTTAGCTTCAGCTCAATTCTATACGTTGATATTATAAAATTACCTTGCCAGGTGGTAAGTATGGTAGATCCCGCTCCTTCATTTGATGTAGGTCATCAAAGCCTCCCATATGACTCTTATCAAGATCCCTTAGCATCTCTTCGCTTAGTGGAATAGGCTGCTTCGCTTTTGAACTCTTCTGTCGATTCACCAGCTGTAACATTTATCAGAGAGCAAACATTAGGTAAGGTTCGTGTAGATTTTGTCGATTTAGTAGAGGAGAATAGGTGTATTAGGTTTTATTTTCTTACCACTGTGACTCCAAATATGACGACAAAAAGTAGTGAAGCCAATGCAATCACGATGACAGCAATACCCCATTGTGGCAGGAATGATTCTTCTTCAGGTACTATCAACGTTGGTTCTTCACGTTTCGGTAAAACTAGAAAGGAACAAAAAATATTAAAAGTCCAATAAAAAGTTATGTTACAAGTTTGTTGAAAAAAATTACCAATAAATTCCGTATACGCTGGATCCATAACGAACTTTCCGATTTCGAGTTTTCCTGCAGATTTGTCAATGGTTTTTGTCATCTTCTCGTTGCTCTTTTTCATTCTTTCTTCGACAGGTTGGTCTCCGAGCATTGCATCTGGATCGAAATCTTCCTCAGTGTTTTCGTTAGAGGGATCTTCAATTTTCTCAACAACTGACCCAGGCTGAGCAGCATGTAGAGATTCATGGAACATTTTCTTCAAATCCAGTGTATCAATTTTCTCTTCAACATTTTTTAGTTCTATAAAATAATCGACAAGAACTGACCCTTTGGTAAAACCGTCGATTCGAACACCTTTGAACCATTTTTTTAGATTGTCTGACTTTGAATATACTGAGTTTAACTGAAACAAATTAAATGGGTTGTTAATTCATGCATGCATCAAATTGAAAACAGTCTAGACCCACGTATGTAACACATTGCGTCGCGTATGTTGCATGGTGTTGGTTCAGCCTGTTCTTACCATTATAAATGCATTCGTTGCATTTTATGCTCTAATTTGTTTGGGGTACATACCTCGTCTCTAACTTCTTTAGCCAAGCTTTGCCATTCATCAGTATGGTGGTCCAATAGTTCAGGTTCCCATTTTACTCCTGCAATTTTAGATTTTAAGAAAAACGTATCAAAAATGTTCACAAAAGTAAAGTGAAATCAACTAAAGACATCGTCAATTTACAATGAACGAAAGGTACCTGATACAATTTTGATAGTAGCAGCGATATCACAATCCTTTCTACATACTCCTGGAGTGGTAGGAGCTGGCGGCTCTGGTGTAGTAGTACTGGTGGTCGTCGTTCTTCTTGTTGTAATTTCAGTCAGCAAGTCGGGCAATGGACTAGTGGCAGTTGCGTTTCTTTGAGCTTCCAACAGTTTCTCAATCGAGAAAGGCGTGGTTGAAGGAGACGGCCACCCAGTAAATTCAGTCGAAGGCCTGAAAATTAATTTTATATTATTTTAATCATATTATATAATCATATAGGTACATATTTTATGTCCTAATTATTTTCAATAAGAAATACATTTACCTTGTGGGCCAACCTTTCTGAATCTTTTTGGTAACTAAAGTAGGACCCATTGGTTTTGGTGTAGTGGTTTTTCGGTTCACTTTTCCACCAGGCCTTGAAGGGAATACTAACTTAATTCCACCCGGAGCTTTAGTAGTGCTTGACGTAGTTTCTATGGCTAGTTCTTCGGTGGCGTTTGGTTCTTCGTTATTTTTCAATTTAAAATCAGGAGGTAAGAAACTTGAAATATCAGTTACTTTGATTTTATTGATGCTCTCTTCTTTTTCAGTTGTATTCAATTTGAAACCAGGAGGCAGAAATGCCGTTACGTCAACAGGTATTACTGCAACTGGTAATTTAAATTTAGGTTTTTCAGTTGTAGTAACGCTGGAAGTGAAGTTTTTTGGTAAAAACGCTGAAATGTCAGCTTGTTTTACTTTCTCCAAAATATCTGGTTTTGTTGCTTCCTTAGTTTCAGGTGTCTCCGATGCTGGTGGTTTATAGCCTGGAGGTAAAAATTTACTAAGGTCATCTTTTTGTAATTTCTTGATCAGATCTTCTTGAGGTCTATGCTCTTTAGGTTTGTACTCTCTAGATATTAATGATTTTCCGTCGAGAATGATGACTTTATTTTTCGAGCTAATACCAGATGAACGTCCCTGAGTTTCATTGATTGACAGAGGTACTTCAGTAGTGGTGGTTGTCTTAGGTGCCTTTGTTGTGGTAGTGGTCGAGGTGCTCGTTCGCTTGTCTTTGAATGATAGTCTTGGTTTGTAACCTGGAGGTAAGAAGCCAGCCAAGTCATCCATAACAGTCACTAGCTTTTTCTTGGGCTTCGGCGTTGTGGAACTAGTACTAGTACGATGAGCAAACTTCTTGATTTGGACCGGCAACGGATCGGGTGATGATCTCTCCGTGAAAGCAGCGGCTGTAGTACTCTTCAATGTGAATACATTTGGTGGGCTTGGAGTCGTTATAGTAGTCGTGGTTGTAGTCGTGGTTGTAGTAGTTGTACTTGCAGTAGTACTTTGCTCCGTAGTAGATTCAGTGATAAGCTCAATGTTTTTGTTCTCCTTATCTAAAGACCCAGACAGCACACCACTTGATAATTCAGATTGAATGCTATCTAATTTGTCGTTGATATTTTCAGTTGATGCTAAAGAGCTATTACTATCTGGGCTATCTGGGCTAGCCCCTGGGTCTTTAGTTACTGGATCTTCACTACTTTCTTCTTCTTCTTCTTCATCTTCGTCAGTTAGAACTTGTTTCTTTTCTTCTTGTTCCACCGTTGGGAATGGCAAAAAGCGAGCACCAGAAACGCTCCTACTTGTTTGTACGGATGCTACTACAACCCAATTTTCAGTGGTGACAGAAACAGAGCCATCATCTGTTTCATTTGAAGAAAATGTATTTTCTTCATCTGCATTAATTTTTTGGGTACTTGGTGCATAGGTTACATCAGGTACAGAAATGGTTCCATTGACAACACTTTTGGTTGTAACAACAGACACAACTTCCTGACGCAAGATATGTGATGGTGTTTCTATTGAAGTGACGTCTTGTTGAGGTGAAATCGGTTTTGAAATAGGAGTGGAAACTTCTTTCTTCAATTCGCTTTGATCTATGATAGTTGTATCCACAAACTGCTTAAAATCTTGGACAGTTTTGTTTCCGGGTTTCATTACCAATACATCGAAGTTTTCTTTGGTTTTAGACTTGATTTCTTCAGTTGTGTTTTCTGTCTCATCAGATGAATCGTATTCGTCATAGATGTCCTCATGTTCCGAGGAATGTGATGGCGGTGGTTGAGTTGTTGGTTTGACTTCAGCGCTTTCAGGTTCGTCATAATAATATTCTTCTTCGTTTTCACCCTCATCGACCTCAGTATCTTCATGGCTTGGAGCTGCTGTAGTACTTGTGGTGGTAGTGGACGTCGATTTGGTGGTAGGCTTAACAACAGGTATTTCTTTTAAGAAATTGTCAGTATTCATAGAGCTTGCATCGGGTTTACTATCATCTGCAGATTCAGAGTAATCAGTTTGATTAGATTTGATTACTTGCACATCGAAAGAGCCTTGTTTGTTTTTCATCAATTCTCTGAAAGAACTAATGTCACTAATATCGTCTTCAAGTAATGGTTCTAGATCTAACAATGCTTTGTATTCTGTAGAAGAACTTTTGGCGTTAGTCTTGGGCACAATTTTGGGGTCATCCTGCAATTCTGGCTTTTCACCAGTTGTTGTAGTAAATGGAGAGAATCTAGAGGCGGTAGGCCTTATATTCAGTCTTTGTTTACCCGAAAGCTTGCTGGGATTATACGTCGTCACCCTATGATTAACTGAGTGATCGAACAGATCCTGGTTTTCATTATCAATAGCATCATCATTATGTGCGATATGACCAGTTTGTCCATTACTTTTAAGACTATTGCTATCAAACGGCAAATTTTTAAACCGCGTATTCTGAAGATAATCAATATCCGGATTATTTAATGTTATTTGACCCAAAAAAGTTTCTGGTTTTGAAGGATCATTTTGATAGGCGACAGAATGAATCTGTGAGACATCGGGCCTTTTCGTCGATGCTGGGTGGACTAGTTGAAAGTTGAACGGTAGAGCCGGCCTGAATCTCTGCCGTTGTGATGTAAATTCGGGTTGGTTTACATAATACTGCGAGCCGGACTGACTCCTACCAGTAGGCAACTGAAACGGTGAAGGGTTTTGGTTGTAGTTAGGACTCGGGAATCTAACATTTCCCTCGTTGTACAGCGGTTGCTGCGATGGCTGCGCAGTCCTGAAACTGTCGCCGTTTTCGAAGAATGTTTGTCTGTTATTTTGATAAACAGGTGGTTGGACTTGAGCAAAACTTCTTTCTACCGGTGTGTAATAAAAATCATCATCTGAAACAAGAGAAAATAGATTTTAGAATAAGTCTAAGACCAAAAATACTGCTGCACTTCAAGTTTCATCTTATATCGTAAACGATTTTCCAATACACTGCATCCTCATCACAGACAGGACGAGATAGGAATGCAATAAACGTGTGCCAGGTAGCGCTCGACTACAAAATGCATCGGATACAAAATTTAAATGTAATGAATATAGGAAGGTAGTGCAACTCACGTCAAAACTAAGCATACACTAAAAATAAGCTTTGCAATGTCATTTCTTTTTGTTATACTTTTCTTTGAGTTCTACTAAGATCTACGATTTTGAAATACATTGAACATCACAAACATTTACCAATAATAAAATAGAACTTAATTACTCAGACGAGAATTCCATGTTGTTTATGTAAGCTATATTATTTTAAACATACGAGTAGATGAAGGATATGGGTTGGCAAGCTTACGGAAATTACATTTTGGTGGATTATATCATGTATCTAATTAAGTATGGAGGTTCTCATCAAGGAGTTTAAGCACCCGCGGTAATAGAAAATCGATGACGTCATAAACTACACGTGTACGCCCCTACAAGGTTAGTTAACGAAAGTACGTAGGTATGTAGAGTATGTTTTGTGTGGAATGGTGGTGGATAATTTATGATAGCGACTTATCGAGCGAAGATGGTAGTTTCACTAATGAGAGCTTAGTTGTTTTATAGCTTAGATTCAAGATACTTAATCAAGGTGAAGTAAGGAAGAACCAGATTGATGAAAATTTTCTAAGTAAAGTTAATGTAGAAACGAAAGGTTTATTGTATATAGATATATTTAATAAACTTTGGACTTATTTTCATTATACTATTGACTTAAAATTAGTGTCTGGGTGTTCATTTAATAAACCTAACACAAGAATAGCATCAAGGTGAGGCATTGGATCAACTTTTAAAAGTTCATGTGTGGGATCTTTATTTTTCTCAGCAATGACTAAACATTTGGACCTGTTATTCACATAGGTCATTTATCAGGTTTTACTTGTTTTATTTGTAAATCAGCAAAAATCGATTGGTTTGTTTTTTACTACATGAAAATTGGTTTCAAAATAGACTCTAAATAAACGTGTGTTCTCATTTTTTTTGCGAAACCAGGCCGTTTGGAGCCTCGTAGTTTTCTATATCGATACGTAGTTTTGTTTGCCAAGGATTTGTAACTCACTTTATTGATTTGTGTAATCATCATCATCAGCCTATATTAGTCCACTGTTGGACATAGGCCTCCCCTAATGAGCTCCTAATGTCTTCAGCTTGTGCAATAGTTTATGAATAAATCCCAAAAACACATTTGTCTAAGTCGCTTTGTGAAGTAATTGGAACCTAGTTAATTGTTTTGCCACAACAAATTCAACCTTATTGATCAAATATTCCTTTTTAGATTAATTTTAAGATCGAAGATCGGTTTCAAAACCCTTATGGTCTCGCTTTGTCTGTCCTTTTTTCCCTCCTTAATAACTCAAAAACTACTGCAGCTATCAACTTGAAATTTAAAATAATAATACATTTCGTGCGCCTGTACAGATTTTAAGAAAAATAATTGAAAAAAAAATGAAAAATGAAAATGAATATTTTCCATACAAATTGTGATGCCAAAATTTTAAAAGCTACCTACAGAGTCATATGGGGTATCAAATGAAAGGTATCATTTTGTAGATTTCAAAATATTTTTTGAAACTTTTGTAGGTTTCATACTTTTTAAAATATTTCGAAAAAAGTCGAAAAAATACCCATTCCCCCCCCCCCTATCTCCGAAGATTGCAGAGCGATCCATGTAAAATGTATGGAGCGTTTATAGACATGAATCTATATTTTACAAGAAAAATATAGAGAAGTTTGAAAAAAGAACACTTTTTGAAAAATGGTCAAAAAGGGGGGGAATAATTTTCAAAAGGGGGGGCTACCTCACCGAATGGGGTATCAAATGAAAGGTATCGGTTTGTACGTTTCAAAACAGTTTTTCAAATTTCTGTAGGTTTCATACTTTTTGAAATATTTTGAAAAAAGTCGACAAAATACCCATTCCCCCCCCCCTATCTCCGAAGTTTGCAGAGCGATCCGTTTAAAATGTATGAAGCGTTTGTAGATATGGATCTATATTTTACAGGAAAAATATAGAGAAGTCTGTAAAATGAATACTTTTTGAAAAATGGTCAAAAAGAAATAATTTTCAAAAGGGGGGCTACCCCACCGAGTGGGGTATCAAATGAAAGGTATCGGTTTGGACATTTCAAACCAGTTTTTAAAATTTCTGTAGCTTTCATACTTTTTGAAATATTTCGAAAAAAGTCGAAAAATTTACCATTACCCACCTTAACCGAACCACCCATTTAACCGAAGCATCCATCTGAATTGCAGGTTGGTACCTACTATTCTTAGGTATTCGTTAAATTGCGATGTCTCTAACCGGTACTTTTGTTGACAAACGTTCAAAACCCTCGGCGCGCGAGTTACACTCGCACTTGACGGATCTTGTTTATAATTTTACAGCAATCGCTCTGACAAGGAATGTCTAATTGCTGTAAACATTTCCTGTAATACATCATTCAAGAATTTGCATACCTACCTAATTACAACATAACTACATAAACATGTTTACGGAATAGTTATGCAAAACAAAAGGTATGTCATCATCATCATCGCAGGGTGACTTTAACCACTGTGGATAATTCATAAATAATATTGGACAATTTAAAAAAATTCAATCAAACAAATTCACACAGCATTACTAGCCCTAAGCTAAGTGAATCTCAAAATCAAAATAAAAAATAAGTCCCGGGGCGGGAATTGAACCCGCAACCTCCTGCGTCGCAGGCAGACCCTCGCCCTCTGCGCCACAAAAGTTGTCAAAATCTAGTGACAGTCCTACTGTCCTACGCTAGTTTCATCCAGTTCAATGAGGAACCTATAAATTGAAGAGGACGGGCAGATCGGGGCTGCCCATACATTCAAATAAATAAATAAATATATAATGCTGGACAATCCACACAGTATAAATATGTATAAAAAAGTCTATATATGGGCTCTCTCCTGTAGGTTCCCCTTAGTTTAAAAATTGGCTTTGGCATTCGCGACGTAAAATCCTCTGCTAAAGGGAAGGAGCTTCCTTCTGTTGTGTTCTTTTACCTTTACTGCGATCACCAACCCCGCCTGCCAAGCTTGGGGGGGTATGGGAAAGCCCCAAGTTTGTTTGTTTGTTTGTTTGTTTGTTTTTTTTTTTGTTTGGTGAGGCATATTCAGCAGTGAACGTAAGTTTGTGTTCTGATGAGGAAGTTAAAAATTAGCCTTTAAATGACAAGAAAGTTGACTCCTTTCCTGCCCTTAAAACCTCGATCGTTACAACCATCTAAGTGTGTGTAAACACGTCTTATTTTTATCGCAGTAATAACAGTTATCCTTGTATCTATTGATCGGGGTTCACCTGATTAAAGAAATCTAGTTCGCGATTCATTCCTACTTCAAGATAAGAAGATAATTACACAGGAACAGTTTCATAAAACATGTCCTGGTAAATGAAGAGTTTTACTGTTGTAGGTAGCTTAGGTACTGTAACTTCTGATAACACTGGCATAACAGAAAATATTATGTTGAAAAATCTGTATCGTGTTCGAGAAAAATCTTTAAGACACCCTGCAGATAACTACCAACTTTTTCTGATTAACTCAGTTTCTGTGAGAAGCTGAAATTTCCCTGGGGATGCGGTCGAAATTTGTGGCTATATCGCGGTGTCAATGTTTGTCGCCAATGTTGATCTTGGCACAATCGTGGCCCTTTTGAAGTGCCCTTGACGGGAAAATTCAAGATAAAACTGGAAAAAACCACGAAACGGCATCATCATCTCTGAAAATAGGAGCAAAAAAATTGCACGGCAGAGTAAAAAGATTCATTTCGAGTTCTGAAATTCTGCCCTGTTCATAGATTTTAAATTGAGCGTATTATGTACCTCAAAGAAGCGAGCCAGCTCGTTTCATTACGACGTAAAGTAGAGCTGTGTGCTTACCTTCGTAAAAACAGCGGTTTTCCATACAGTAACTTGTAATTAATATTAGGGTAGGCACATGCCGTAAATTGCGGGTAATTAGGCATGCG
This sequence comes from Eupithecia subumbrata, assembly GCA_949316285.1. Classification (NCBI taxonomy): domain Eukaryota; kingdom Metazoa; phylum Arthropoda; class Insecta; order Lepidoptera; family Geometridae; genus Eupithecia; species Eupithecia subumbrata. The sequence goes on from OX438648.1 coordinate 1,906,861, forward strand.
CATTACACCGGGGCCTGCGCGTGATACGAGATAAGGACTGTGCTACACAGGCTGCATAATATTGCAAGTATGTGAAAGTTGGCCTCACGTCTGACACCAAAAATCGATGCCTCGCTTTTGTTACATGACCCATTACGTTACACTTTGTCTGGGTCAATAAAAATAGTTTCAGTACCTACCTACATTCGTTGGTATATCATGGTTTATAAAGAAGGTACCTCAAGCTTTTCGCCGTCGGACACATATTTCATTCATCCGCATGTATCTGTCAGTTATTTCCATCGCATATTGTCTGTAGCAGCTTTACATACTACCCTAAAACCACTTTGTTCCGTGGGCGCTTATGGAACCCGCTTAGAAATAAACATTTTCTTTTTTGTGACCGTAAAAGGTACGTTTTTTACTGTGTCGAATAAAAACGAAAACTCGGGATCTTTCCACTAAATATTATCATACGGGTTGCGGGGATATTTTCATCGTGGATTCTGTCTTCAGGTGAGTCTGAACCGTGAAATAGAGCCTTATTTTATTTAGGGCAGGGGCCTTTGTAATCAGATCCACGACTTTGTATAACAAACCTTTGATAATTATGTAATTTACGCACACAAAAGCTACGAATTTGTTCGCATTTATCTGATAACAACAATTGGTTGCTCACGCACCGACAAGTTATGATTGAAAATTTAATAGCACTAAAAGCAGCCAATATTACGGATAGTCTCCGCAAATTCCCAAAATGGCTGCAATTGACCTATTTTAGGGAGAGTTACAGTGTGCCGTAAACATACAACCACGCTGTAAGTGCAAAGTAAGCCCCCAGTCTCACCATCTAATAAACAGTACCCATATAAATTTGGAAAAGGATCACGTCGCATACGGCATTTATCTTCGATTGGTTTCAGTGTGGGGAATGTTTTATGGAAGGAGCCTCAAAAATCGATTGGACGTGATAAGTAATCTTGGGAATTAAAAGCCGAGCGAAGCGAGTTTGTGTCCACTTGCTTCCGGCATCTGAGACAGGTTACAAACAAGTCAAGTCTCATAACGTAATATGAACTAGTTTCCCGTAATATGAGGATTTCCAGCCCCGAGTGGCCTCGAGGCTACAAATCTTTTACCCTCCACAGTTCGAGCTTACCCCACGTTCAACAATACAAATTCATAAACCACTTAGTACCGAGCTAAAGTAACACACCCAAAACACCCACACAACATAACGAAGCCAATGAATTTTCAATTAATCAAACTTCCATGCGTAATTTCGAATGCCTAAAAGTTGGCGACGTAATGATCATTATGTTTCAGGCAAACGGGACCAAGGTGCTCAAATAGCAATTTGTTATACTAAAGGGGTAAAAAGGGGTAAATGATGCTGAAATTTAAAAAAAAAGGAAAGTAACCTCCATTAGCCTGAATGGGTAAGCTGGGGCGAATGTAACATTAGTATCCCATGTTTAAGGTGAATGCTTCATTAAGCTACTTTCCCTTTCAGTTCTGTAAAAATAAAGCCTTTTTTACAGTATTAAGGAGAAGCTGAAGGAGGAAGTTATAAAACGAAAAAGTTTTCAATATTCCTGCTAATGTAAAAGTTTGGGAGATTTTAGGGGCGGTGATGAAAACTGGAGGCGTTTTATTATTATATCGTCGACGACACTTGACATGAATCACTTTTGTGGAATCGGATTTTATGAAAATCAATCGGGATTTAATAAAATTTATATAATTTTTGTATAATCAATTTATAAGAAATGTAATACAAAGTTTTGAGAAACCTATATCAAGTCAGAGCCTATATCGATCAAGAGCCTATGTACCATTACCATTTCAATAGAAATTATTGTACCTATAAAGTTGGCTGTACGAAAAGCTAAATTGATTATCGTTTCAGCTCCCGAGAGATAGAATTTGTTTAGCAATCATTATTGGAATGAACATTGAAGCTCCCGGCCTAATTGGCGAGATTATGGCGATTGATGAGATAACCCTATTCAAAATTTGAGGATTGGGATTTCGGGTGTTCAGGGGTTAAGGGATTCTATTTTGAGAACGGAAAATTAATATTTTCGAATGGTTCTGTTGTTCGATAATCGAAAACCAAATTTTGTTGCGTCATTGGCTCAAAATTTAAATTTTTCTGATCGAAATCGTAGTAGCTATTATAAAAATTTTAAGAAAGAGGTTGTGTACATAGCCTACCTATGTACACAACATCTTTCTTAATTTTTTTATTCGTTGAGGTATTAGGGTATTAGGTGTTATAGATTTTTTTTGCAGTATGACAATACAATGCAATGAGGCGTTTATCAAAAAAGGTAAAAACCCTATTTATATGAGAACTAGAAAATAGATGGCGGGGATCTTCCGCGGTTGACATTAGAGATGTCATGCGAAAAGGCACGGTCTATGTAGGGTCATGATCATGACATTTTAATTTGACAGACCTTACCAAACTTAAAAGCGCCTTTTTTTACATTTTGGATTTAAATAAAACGCCTCATAACATAACTAAATTTTTTGCCAAACTATTGTGAGTACCTTATACCTGATGAAATAGTAGAGTAAGTGAGTGTAAAACAAATAAAGTAAACCGCGTATTTCATTCCGATATTTTCAGCGCCACCAACTGCGCTCCACAATAAATTGTTTCCCAAGATTGTGTTCAGTGAAACTTTCAAGAAATAAAATCAAATTGTTTTGTTGTATCCATTATTTATCATTCTAATGTTTTTATTTTTTAGGCCTAAATGTATTTATGAAGGCTTCGTGAAATGTTTTCGATTTTCTTTTATTTTCCAGTAGTCCATTCACATCATTATAATAGACTTAACGTTGAGTGTCTACACCTACCTTTTTCGATAACCAGGGTGAGACTTGACTGATATAAAATAACGAGACTGAAAATACTAGAGTAAAATATTTGTGACCTATGAAATCTATAAGCTTAAAGTCGGATAATTCTCGTTAGATCCATTGACTAGATCCATCATGGATTTATTGGGATTTTTATTTCTTTTAAGACAATTTTTTTCACTAATTGTCTGGCTGTGTAAGTGTATGAAAATATAAAGTGATATATCACACCCAATCATTCTGTAATTTTTAACAGTTACTGTCAATCAACTGTCAATATTCGAATAACTGTCAGAAATGTCATACATAATGGAAGATGACTAAATTTACATAAAATAAGACACACTTTAAGCTTTTTATTAAGTTCGAAATCTTCCGAAGTGTCTCCAAAATAAAAAGACATTTAATTAAATGCTGAGTGTGCCTGTAAAACATTCATCTTGATCCGCGAACGTAGATAGCATGCATTTACACCCACTCGACACATTCTGTCCTTGCACTGGCTTTAATAGCATTTTAATACATTGGCCTCACAGTAATAGTACAACCATTCTATTGTTACATACAAGGTTCAGCTTCACATTTGTCGCTTTTTGCCAAATAAAAGAGTTCCGTGCTCGCTGCATTGTGTCTCAAGGCCCATATTGTTTGGACGTGAAATATTGCTTTAGATCTGAAAATATTGTATTGTCTGTGTTCTGCTTGGAAACGGAATTACCTTTATCATTGTCACATGTGTTAAAGAAAATATAGAGCTTTGCTTTAACCTTAATTTTGACAATAGCGGATTTTTTCTTTGTGTTTGAAATACGGAACAAACTATTACAAAATATGTCGTTATAACTTTTAGGATATTGTTGTTAACGAGTTACCGAAAGCGTTCAAAGATTAAACATTTAAAAAAAACCCCGACAGATTTTCGTGAAACATGGCTAAGAACACTCGAGATAAAATTATCTATAACACAAAATAAACTAAAAGAAAATCGATTCACCCGTTTGGGAGCTAAGATACCACAGACAGATACACAGACAGACACGTTAAACTTTCTCGTTTAACACCGCTCTTTTAGGGGTTAAAAATACTCGCTTTTTAAAAATAGCTTTACGCGGTACGAATTATTTGGTTATCCAAATAATTACTATAGCGAAAAGATATTTTTGTATTTTTAGGTTGAAGCCGCAAGAAAGAAAAATGAGCAAAAAATATGATGTACTTAAAAATAGAAAGAAATGTATTTAAAAATAGAACCTAAGGTAAAATATAACCCCATTAGGTTCGCGTATACTCCTTTATGTCGTGTCTTGTCTCTCTGTGTCATGTTTCAGTAATTACCCAGCTCGTGCCCGTCCGGGGCTAATAATGCAAGCGAATTCCCAATTACACGGAAATGGGACGCTGTAGGTCTATCCACCGTATGTTGCCATATTAATAATTGTGTGTTCTGGACGACCGATGTGGCGAGGCGGGCGAAGGTCCGACAGCGACGCAGGAGGTTGCGGGTTCGATTCCCGCCCTCGGAATGTACGATCTGCAAACATTTGTTGCGAGTGTTCTGGGTATTTTCTATGTATTATAAAAATATCTATATACGTAATGTATAGTATTATTATATTTATATTAGTATATCAGTCACCTAGTACCGAATGAGATACATGGTGTCCGGTGGGAAAATTTTGATTTGAAATTTTAATAATTGATATACTAAGAAAATGAAATAATATCCTAAGAATTTTTCGACTTCGACGGGACTTGAACCCGCATCCCGTCCAGTCCTTCAAGTCCCGTCGAAGTCGAATTTTTTTTGGGATATTATTTGATTTTCTTAGTAATTACCTTGAGTGCTTACGCACTAAAATATCAAAAATCCTTAGAATTCAAATACCTACTGTTATCCGAATGAGCTGGAAAGAGATAATATCATTATTCGACGCGGCTTGAAAGCGGATTTTACGACCACGATCACAATTTCGCAGTGTTTTTGAGGGCATGGTACGTTCACCATAGAAACGTTTGTTCCACCAACAATTTATGCGACAAAATTTTGGCCTACACTTTTCGACTAAGACACCAAATTATCTATGATTAAAACAGTACAGGCTCAGTGCCAATAAAAGCTACTAGTTATAGTCTGTAATCTAACTTCTACGGTTGTAAAGCCACGTATATTTCTACAAACGTCCTGTTTTCTCTCAGCTATGAAGGCAATAAATGTCTCACCTAGTTATAAAAACGACTTTAATTTCTAGAAAGGAACACCAGAGACCATTATAAATGATGTCTGACTCCAAATGAAAAAGCTCTCTAGTATTTCTCGCTGGCGTTTCTCTAAAAATAATGAAACGTCGCGCGTATAACAGAGAATGTATGTGGTTTCACGAGGAACTTTTATGCCCTACAAATTTTAACCTAATGACAGTGAAAATATGAATTTTAGATGAAGAGTGCGTACCTACTTTGCATAAAGACGTATTTTTGCTAGAAACTGGTTTCCGGCGTTTGTTTTTCGGCGCTGGAGTCTTACCCCCGAATACTCAAAGGTAACTCAGATTTAAGCACGTCTCAAGTCGCAATTTTTTGACAGTTTTCTATGAAAATCTGTCACAAATTCGTCTTTTGAGACGTGCTTATATCTGAGTTACCTTTGAGTATTCGGGGGTTAGCCACGCTTGAACAAAGATTATCACACGTCTTATCATATTTAAAAACTTATTTGTATGGTTCGACCACTCAGTCTTATCACATCTAACCCCCGTTAACTCAAACGCAACTCAGAGTTCAAAGCAAGCACGTCTAAAGTCGCGATTTGACAGTTTCTATTAAAATCTGTCAAAAATTCGTCATTTGAGACGTGCTTAAATTTGAGGTAAAGCTGGTTAAATATTCCAATGAAAGTGAACCTAGAAGTTTAATAAAGTATTATCTCAAACTAAATATGAGCACTTTCCTGAGTGCATGCATCTGTTTCGGAGTAGATTTTGTTTTCCTAGTGCATATATTATAAAACTAGTCAATTATTTTTATATTTTATATCGGAAGAAAAAGCGCCGGTACGAACAAACGGAAACCCGTTTTCTAAGTGATTTCAGCATACATACATACCAAGGTTAAGTGTATATTGCTCCACTCTAGACAGAAATTATGCGTTTGTTGTTTTAAAAGATATTATTATTGAAATGAGAAGCGTCACGGCATAATTAATATCGTGTAGCTCTCTGCACGTTACAATTTGTTTTGAATGTATTATTTAATGAATCCGTCTCGTAAATTACAGATTTAGATTTGTAAGTTGAATTTGAATTTCGTAACACAAAGTTACTGCACGTTCTACCCTGAATCTATGGCTATACACTAAAAAAAGAAAATGATCATAAAATAACCCGCTTTACCACTTTCCCCATGTATGCTCATATTTTGTATAGTGGTGAATCCTATGAACGTTTCTCGTAAAATCTCAGAAAAGTACCGTCTATGTAGATGACATAAAAATATACATGAATACAGAGCTACCTACCACACCGCTTTCACGAAGACTGTTCCCATCTCATCCTGTGTCCCATCTTATCCTATCCTACTTATATTATAAAGCGCAAAAATTTGTGAAATCTGAATTTTTGTTACCTAGGATTTCCAAAACTACTGAACAGATGAAGATGAAATTTGGCGTACGTTTAGAGCAAAGCCCAACTCTTCCCTTGGGTGTCGTAAGAGGCGACTATGGGATATACACCGGGAGCGAGCAGCAGCGCCCCTGCAAAACAATCTACCACCGAACTGCGATCCCCAACCCGCATGTCAGCGTGGGGATTATGGGTAATAACCCCCTATGTGATAAAAGCCTATAAGGCGCTTATCAGGGGGAGGCCTGCGTCCAGTAGTGGACCAATACAGGCTGTTGAGGTTGAGGTTGAGTTTAGAGCAAAGCCTAACTTAGCTAATAGGCTACTTATTATACCGAACTATGCGTGCGTAGCTGCAGGCAGAAGCTAGTATCTCATATTTAAAAACAAATATTTTCCTTAATATAAAAATTTAAATGTTCACCTTGGCACGTTGCTTCCTTCAAAACAAGCAGGAACGCCGCAATGGTGACGACCCTCCAGCGACGCCGACCCATTGTGTCTCCACGTGATCTCACCGTACCATCGGATACGCTACGTCACCAACTACTTAACCACTATTCGTCTACGTCATCAAGAACTTAAAGTCATTCGAAAGTCCAGTGAGTATAGAACGCCATATTTGGCAACGGAGAAATTGGCACATTCGGACTACGCCATGTCGATGTCACATCTGGAACAAGAAAAATATCAAGTTAAACATTTGTGATTAAGCTTTGGCTTCTTAAAACTTTTTAAGGAGAACGAGGTAATTAGTAATTATTTATCAATATCTCAAAGGGCGCATATATGCAGGTCTCGACAGAGCCTACACATTTGCTCCCCTTAGAGTTAAGACCCTAGGTCCGTGGGGTACCGACACTCTTCGGGTTTTTTAAAAATTATCTGAGCGTCTGGTCGAAGCGGCGCGTGACCCGAGAGCTGGTGAGTATCTGGCGCAGCGCATCAGCATTGCCATACAGCGAGGCAATGCAGCCAGCGTCTTGGGGACGCTTCCGACTGGTATTGATATAGATCAGTTGAGCTACCTGTAGATTGCTTGCAACAGTTTGCAGTTAGCTCAATTGTTTCAATTGTAAATACTAGTTCTAATTTATTTCTAATATAGAATTGTAGTTTTCTTTGTGAATAAAGGCTTCTGCCCTTTTACAAATTGCAGTACTATACAACTATAGTAAGTGTATCTTGTGCTGGTGTTTGAAAAAGTGATAAATGTTAGTGGAAAAATAAATATACAAACTAAATTAGTAAGTTAGCTGACACAAATATGTACTATACGATGAAAAATTTGAGTGTGTGTGAGTGGGCCATGATTCTCTATGACATAGAAGATTCCTTGCCCAAACCGTCTGACTACACAACGTGTTATTTTACAGTTCAAATCGTGCCCTAATTGCATCGTGTGGCGGTTGGTAATTACAACTAAGGCGTAGGGAATACGGTTTTGTTCGATTCCACGCTGGTGTCTTGTCGTACCTGTGTAATGCGTTTGGATTGGCAATAGGGAATAGAGCCCCTGGGTGGCAAACAATTGGTTACTTGTTACAGAAATTAGGATCATTTTAATCAAGCCGGATTATTGAACATAGCCTTACGTTTCAAATCACGTTGCATGTTAGCTTAGCAGCAAACTAAAAATACAAATTTTTCTTTATTTCAATGGTAAATATAATATTAACACAACGCGTTTAGTTTTTTCCAGACTATAGCTAGATGGCACGCATACAGTGGGAGGTCAGTAAATTAACAAAACAACAAAAGTAAGCATCATTCAGAGTAAAATGGAATTTCATGGTTATACTGACAAATTAGAGAGGTGTCTGTACGTAAGTATCAGTTTACAAAATTCGTTTACCCAGGTATTGACATCTTCCGGAACTAAATATCCAAGTTACCGAACAACTCAATTTCAGCAGTTCGTAGATAAGCTCCTTAGAGGTAATCAATAAGCTTAAAATTGAGTGTGCCCAATCAGGGCCGGACGAGGTGTCAGGTAGCGGTTAAAACTTTGATTATTAGTTCGGTGACGGCCGCAGGATGGGTTAAGGGTAAACATAGAAGGGAAACTCGTTTCGAACTTCAAAACTATGCTAAAAAGTACCTACTCGTTGCGAAATTTCCAGATTTGAGGCTCGGATAGGGTATTACACCCATTTTTGAAGAGTCTCAATCACATTCTATAGTGCTAATAAACAACTAAAAAAACAATTTTTATTCAATCGATAAGTGCCATAAAATGCATTTAAATTATGGATTTTCTAACTAAGCGCGTAATTTGACGAAAACGCTGGACGCTGCTAGCGTTTGGTATAGGTTGCTCTCGCGCCAGAGGATGAATGCTGCAATACTGGCAGCCCAGGATAAAAAAAAACAAAATGAACGTCATGAAGCCTGTATTTTTTTACTTGCCCACAAACAGCCAGTGTTTTGTTTACTCGACCTCCCTTCTCTCACCTTGCTTACCTTTCAACTCATAGGAGGTGACTAGCTCTCACGCGAGGGATATTAGTGGTTGGTAGTGAAACGTATCTGTACGTCACGGAGACGATGACGTCACCGGCACGTGAAAGCGACGCGTCGTTCCACCTGGCCGGCCAGTTTCTAGATGAGCTGTAGGTACATACATACCACACGACATCGTGTACTACGGATCTTAGATAACTGAGGGATATCCGTGTTTCCTTGCAGAAATAATGACATTTTGTTTAGTATCATGCGTACTTTTGTACACGAGTGTAGTAAAATTAAAAGAAAGTACGCAGGGACGCTTTCTTTGACCGTATTTTCGACACGTATGCTTTTTAAAAATGCATAATGTCACTGTTCGTAAAATTAGTTTTGAGAGCGACATTAAAGATGTGAATACCTATCTAAGTTGTTTAGTAGTTCAGTGAAAATTATATATCCACTATTAATTGTTTCTTTGATTTTAACGACGCTATAAGTTGGTGCATTTAGAGACTCTTTGCCAATGCATTACATATTTTTCTACGAATCAACTTTTCTACACAGGTCAGTTCAGACTTCAGGTAGGGATGGAAAGAAGAGAAGAAGGCTTTCCACCAGCAGTAGGACAGTACCTACTTTCAAGCACCTAAACAGGTGAGGAAACAGTTGACAGGTGTTTGTACCTAGACCCTGACATCAGCAAACCTACCAGATGCCCAATTATTGTACGCCCAATTCAACTGAAATTGCGTGAAATGGCTTCATGGCTGTTGATTTGGAAAATTGGCCCTAGAGCGCTTTAAAACTTAACAAACCACAACAATGTTAACATTTCGGTTATGTCGCTATACAATAAATAACACTAAAATTCGCAGTAATGTTGACTACGTTATTTGAAAGACCTAGGTCTATGGGTGTAAAGACCTGACCTAGGTCCATAATAATAGGTTACAAGGTATTCGTTGGTCATGGACTGGACAATAGGCATAGGACATCCATGAACTCTAGTTCTAGTGCTGAGAGGGGGAGACAGACATCTCATCATATTGTGTCTATATAGATTTGTATTATTTTATTGCTTACATAAATGTACATGCAAATAAGTATGTCTAAATAAAAAAATATAAACATTTTTGATGGACAATCAACACACAGCATCATCTAGCCGCAAGCTAAGCAGAGCTTATTAACAATAAAACGTAGCTATTTTGTTTTTAGTATTTTAAATAAGTACCAAGATAATTTAACAATATTACCTATTGCTTGAGCCATAATTAATTCATCTCGTAAACCAGGTAGGTAGTCGGTGCATAATTTGCGATGTAATCAGTTATTCGTCATGGTAATGACGATTGCAGTAAGCCACAGTGGGAAATTAATGCCGACATTGTAAACATGTTTTAAAACTGAATACTTAATTTCACCCATTTGCACGCGTGTATATGTTTCAAAGTAGGTGCCCATGTATTTTTTGGGTGGTACAGACTCTTTAACTTGTATGCTTAAAAAATGTAACCTACCGCAAAATTGCGAATTTGTTGAAATGTTTTTGACCTAATTTGTAAAAGTACTGTTTTTAAATGTATAAGACCTTATTACAGTTTTAAGTGTACATGGTTATTATAAGATGCTTAATAAAGTATTTCTATTTCATTTTTGAGCAAAGATCAAGATACGACAAGAAATTATTTGACCGCTAAACAAATCAACCGGTTAAATTTTAAACATTATACGAGAATTTCAAAACAAATTCAAAGATATATTATTTTAGACAAATTCTCTCTGAGTTGTATAACCTAAATTATTAGCCGCCCCATTTGACACAAACTTGCAATTCCAGACCACTGTTCCACCCCCAGTGACAAAAACTATTAAAAGTTAGACTAGAAATAGCGAATGCATTAAAACTTTGGTACAGCTTACCCTCAGCGGTACCTACTGCAAACAATAGATTAGATCCATATGCAGAAGCTCCTGTTTTGCTCATCTCATTGTGGTTTCGGAACCCTGGGAACTTAATCGCATTTGTATGGTTACAACAACAAAGCGAAGCTCGCGTGCAACGACAAGAGCTGCGTTTGTCAGTATTTTAATATATCAAAGAACAAGCGATTCTCTGGTAACAATGCCCAGCTAAAATTGACCACGTGTATCAGGATTTTTTTTGGCTTTGGCTCTTGGCTCCGTTTTGAAATGTCTATACCTTTTTAATGTGTAATGCTAATGACCGGTAATTTTCAATATATACTGACTGAAAGATAAAAAGGGAGTCGATGTTTATTTAAAAAACAAATAAATTAGATTTGTACGTTTCAAAACAGTTTTTGAAATTTCTGTAGATTTCATACTTTTTGAAATATTTCGAAAAAAGTCGAAAAAATACCTATCTATCCTATAATCTCCGAAGATTGCAGAGCTATCCATCTGAAACGTATGTAGCGTTTGTGTATATATTTTGAATAAAGTCAAAAGATTTACCTCATCTCCCAAGACCTATGCAGAGCGATCCATCTAAAATGTAGTTTGGTACCTAGTATTTTTAGGTAGGTATTCATCAACTAGTGATGTCTCTAACCGGTACCTTTAGTACATATTATGTATAATTGACAAACGTTCGAAACCCTCGATCTTGTTTTTGATGTCCGAGCGCGTTCACTACCGAGCTTTAGCAAAGCGACCAGGAGGGCGATTACGATGATTAAGGCACGCCATTACGGCTCAAACGTTAGCAGTTGAGTTGTTGTAGGGTGCGCGTTCACAGGCCGACATCGGACAATCCACTGACAATTGCGTCCACTGATCGGCAATCTGAACTGCTAACGTTTGAGCCGTTATGCCGTGCCTTACTACACCGTAATCGCCCTCCTGGACGCGTCGCCAAGCAACACGCCACCGAAGAAGGCTAAGTGGGGCAGTGGCATTCAAAGTGTTATGGAGATAATTTACCACATCTCAAATAATAGAAAATACCAATCTAGTCTTGCAGAAGTCTAGGCCAGATACAAGCCATGGATTGCTGCGGTCAAAGCATAGTAATTCAGTTGTTACTTGCACTAACTCCGCAGAGTCCAAGCGTGTCTGAGGCAGATTTTTAATTGCCTTTATTGTAGAGGTTACAACACGTTCTCACGGCCATGTATTGTTAGATATTGTACTTAAGTGTGGATAGGTGGTACAGTCGTACTAGAAAATGTTATACAAGCTTAGGAAATCAAATGTATCTTTTGAAGCTCATGGTTATTACCACTACACATCACATGGTTATGTTTCACTTATCCCGCGATCAGTGGCGAAATATACTTAAAAACTCACCATAAGACACGTTAATATTCCGTTAAAAGTATTTGATCCGATAGGGATCTCTTATTTTTACACGTTATATCAAAGCCAACCAAACTGTAATTTTCCAGAGGCCTAATTGGCCTTTCATGTCTCGCTTTGTCATTTAACTATTTTCACTTGTCTTGACACATGTCACTTGAGCTTTGAATTGAGATTTTTTTGAATCTTTGAACTTTAGAGAGAATACATGTATCGATATTGTATACAAGAACAAAATTTAAAATTTAACAAACCCCCGACAGATTTTGATGAGACAAGACATGGCTAAGAACACTCGGGATAAAATTATCTATCACACAAAAAAATCTAAACGAAAATCGGTTCATCCATTTGGGAGCTACGATACCGCAGACAGATTCACAGATACACAGACAGACACGTTAAACTTATAACACCCCTCTCTTTTTGGGTTAAAAACAAAGTCGTGTTAGTTTCACCATTAATAACTCAAGAACGGCTGAACCGATTTCAAAGATCTTTGTTATGTTGAATTTGTCTTTGTCCGGGATAGCAGAATAACCATCAAACGGGCACAGCTAGTACTGGATCATTCTCACAATTTTGACTTTTCTCAATTTTTTTTCGTACCGGGCCTGTCTTAGTTCATACCGACTGTACTATACATATTTACATTCATATTTTCTACGTAGTTAACTAAAAGTCATTTACTAATGACCCGACGCGGTTCATTACAAGTATTAGTAAATGTTGCAATGTCGGCAAGGTTGTTTGAGGCAATTTGTGCGAGAATTTTGATTGATTTTATGAACATGTGTTGAAATAATAATATCTGTGTCCTATTATGAACGTCAACTTTACTTGGCTGCAAGAAAAGGTTGCATATGAATCGAAAAACTTGTTGCCATTTAAAGCAACAAACAACATTTAAGGCTATATAAACCTATGTATGTTTAAGTAGGTTACAATTTTACAAGACTGTGGTCACACTGTGATGGTACATGCTATCGGCACAGTAGGTAACAATGCGACCCTTATTTTTTTTTTGTTTATCTTATCCAGAAACCCCGAACGTTAGGAAGTTGGTAATAAATAATTTCTCCTACGTCAATAATGAATGCAAAAAGCTATTAGGAACAAAGCATTTTAGAGGAACTTACATTTGGGCAATACGCATCAATTCTACAGGCCTTATGTTAAGACAAAAGACTCATACAGAGCAGTGCAGCTGGAACCCATAAAATAGGTCCATAGAATATTGGCTAGTGAAAAGGATCTTTCTTTTTGTGGGCCATAAAATATCAAACAGATACACCAAGCATTGTTTGCGTCTGCGAGGTTCTGCGCATTGGTTCAACACGTGTTTGGGTTTCAATAAAAAAAACAACAACGTTCTAATGTGAAAGTTGGATTATTGTTTTATCTTAAGTTAGTTTTAATGAATGATAACTTTAGTGGAATGATATAATATAAGGCTTATAAACGCATGAAACGTTATTTATTTTCGGCGAAGGCGCCACGTTGAAAATAAATAAATATGAATAGACTAAGACTTCTATTTCATAGTGTAAATAATCACATGCCATACTATTGGTGAAATACAAATGTATACTATTCAAAGGTTATAGTTTCAACTCTGTGTTAAGCGATAAACTAAAATTAACATCTCTTTTATTTTTATTATTTTAAGTGATACGGACTTTGCGACGTGTAACGACATCTCGTGGCAGAACGCTGAACCATTCAAAATGGGAGGTAACAAATAAGCCTTCTAAGGTCCCGAAGGCTGATGATAGGCCAATGGAGACGCGGCACAATAGCGCCTTTCTTGGAAATGCCAGGATGCGCCCGCGCCGAAACAAAGGTAGCGGGGGTGGCGCTCGCGCAGGGTGGGACGCGGGGAGATCTGCGAAAATACCCCGGAGGTGACGGAGCTCGAGGCAGTGTAGTAACGACGGACGGTACCTTAGCGAGATAGAGGTCTTGATATCCCAGCGCGGTTCTGAGGTCGTTAAGTTTCAGTGATAGCTTTCGGAATAGTGTGATTGAAATCCTGTCTAGATATCTAACGTCAGTGTTGCCTTAAGATTGTATCTGTTATTAAAGAGAGTGGTTTTAGAATTAGAGTTAGAATCTGTGGTGAACGTGTGTTCCTGTTTCGAGGACAAAAGCTAAGTTTATTGTATAATTGTTGTACCTATACGATTGATATTGGTGATTCTTGAATATATAGCATACTGCGAGTCTGAGAGGCTCATGTAATCTATAAAACCAGACCCCATTGTTGCTAAAATCAATCGTATTTATTTATTTATTTTATTTATTTATTTTGATTAGTAACTAACACGATTTTTACAACCAATTACACTACTTACTTAATATTAAAAAACATAATTTATCTAATTACTAAAAATTATTGTAAAATTTTAAAACATTTCATAAAATAAATCAGTATAGAAATTAACATTGAAAATTTTCGATGATACAAATAAATTAATTAATTGAAATAATAAATAAGATTTTCATAAAATTAACATGATTAAGACAAATTAAATTAACATTAACAAAAACAAACAGGCATCCTTTCAGTCATCACTCTCGCAAAACCTCAGACATACCAACATTAAACTCTTCCATTCGTCTGCGAAGATATCACAGTCTGGGTTCTGGTCAAGAAGTCTGTTGAGCCCGGCGAGGGTGCGAGGCAGTGGAGTATTATTTTCTGTTTATTATTGTGTTTTCCTCAGGAAAATCCCGCCCATTTTTGAGGCCATTTCCCCGTAAAACTCTACTGAGTTAATAGAGCGACTGTGTTTCGTCTTTTGCATAAACTCCTCTTTTGGTTTTGAGTACAGGTCTGGCGAGGGCCTTCTGCCTCGACAGCCCTGGAGGCGATGTTATAGATGGGAGCTTATTAACTGATAGCTTTGGTATAGTGCTTACACAGACACATAACAAAGCTCTCCGTTACAGCACATGGGTGGCAAAACCAATCAAAACTTATAAATGTTTGATCTTTTCACTGTAATATTTCCATGTGCATCCTAGGAATTAAGTTCTGACTATTTTACTGCCTGTTTACTGTATTTTAATGTATTTGTGTGTGTGTTATATGTATTAAACAATACTAAATTTCTGTCGATCAGTTTGTTTACATTAATATTAATTTGCCCTTCAAGTTAGAGATTTCGTGAAGCTTATGCTATTCAATTAAAGTTTAGGTTATCTAAAAGTCTTACTCAAAGAACAGATCACTATAAAGAAAGAATATGCCTTTCTCACAGCCGATTAAAGCCATTCAGAGTTCTAAGTTACAGAGATGGATTGATACTTTACTTTAAAATATTATTGAATATTCAATTATGAGCATTATCTAAATTGATTTGTTCGATTTCTTATAGAATGTAACACATATGTAGCCCACGTAGCGGTGCATTATGTAGCAGTGCAGGTGGCCACCTGATAATCAAAAATATAAATACACACACATCATATCGATGTAACACTGCCCTCGGTAAAGCCCATAAACTGAGAGACACAGGCATTCGAACGATTGTGAACAAATCAAAAGGTCTTATAACCAGACCACAGGCCAGTAATCTACCTGAGGCTCAGCTAAACTGACTGGGGCACTCCTTTTACATGGGTAAGAACTGAGCCTAACACCTTAAATAAAACAAACTGCTCTGTACGGTATCGATCCATGAACTGTCCCATTCGATAAGGTCACTGAGTAATAAGCTACAAACAAATAGGTAAGCTAAAGATGCCATAAGTGCATAATAAAATCTGGTGTGCATACAGACACTCAGGCCGGGTCCGTTACATTTGGTGCTCGTGAGCAAGGATCTAGTGAAGTGCGAAGCGGTAGCCTCGCTGCTAGATAGAATCTGGTAATTTAAAAACTAATTTAAAAACACAACGTAGACTTAATTTTGACGATCACAAACCCAGATTTCTTACAACTGACAATCATTTGTTGGAAGCATAATAAAATGCTAAGTTTAGCTTAAAAGCAAAGCAAAGAGCTTGCCGCTAAACCATTTAAACATAGCTTGATTCAAAATTGAACAGACCTGATTTTTATGACTGTCGACCTTTAGTTGAAAAGACAGCATTTCGTTATTTTTACTTGTTGGGCAAAACAATAACGCATTTATTCAAAAAAGACTAAATGGTCACGGAAATTTAGTACTTGTTGATACATTTAAGGCTTACAGTGCATGATGGTTATGGTGTTATTTAAGCGTGCCAAGCAGATGTGAAAAAAGTAGCACTACAAAAAAGGGTCTAGGTCTCAGAGAGATAATAAAGATGCACATAAATAAACAAAATAAAAATCACAACAACAAACGTATTGTTCTATTATGAAAAAAAAAATCAAATAAATTTTGGAAAAAAAAAGAAAATTTACGAATCTAACCCACTCAGAGTAATTTATCGTTATGAAAAGAAGGCACTGATCTTGATTGATTATTTGTATATTAATAATAGTGCGCAAACTAATATTATGAAGCAGTTGCAGCGTATCAAAGGGAGAAGCGAAGCTGAAGACGTCGGCGTTAGGTATAGGTTTTGGCTCAGGTATAGGCGTTAGATTAAAGTATTTAGTTAAGTCCAGTTAAGTGAATTAAGAGAGAAGAATAAAGAGCTAATGAAATCTCTACGTGCTAGATTGATAGTTTGAGAGGCTGAGTGAATGTATGAGTACCTACTAATCAATCATAAACGATTGAATTTCTTTGATTCAGAATACTAAATAAACTACCTTGGGCAATATATTTCAAGAAAAGCACCAAAGTGTGAATTGTAAGAATCTAATGCGTAGAGACCCATGCATTGTGTTACCTGCGCTAATAACGGTACACCTTTTATGAGCCAGCAAATTAAATATTTATAAAGGCAAAAGCACAAAGTACATATAAGTTATTTTATCTGCCTGGAATCATGATCGCAGTTAATCATGAGTTGACAAACCTATTACCAGGCTACCTAGCTAGCTAAAATATTAACAAACCTAGTTTATCTAGTAGTGATCGAGCATGGCTTAGATTAAATAAGCAGTGATTAAGATGAGATTGTGAAAATAATGCCTAATTTGAGAGTGGTTACAACTGTATGAAACAAATCCTAACAGTGATAATAATGTGGGACTGATAATGGTTTTAAGGATAAAATTCTAGGTACTAGAACTCGCAATAGGTCATGAATGTAATGAGTGAAAGGACAACTCAGTTGCTAAAAAACGGTTTATGGAACTGATTCGTGGGATAACTACAATAAATGACTTTGTACAAAGCCGATAGTTTACGCCAGGTGTTAGTAGAACAAGAAGGATGACAATTGCAAAAATAAATGAGTCTTAGGTCGGCATTACAAAACAATAGTTTAAACATTACCATAAGTACCTACCTGGAAAGGCTGATAAAGTGATGATGAAACAAATGCACAAATTTATAATACCTAGCAGCTTGGACTCCTTTTATAAGGCGATCTTTTCCAGTACTCTTTAGATCTAGACTATGCTAGTGGTTATTTTAATAAAATTGGACTGAGATGGTTTGACACAGTGAGTGGCCAGTCTGAGAGACTGAATGCGGCGGGTTCGACTCCCAACACTCGGCTAAAAGTTGAATTAAGATAATTGATGGCAGTTTAAAAAAAAATTACGCAGCGGGTTAGACTCCCAACATTCCTGTAACAGTGTCCCAGCTTACTTGTAAGTGTAGTGTGTAACTGCTAAGTTGAATTAATATAATTGATAAGGTCCGCCTAGTTGTTAGAAAACTATTGGTCCGATTGAAAAGGACAATCTGACAATATAATTAATGTAAAAGGATGGTATTGGTTCGACTCCTACCATAATACAAGAGGCTGGATTTATACAAATAAATGGATTGGTGAATATTAAATTAAGATGTAGGAGACAAGAGTTCAATCCTCTTGCAGAAAAGACGTTTCTATAATAATATTTATTCTCATAAACGAAATTGATAAAAGTCAGCTTTATGCTTAAGAACCACCCGTCCGATTGTAAAAGACAATCCGAAAAGATAATTATTATTATGTAATATAAAAGGAAGGTATTGGTTCGACTCCTACCATAATACAAAAGGCTGTATTTATACATAACATTGGATTGGTAAATATTAAATAAGGAAGGAGACAAGAGTTCAATCCACTTGTAGAAAATAATATTCTATAATAATAAATATTTCCAACGAAATTGAAAAAGAAGCCTGATTGGAAAAAAAAACCACTGGTTCGATTGTAAAAGACAATCCGAAAAGATAATTATTATAAAAGGAAGGTATTGGTTCGACTCCTACCGAAATACAAAAGCCTGTATTAATATAGATAATTTGATTGATGAAGGTTTAATAAGGAAGTAAAAGACAAGAGTTCGAGCCTCTTGCGGAAGAGATGTTTCTATAAACATGTTTATGCCTATGAACATAATTGGTAAAGGATTGCTTTAAATATACTTGACTTCTGTCACAGTAATAAAAAAGTTAGTTTGAATATAGATATACTGATAAATTGATAAATATCATTATTACTCCATTAGAAGTTACAACAAGAGACAACGCCTGATTGGAAGTTAATATACGTGATAATAATAGCAATGAGAGCGTGATTGAGTGAAAGGACGCTTTGAAAAAAAAAATAGATTTAAAGAGTTATTATTGATACAATAGATGGTAATATATCATAATATTCCGCTTAAGAGATTGGGAATGAGACACCTGTTAAATATAGAGAGAAAGAGTATAAATATTTCAGTAGGTTATAATTAGTCAGAATACTAATTAATTGAGGATAAAATTGAGATTGGGCCCAATTCAATTCAAAGGTGTGACAAAAAATCACCTAATGGTTATAAAGAGTTTTGATATTGTAAAGATTGATATAGAACTCGCATTTTAATTGAATTCTAAACAAGTAAAACAGGAACAGAGGATTTATAACATTCAATTGAATAGAACCCAAATTATTTGATTGTACATTAATCACACAAAGGCCTAGCTAGTGTATGAGAACAAATTGATGAATTGTTATGGTAGTATTATGCGACGTGTTACAAACATACACTTATCGCAGCAATGAGGGATGGATCGATTATAGATCGACATTGGCAACTGGTATATAGTGTACGATTGTACACACATGGCCAACATTGTGTCTAAAGAACATAATAGCGTTGAAATTCATGTGCAAGCAAGCGATGGAAATCATAATAAAAGTCATCACTACTCGCTTATGACATAATAAATAGAATCGTTCAGTCAAATATCAGAAACGGTGTCAAATTAATATATAGTAATAAATAATAAATTTCAAATACAATATTGTGCGATATATGGGATTCAGTAAAGTACCCAACGAAGGTGGTAAGATGAGATGCAATTTTATTGCTATCAATATTTTATAAATGTATTAAGATACTTATGAAGATTGATAACTGGTTAGGTAGGAACTTAGGTAGTTAGTCGTTTTAGGTAGGTGTTTAGGCATATAGATTAGTTAGTTAAGTAAAGCTTTAGGATACCGAAAATTTGGGGGTGGTTAGTTATAGTTGGAAGTAGAAAATATCATCTTTTGTAGATGAAATGGGATGATGATGATAACGTGGAAGTTATAGTGTATGTCAAGTCTGAGGGTGGACCTAGGTCTTATCGCAATTGTCCGACCATAGGTGTTATATGGATTTATTTGAAATACATATACAATATAGAATAAAATAACTAGATAAACACAAACAAAATTCATTGTATTGATGAGTTTGTATATGGAGTAAGATGCGTGAATGGTCTTATGAAAACTTCAGCACTCGAGTTCTCTGCGTGTTTAATTTTCAGAGGGTGGAATGTGATGGTACATGCTATCGGCACAGTAGGTAACAATGCGACCCTTATTTTTTTTTTGTTTATCTTATCCAGAAACCCCGAACGTTAGGAAGTTGGTAATAAATAATTTCTCCTACGTCAATAATGAATGCAAAAAGCTATTAGGAACAAAGCATTTTAGAGGAACTTACATTTGGGCAATACGCATCAATTCTACAGGCCTTATGTTAAGACAAAAGACTCATACAGAGCAGTGCAGCTGGAACCCATAAAATAGGTCCATAGAATATTGGCTAGTGAAAAGGATCTTTCTTTTTGTGGGCCATAAAATATCAAACAGATACACCAAGCATTGTTTGCGTCTGCGAGGTTCTGCGCATTGGTTCAACACGTGTTTGGGTTTCAATAAAAAAAACAACAACGTTCTAATGTGAAAGTTGGATTATTGTTTTATCTTAAGTTAGTTTTAATGAATGATAACTTTAGTGGAATGATATAATATAAGGCTTATAAACGCATGAAACGTTATTTATTTTCGGCGAAGGCGCCACGTTGAAAATAAATAAATATGAATAGACTAAGACTTCTATTTCATAGTGTAAATAATCACATGCCATACTATTGGTGAAATACAAATGTATACTATTCAAAGGTTATAGTTTCAACTCTGTGTTAAGCGATAAACTAAAATTAACATCTCTTTTATTTTTATTATTTTAAGTGATACGGACTTTGCGACGTGTAACGACATCTCGTGGCAGAACGCTGAACCATTCAAAATGGGAGGTAACAAATAAGCCTTCTAAGGTCCCGAAGGCTGATGATAGGCCAATGGAGACGCGGCACAATAGCGCCTTTCTTGGAAATGCCAGGATGCGCCCGCGCCGAAACAAAGGTAGCGGGGGTGGCGCTCGCGCAGGGTGGGACGCGGGGAGATCTGCGAAAATACCCCGGAGGTGACGGAGCTCGAGGCAGTGTAGTAACGACGGACAGTACCTTAGCGAGATAGAGGTCTTGATATCCCAGCGCGGTTCTGAGGTCGTTAAGTTTCAGTGATAGCTTTCGGAATAGTGTGATTGAAATCCTGTCTAGATATCTAACGTCAGTGTTGCCTTAAGATTGTATCTGTTATTAAAGAGAGTGGTTTTAGAATTAGAGTTAGAATCTGTGGTGAACGTGTGTTCCTGTTTCGAGGACAAAAGCTAAGTTTATTGTATAATTGTTGTACCTATACGATTGATATTGGTGATTCTTGAATATATAGCATACTGCGAGTCTGAGAGGCTCATGTAATCTATAAAACCAGACCCCATTGTTGCTAAAATCAATCGTATTATTTTCTGTTTATTATTGTGTTTTCCTCAGGAAAATCCCGCCCATTTTTGAGGCCATTTCCCCGTAAAACTCTACTGAGTTAATAGAGCGACTGTGTTTCGTCTTTTGCATAAACTCCTCTTTTGGTTTTGAGTACAGGTCTGGCGAGGGCCTTCTGCCTCGACAGCCCTGGAGGCGATGTTATAGATGGGAGCTTATTAACTGATAGCTTTGGTATAGTGCTTACACAGACACATAACAAAGCTCTCCGTTACAGCACATGGGTGGCAAAACCAATCAAAACTTATAAATGTTTGATCTTTTCACTGTAATATTTCCATGTGCATCCTAGGAATTAAGTTCTGACTATTTTACTGCCTGTTTACTGTATTTTAATGTATTTGTGTGTGTGTTATATGTATTAAACAATACTAAATTTCTGTCGATCAGTTTGTTTACATTAATATTAATTTGCCCTTCAAGTTAGAGATTTCGTGAAGCTTATGCTATTCAATTAAAGTTTAGGTTATCTAAAAGTCTTACTCAAAGAACAGATCACTATAAAGAAAGAATATGCCTTTCTCACAGCCGATTAAAGCCATTCAGAGTTCTAAGTTACAGAGATGGATTGATACTTTACTTTAAAATATTATTGAATATTCAATTATGAGCATTATCTAAATTGATTTGTTCGATTTCTTATAGAATGTAACACATATGTAGCCCACGTAGCGGTGCATTATGTAGCAGTGCAGGTGGCCACCTGATAATCAAAAATATAAATACACACACATCATATCGATGTAACACTGCCCTCGGTAAAGCCCATAAACTGAGAGACACAGGCATTCGAACGATTGTGAACAAATCAAAAGGTCTTATAACCAGACCACAGGCCAGTAATCTACCTGAGGCTCAGCTAAACTGACTGGGGCACTCCTTTTACATGGGTAAGAACTGAGCCTAACACCTTAAATAAAACAAACTGCTCTGTACGGTATCGATCCATGAACTGTCCCATTCGATAAGGTCACTGAGTAATAAGCTACAAACAAATAGGTAAGCTAAAGATGCCATAAGTGCATAATAAAATCTGGTGTGCATACAGACACTCAGGCCGGGTCCGTTACAACACACTTTTTAAATTCAGTCAGTAGGTACAAAATAAATCAACTCCGTTGATAAAGAAGTTCGGATAAGAGTTAAACGTAGTGAAAAGTTTCAGTGGCCACGTAATCTTTCAGTTGCGAACTTGCCCGTGTTGGATTCAACTTGCCTAGTTTGTGATAGTGAGGGAAAATACCACTTATTTGTATCACACTAATATTATAAATGCGAAAGTTTGGATGGATGGATGTTTGTTACCTCTTCACGCCAAAACTACTGAACGGATCAGGCTGAAATTTTGCACACAGGTAATTCTAATCCTGGAATACGTTACATACAAAATAGGCATATTTTTTATCCCATAAATCAATCTCATGGGATAGAAATCACCTCTAAACGTTTCCATAGGAACAACGCGCATAAACTAGTATTTTTATAAAATAACGAAGACTTATTTATTTTCGAGGTGATTTTTTTATGGGTAGATTTTTTTTAATAAATGAAATAAATGAGTTCTTCCCTAATATTATTACAGCACCTTCAGTGCCCACGATGAACAAGTAGAGTTCGTAACAGCGGTCGCCGCCGCCGCCCGGGCGCAACCCTTTGCTTCGGATCGCACCGCTGAGGCTGGGCAGTAATTTCTTTATATTTAAGGCGCATACCCAACTCCAAATCAGCGTCACCACCTATTTTATCTTATTATTATGTGAAATGAAGGAAATTTCGCCACGATGGATGGTGAGCAAAAAGGGCAACTTCGCATCTCTGCCTATACAAAATAAAACTTTTACAAAGGCTTTTAAAAAACAACTTTTAAAAATAAGCCTATGATAGTCACAACCTTCAAGTTTAATCTTTGAAAATTCCATCGTTTAACTTAATCTACACTAATATTATAAAGAGGAAAGATTTGGTTGTTTGTTTGTTTGTATTGAATAGGCTCCGAAACTACTGGACCGATTTTAAAACTTCTTTTACCATTAGAAGCCCACATTATTCCTGCCTGATGAACATAGGCTACTTTTTACCGCGGGAAAATGCTTCATTCCTACGGGAAAACGGGTAATAGGACAACGGATAGTAAGAATGCAGCTCTTAATAAGATAAAATAGGTGGTGGCACTGATTTGGGTCGGGTTTGCGCCTTAAGAGATTTGGTTACAATAACAAAGGTAACAAACCGAGCAAAGTTATATTAAATGACAAAAATTGTCACTCAACTGGTTTCTAATAATAAAATCCGACTAAACTAAAACCTTCACAGCTACCTATCACATAGGTACCCTGACATAGTCATCCTAATGTCTATGACATTACAATTAATTAGCATGAGGTATCAAACATTTCAAGGTGTGATTGTGTTAATACCCCAAGAAGGCCTACTTGACACAGTTTTTATAAGGCAAGTTATCACAATTTCGACTTTTCGAGTCTACGACTTATCAAATCCAAGTTTCAGTGTATTTTCATTTGCTTTTGGTACTATGGTCATTGGTCTACCTAGACTTGGGTAACTTTATGGTAGAGATAATATTTTGTACACAATGCTCGGCCGAAATATTGTCTACTAGCTGCATTCTTACTACCCGTTGTCCTATTACCCGTTTTCCCGTAGGAATGAAGCATTTTCCCGCGGTTAAAAGTAGCCTATGTTCATCAGGAATAATGTGGGCTTCTAATGGTAAAAGAATTTTTCAAATCGGTCCGGTAGTTTCGGAGCTTATAAATACAAATAAACAAACAATCAAATCTTTCCTCTTTATAAAACTTCGATTTAGTTCTACTTTTGGAGCAATTAATAATACAAGAGATTATTTACTAAAAATCAACATAGTACTACCGAAAGCTCCATTAAATTATTTTATTACGTGGGTTCATAGAAAATGGTCTACGATTTGTGGAAAACTACTTGGTAGCTGTCAATATAACATGCAGAAAATAATATAGGTACCTATTAACCGTGAAATAATTGAATATCACGCGAATCTGTATCAATTTCCGTGTCGAAGACTCGGAAACGGAATTTCTGAACTGCTCTGCATAAGATATACCTACATAGATGTCTTGTCGAACAGATACCGCCCCTAAAAATTTTACTCAATGCTGGGGTACCTCAAGGGTCTGTTCTATCAGCAACCTTATTCTTGTTGCACATTAACGACTTGCTAAAACCCGGTATCTTTGGGTACGCTGATGATAGCACAGTTGCTGATAGATACTTTGCCAGTCCACGTGATAGTGCGGATAAAATCCAAAAACTCCGCAATGAGATGGTAGAACGTTTGAACAGCAAACTGAGGTTAGTGTCTGAATGGGGTGACGCAAACCTTGTGCGGTTCAACGCATCCAAAACGCAGGCGTGTGTGTTCTCGGCAAAGAAAACACAATTTAATCCTGTGCCCACTTTTTGTGATGCTGCGCTTCAGATCACTGACAGTCTGAACCTACTGGGCGTAGAGCTTAGCTCGAATTTAAATTTTGGCTCCCATATCGAGTCGAAGGCCAAATTTGCTGCTATGAAGCTAAGCATCCTGGCTAGGGTTCGGCGGTACTTCACACCGGGACAGCTTCTCAATCTATATAAAGCACAGGTCCGAACTTGCATGGAGTACTGCTGCCACCTTTGGGATGGCTCGGCTAAATACCAGCTTGAGGCCCTCGACTCGATTGAAAGACGCGCTGTTAGACTTATCGGCGACGATTCTCTTGCAGAGGCCAATCTTCAAAGCCTCGATCACAGACGGCGCGTCGCCAGACTGTCGGTGTTCTACAAGTACCACTTTGGTGATTGTGCGCAGGCATTGCACGACCTTATCCCATCTTCTCCCTTCTACCATAGGACCAGCAGACGCACAGAAAAATACCACCCGTACCTGGTCGACATACCACAGTGTCGAACCAAAAAATTCTCCTCTACTTTTTTAATATGCACCGCCAAAGAGTGGAATGAGCTTCCTGCGTCTGTTTTCCCGTTAGAGTATAATCTTGGAGTCTTCAAGTCTAGGGTAAATAAGTTCCTTCTGGGAAAGCGTGCTCCATCTTAGGCCACATCTTCACTTACTTTAAGTGAGTTGGTGGCCAAACGCTTGACCATTTTCAGTAAAAAAAAAAAAAAAAAAAAATTACTCATGTTCTAATTGAAGTCAATAAATTATGCTGCAGTCCATACACCACGTCCATACTACTGTGCCATAAAACGCAACCGCATAAAGCTGCAAATGGCTCCGATTTCATAATTAAACGATATTCCGATGACCTAATACAATAAAACGCAATGTTTGTCCGACCGAATGCGCATGCACATAACTGGAGCGTAATAAAATCGTGGTCGTTTCTAGTAATGCGAATTGTATTGATTAGATCGGAACTCATGCAAGAAGAAATGAATAAGGGAGAAATATTGTTCATAGGTTATATGTGTAGGTATTATAATGTATGTAGTGCAAGTTTTATTTTTCGTGTACCACCGTCTATTTTATTCTTACACGTCCAGTCCATCCCAAGGTTGCCTTGAAGAGATCGCTCATACGATAAGGTCGCCTTTGTACTTCGTCTACTCCTAGCATTTATATCTGTATTGTTATATGTCTTTGTGTGGTACAATAAAGTATTATCTATCTATTTAAGGGAGATAAGAGGTAGGTAGGTATAGATTTAAAAGAAGGGGAAAAAATAATGTAAACGAGCATTCTCAAGACTTATGCACATCTGGTTAATTAATAATTCACATCTGAAATCTTTGGTCAAAAACAAATCAGTCAATCGGGTTTCGAATGTCAGATCTGATAGGGTTTCCAGAGGAACTTGTTTGTCGATTAAAATTAAAATTCTGTGTGAAAAATATATAATTACAAAGGTGAGTCTGTGTCGAAGCTTTGTATATATTTTTATCTTCTGATTTTGACATGAGATCTGAGTTTACGATAGTATCGAGAAGTGATCATGTCGTCTCATTTTTCTATGGGATTTGGTACAGCCCCTCTATCTATCGGACATGGAACTACGTAAATCAAAAAAGGAAGACGTAAATCAAGAAAGGATTCTCGTCTCTGGTTTGGACCGGTAGCAAATCAATCTTGAAGCAGTAGGTACAAAATCTAAATTAAAACACAACCAAGCCAGCTCTCGACCATCCGGTCGGGTAGCTGTTGCGTGCTACCGGAACTGGAAATGACCTTATTTCAAGACTAACTAGAATATAGGTTGAATTTCGAATTCTGATGTAATACAAAGTCTTTGGTCTACATTATTTATTACTTTGGGTACCTACATCCTTAAAAGTATTTATTCCTTAAACATTTACTCGAGTCAAATAAGACAGAATAAATTAGGTTGCGTAAGAAGGCACGAAATAACATCAAGGCTCACGTATCACGGTACGTTATCACGACACAACTCCTCGACAAACATCAAATTAAAGCGAACAAGATCGGCAAACATCAAATTAAAGGCAACAAGATGACAATGGCAGCAATGGCACCATACATCACCAAATCATTAAGGCAGCTAATGCAATGGTTGTTACTCAACGTGTTGTTTGGCACGTCTAGGCCGGTTCGCAACCTTGCCTCCCCCCGCTCTTGCCTTGCCCCTCGCGACGCCCTGTTCACTTTCACCACACTCGGCTGAGTTCGGCCTTCTTCGGCCATCATCGGTTCTGACTGACGTTTGTTGAAAACTAGCTTTTCCTTGCGGCTTGATACTTGATTGCTAATTATGTACTCGGGCAAGTTTTTAATGATACTTGCCAATACAATTTTTTTTAAAGATAAACTGTATTTACAGTGTGAATCAGTTGTTCTATAAGTAAAACCACTTACTAAACGTAAAATTACATCGCAACGAACGGTAGTTACTAAAAAAATTGTTTGCATTTTATAAACCTAAAACTCCTTCTTCTATTAGGTGCCAGCTTGGTACCAGTTGGATTATTGTGTAGGTAACTAGGTACCTACTTCAGTTAAGTAATTCAAGACACAAGAAATATAAAAGTACATAACTCAAGACATTAACGAAGTAGACAATAGATATGGATGGGTTATACTAAACCTAACGTAGGTAGGTAAGTAATGAATGATGTTCAGTAATTTATTTGCAAGAGTAATTTTTTTCGTAGAGGCGCCCGTTGATGTCTTTTATATGGCCGTAAACTGTTCGTAGCACTTCGTAGCAATGTCAACTTTATTTTGTCGACGTTAGAGATATTTTTGAGTTTAAGCCATTTTAACTATTAAAGTAATTTTCATGTATAACCAAAACAAGATGTTTCGTAACTTTTAATTACTTCTGGCTCATCAACTTTATTGCGTTATGGCTAAAATTCATTCGTGACATCATTTGACTAAATATTTTTACCTTTGGAGTTAAAGGTCACACACCATCTACCAACTAAAATTAATTGTTAATTGTCATTTAATTATAAAATTATTTAAAAATTGTCTGAACGTCTGGTCGAAGCGACGCGTGCGTGACCCGAGAGCTGGTCAGTATCTGGCGCAGCGCATCAGCATTGCCATACAGCAGCGGGGCAATGCAGCCAGCGCGTCTTGGGAACACTTCCGACTGGTATTGATATCGATCAGTTGAGCTACCTGTAGATTGTTTGCAACAGTCTGCAGTTAGCTCAATTGTTGCAATTGTAAATAGTAGTTCTAATTTATTTATGTTATTTGATTGTAATTTTCTTTGTGAATAAAGGCTTCTGCCATTCTTTAATTATGGTTTGAGTAATTTAATTAGAATGTTTGGTTATTGGTTAGCATGCAATTAAATCGTTGCATTTTGAGAGATTCGTCAATGTTTAATTTAGTGTGGTTTAGGTTAGGAAATCCAATTAGTACCAAGTAGGTACCTACCTACTTAATTAAATTCGTGTAGGTACCGCACAACACAAATTGCTCTAGAGCGGCAGCAATTATAATTTAGAAACTAGGTACCAACGACCTACCTACTGTGCTAGGTACGTAATTAACCTAAAAGGCCTATATGGTTGAAGAAGGTATCTATTATGCTACGGCCACATTATCGCGATAACGCAAAGATTTGCGCTGTCGCGACAAGTCTGTCCAAGAAGTTTGTCTTATCGCGAATCATCATCGCGACAACAAATGCCCTATGCGGCGCGACCTTGCGAAGTTTTTTCTAATGTGGCATAACACTTCGTCGTACCTAGAACGAACACGAAGTTTTATCATGACAACGCGAAGATGAATCTTCGCCTTGTAATGTGGCCGCAGCATTACCTATAACTGTATAACTAATTAGAATAGCTACCCATCCGATAGTAGGTAATTGTCTGGTATTGTCTCTGATAAATAATCTACTCGTACTAGGTTCTACCCAAGTAGGTAAATAATTTATTGCTAAGTTATTTAAAACATAGGCGCGCTATTGTATACAATATCCTGTTTTATAATCCCATTATTTATTACTTCGTTTTATTATTTCATTTCGACCTTTATTTATACAAAACAGATCCGGGGCCTATGACCCATAAGATGGGCCAAAAAAATTCAAAATGGCGCTGCAACCGGTTCATGCAAATGGCGGCAAATAATACAACCTGCGGAAGAGTTCGCGCCAAATGTCACTTGATCACCTTCTAGACTGCAAACATGTGTCATGTGATCACGTCTGCGAGGAGGTATAGCTAGTTGGTAACTAACTAAACATTTACCAAAAACTTATAATTTGTAAATGAATATTTTACCTTTCGGGTGGTGGGTATTTTCATAATTTATACTTCAAAACACGGAGTTTAATTAAAACTTTGTCACTGCGGTTCACCATAACACCAGCCAAAATAATTGACACAAACTCACGAACGCCCAAATGACGAGTGCCCTATTCTATTTATTACTGCCGGTCACAATTTATGTAAACTTGCCAGTTATCAAATTAACGTTTCCCGGGTTCCAATTAGTGGGATAACCACGGTTTACTGGAACCCCATTCATTGGATTCGCGCCAATATAGAGGTGGAACCTATTCACTGATTCCCCACAGACTGACTTGATAAATGGAAATTCGAAATAATGAGTTGGTTTGCGGTGAGAAAACCACCTAAAAATGTTGATTTTACTCTGAATGGTAACTACGAGTATGCTGAGTTTTTACAAGTATAGTAAATCAGTTCAAACACGACTCTCAAATAATACATTACTTTAATGATAATCTGTTTACCGTAGAACATTGCATTTTACCCCAATTTTTACCCTGATTTTGCTGTGTTTTACCTACAAATTCTGTTTTCAATAAAATCCTTCTACCCAATTCTCTTCAACTTCTTGCCGAGCGTCGCTCTGTCTAGTCCGCTCCGTGACAGTGACATCTGATCGCTCCACGATGGCTCCACGTATTATCAGACTCTATTTTATGGAAAATATTTACAGACTCTACAAATGAGGCTTATCTTATCTTATCTATCACAAGCTTTTATTTAACTTTCCTTGTTAGTAGGTACTCGTACCTTACGTGTAGGACAAATCTTGCAGCTGAATTTTAGACCTCAACCGATATTGCTGACATTTGGCATAGTTGTGTAAATTCTATGAGAATGCAATGTAATCGTACCATCTAGCTGGTCTGATGATGGAAAGCTTAATTAAATTAAAACTCTTCAGACCAGCTCGATTTGTCCCACTCATGCAGAAGGTCGCCAGGAACTCAAATCAAATCAAATCAAATCAAAAACTCTTTATTTCCATAAATACAATAAATGTACACTTAGAAAACTCCTAAACGAAACAACGTAGGAAACTCCATCAAGTTTGGGTTGGTTGGGTATTGTGTTCCCAAGCACTGAGGTCCTAGATGATATTTATATCAACAAGTTTTAAAAGGTTTAAGCTGTGTGGGGCCGGCTTAGAATTTGTACCACCCCAACTCTTCCCGCGGGTGTCGTGAGAGCCGACTAAGGGATAAGGGAGCCACCGGGGGCGGGTAGCAGCGCCCCCTGCAGAACAATTTTACCTCCGAACCGCGATCCCCCCCCCACCCATACCCAGCGTGGAGATTATGGGCATTACCCCCTTGAGATAAAGCCAACAAGGTGCTTATCAGGGGGAGGCCTGCGTCCAGCAGTGGACCAACACAGGCTGTTGAGGTTGAGGTAGCTTTTATAAAAGTTTTTTTATATATTAATATCATTCATCCAATAATAGGTACACCCTATTTTGAGCCAGCCATGACAAGTTTTACTCCAATTACTCGAATAAAAACAGAACGAAGTTAATAGCAGACCGTCTGCTTTTTAGTGCCTCGAAGTCTCAGCCGAATTTCCTTGGCACTGTGATCTCTCTAATGAAATCTGTAAAGAACATTATCTCGGTAATTTATAACTGGTTGAATATTAGCTAAGTTTTAGAGTTATAGCCGCATAAGAAAACTTTTATATCCGCCCCTCTTAGTCGCTGTCGACGGCGAAAATCGTTATAAATCTTTCAACATTTGTGTAGCCCGGACGGTTCTGGCAAGTTGCGCGGGTTACTCGAGCGGAAATCTTTTTACTTGCTAACTTTGATGGAAAATTGGTGTGGCTTTATTTTCACACAGGTGTAATGACAATACGGAGTCTATACGACAGGGGAAAACCATGCGTACCTACCATGACTTTATAGGTAGGTAAGGTAAATGCGACACACAGATCAAGGAAGTAACTGAAAATATAGGTAAAACAAAACAAATCTGGGTAAAGCCATAAATAATCGATCATGGTTGAGTGTCTTTTTCTTGAACCCGGAACAGTTCACTATCAATTCACTAGCTACGTGACCATTGTTGTTAAATTTGGCTACTCCGTGAGACTGACCGCCGTACTCTAAATTCGGCTAGGAGAATATCATAAATCTTAAAAAACTGTTTATTCCTAAACATATCGTGGCCATAGAGCGAAAAGTCATCAACTAGCTATTTGGCCAAAATCGAGTTAGATATGCCATCAAAATCACCGATTTTTTTTGCATTTATCAGTCTTACAACCCCATCCCTAGCTATCATAGTTTAAATTTTAGGATGTTAAAAATTATCTAACTGTACTTTTGGTCTACAAAAATTTAGTCGAAAACTCATTTAGTTACTTAGGTACCTTTTTCCTGCTTGAAGTTCACAACTCAAAACACTAAATGACCTACTTAGTGACTTTTCACTCTACGGCGACGATATTGCCAACAAATCTAAAAGGGAAAGGTTTCAGGCCCAGAAAACAATTATAGAAAATAAAATCCACGTCGCAAAACCGCAGTTTGCCGATGTCGAGTTGTGCAAAGACTCTAACAGTCGGCACTTTAATAACAAAATTATACTGGCGTAAAAAGGTAAACCGCTAAGTTTGCGCCATTTAATTCGAGGGTTAAATGGCGGAAAAATTACCTACGCCCATTTTCCGAGGAAAATGAAACGTGAAAAATCAAAATAGGGGATGATGGCCGCATAATGGTATATTTTAATAATATTTTGCAACTGTTGGTTCTGGGTCGCACGGCAGTGTACACACTTTATAATAATGATGATGAAGGCACTTAGCTACTCTGAATTTATTTGCAAGATCATGAACCCTTTCTGTCGATGGCTTTTAGTATAAAATATTTATTTTCGCCTTCCAGCTTTTAACATTTATATCGAGAGACTTTGGAGAATGTTGTCAATATAAATAAGCTACTTGCGTCATATGAAATTTGGCGCAATAAATAAATATTTTCTATTTATAGATTTCAGATATTAAATGTGTAAGATGGCTACATATTTTCAATTGCGAGTGAAATTCGCTATGGAGTCTGTCTACATTTACAGCGTTTTCGCCTGTTTACGAAAAGCTAAAAAACTTTTAAAACAAAGTTTAGCGTTTTTCTAGGTCTTAAAAAAATATGGTAATATATTTAATCAGACAACAAATAATAATTTAAGAACTTCTTTACGGAAAAGTCTACTTGTCTATTATAGCTCAGAAAAGGTTTTTGTTTATAAAAAGTTTCACCTTGCGTGGCAGGAAGGTATTAATCCATTCAAAAATTTCTTCCTGATCTGTAACTCTCATTGGAAATAAACTAGACAAATAGGTATGTTAATAGTCAAGTTGTCCATTCAATGGTGAATGTGGACAGCACACCGAACCAGTCGATAAACCAGAAATTGAACTAGCATCCGTCAAAGTAAGTTTGGTATCAGAACAGGAAAAGATCCCGTAGCTGCATTCCTGAGGAAATGAGTTTTATTCATGAGAATGCAAAGAGACCGATGATTGCATGGGGCAGGGTAGTTATTACTTTATGAAATTAATAAGAATATATACACTAGCCAAAGTTGAAGTACAATGTTTGTAAACACACCACGACACATAAAACTAAAACTCGCTTGGCGTCGAGTTTCAGATATAATTGTTAGCAATATTTATTGAAGGAAGGATCTCTCAAGTACCTAAAATAAATTGCGTATAAAAAGACGCGGTTTCTTTCTGAAATTAATAAGAATCTGTACACTAGCCAAACTCGATGTAGAATGTTTGTGTACAAACCATGACACATAAAACTAAAACTCGCTTGGCGAGTTTCAGATATAATAAAATTGTAAGCGATATTTATTTAAGGAAGGATTTCAAATCAACAAGTAAGTACATAAAATAAATTGCGTATGAAAAGACGCGGCAACAGAGAGAATTTTAGGTTAAATATAGGCAGTTGGTTTACAAACATTACACATCGAAATAGCTAGTGTTTATTTGAGGTAGAGTAAATTTAATATTTACCAGCAAAAATATGTACCTATCTAAGCAGCCTAGTGCAAAGATGTTGTAACACCAGCAAAAAACAAGTTTACAACCGGCTGCCATAATAGAATATACTTTCAATTTAGCGAGCAGGCGACCTCGGTACCACGCCTAAGCCAGTCGCATACTACGTCCATACCAGCTATGTAGAGGCGAGTGGGGCTACGGAGCGAACCAACAGCAAGTTTGATACATAACTGACACTGATTTTGTGCCCAAGAGTTCTAAGACTTTGAATAATATAGAAAGAAGAAGAAAGAAAATCCATTTATTTGACCCTTATACATACAAATATTAAAAGGAATAAAAAAAATACATGAAAGGGGCCAAAAAGGTCCCTGTCTCAGCATTATGCCGCTACAAGCCAGGAATACACTATAGGAACAATATAGGAATATTAATATGAAAATAAATATTATATACATCAAATTTCTCCCCCCCCCCCCTTTCTTTCGCTGCTGATAGAAATATTATGGCTTAGGTTGTGGTCCTATAAGGAGCTATTTTGTAGTGGTGGTATTATCCACTTAATTTTTTTTTTGTTTGGGTAATTGTTTTCTTCCTTCTTCGGTAATACGTGTCAGATTCTACAATGGTATATCTATGTTAGTATTCTATTAATTATATCAGTCATCTAGTACCCATAACACAAGCTCTGCTTAGATTGGGGCTAGATGATGCCGTGTGGATTGTCCAGTATTATTGATAATTTTGTTTTTTAATATTTATTTATTTATATGCAGAGAAATAGTAACAGACCTGTCAATGGAGTGTACAAAAATGTGACAGGCGCGCTCCTACGGATCGCAACACCGAGGCTGGGCAGTGAATGAGTTAATCACGTCGAATAGTGTTCAACGAAGCCAGGGATCTTATAGTTACTCTGACCATGCTGACCCGTCTGGTCTTGATCTAAATTCGCTTGGTAACTTCCAATCACATTGCGCACGCGAGCAATCGTAATTTATTTCCGACTACGTTTTGAGGCTTTCCGCTTTGTTAGTCTAGGTTTTAGATTCAAATATTTCCTGAACGATAAAAGCACGCATTATTATTATTTATTACTAGCAGTGCCTCGCAGTTTCACCCACGTAGTTCGCGTTCCCGTAGGAATTCCGGGATAAATATAGCATATGTGCTATTCCAGACTATAATCTATCTGTGTGCCAAATTTCATTCAGATCCGTTCAGTAGTTTTTGCGTAGCAGTGCCTCGCGATTTCACCCACGTAAGAATTTTCGTAAGAATTCCGAGATAAATATAGCCTATGTGCTATTCCAGACTATAATCTATCTCTGTGCCAAATTTCAGCCAGATCCGTTCAGTTGTTTTTACGTGAAAGAGTAACAAACATCCATCCATCCATACTTACAAACTTTCGCGTTTATAATATAAGTAGGGTGGTACGGGGTGTTCCACAGCTATGGGACATGGATGGCAAGTACCAGATATCATCGATATATATGTACTTACGCACTAGATTTCGCGATCAGAACACTCACTCTGTTCGACTGAACTGTACTGCAATCCGTACACCTGACATTAGTGTGGCTTCGACATGCATGCAGCTTGGACGCATATGGAGCCGCGCTAATAATACGAAAATCCAAATATAAGTGTGACCCTGGACGTAAATAATGAAAAATAACAACCCAGTAGTCAAGTAAGTAAAATTATTTGTTGTATTATGTGAATAAATAGGTAATAATATCGTAATACCTCAACAGATAGAAATAATTTTTCATAAATATGCACGCCATTGTAATCATAGACTAAAACATGTCAAAACCGGTTGTAGGTAAAAATAATGTGATTGATGGAAGACAGATAGGGTGACAGACTTGACGCGGTGTTTTTTTTTAATGATTGAATTTTTTATTATTGATATTTAACCAGTTTCATATTTTTAACCGACTTCGAAACAAGGAGGAGGTTCTATGTTCGGCTGTATGTAGTATGTTTATAAGTATGTTCGTCGATTTCTCCGTCATTTGATTGACTGATTCCGGACCAATTCGGTGATCTTTTCAGTTGTTTATAGGTGCTCCCAAGGTGGTCCCAATATTTTATTCCCCAGGGATTTCTATTTATCCAGCAAAACTTAAAAAAACAGTGTAAAACTAAGGGATTCGAAGTCGGTTTTAAGTTTTTTCAAAACTATTTAATTATTACATTTTCAAAGAAATCAAATTACTGAAAATTTTATTATTTTTTTTCCTTTCAGAACATATCAAGTTATGAACAAAGTTCAGAAAATATGACGACGTGCGCACTCTTAATTCAATGAAAAGTATGTAGATACTTGAACACAATAATTAACTCATTAACTGCGCCCGCGCCCCGCGCGCGCCGTCGCTGCCGCCATAGCTTGGAACATGGCGGTGAAGATTCGCGTCATAGGCCATGGAAGTGTTAAATTATTGTATTAAAAAATATCTTAGGACAAAATGTACTAATTTATTTGTTTTCTTATTTTTGTTGATTTTAAACTATTGCTAACATGTTTGAATAAACGCATAACAATCCATTTTTTTTTATTTTCTACTATTTTTGCAAACAAAAATTTTTGAAATAGAGAATAAATTCTTACTAAGTTATGTAGGTACAAAATCTGTGTCACCTCTGCGCGGTGTAAAATCTATAGGGGCGACATGTTGTCAGAATACGTTGAGAAAACAATACTCTATAAGCGATCTAGTGCTGAATGTTTTAATTGTTTGGTTGGACGACTTAGTTAATGTTTTAGCGCTGCAGCGCTTGCCGCGCCCAGGCCACCGCTGTCATGAGAATGAGACGTTTTTTGTTTGAAATTTCTTCTCTAGGTACATTTAACTCAGTGCCAGATTTAATGAAGTTTTACTGAAACGAAACTTTCCTTTATTTACAATTTTTTATATTTCCTAGTTAATGCCCGCGGCTTCGCACGCGTTGTTTGTATGGAAACGTATAAAGGTGATTTCTAACCCATGGGAACTGATTTATGGGATAGAAGAATTACCTGTATGCAAAATTTCAGGCCGATCCGTTCAGTAGTTTTGGCGTGAAGAGGTAACAAACATCCATCCATACATCCATCCAAACTTATTATATTTCCATTTGTGGGATACCGTGTAGACCCGATTCCATAAACCTTCCATAGGGATGACAATCAATGTTTAACGCATTTACTGCCCAGTCACGTGATGGTGGAAAGTGTTAATTAAATCCTATCCTACCAAAAAACTGAAAACTGCATGGAGCGGGTTGAAAATTTCAATAGATGTACTTCTAGATCTAGAAAAACTTGTTGTAATAAAGGTAGGTACACGAACAAAATTATTAATTTAAGACACCCTCCGCCATATTTTTATGAAAGATGGCTAAGAACACTCGGGCTAAAATTATCTATGACACAAAAATACTAAACGAAAATCGGTTCATCCGTTTGGGAGCTACGATACCACAGACAGATACACAGATTTTTGATTATTTATACTTTTATTGCGCCAATTTTTGTTTACAATTTTATCAAGAACTTACTTACCTTGTTTCTTGTGCACATCTTGCCTGGGAGGAATAATGACAGTAGGTTATATGCCCCGGTCTCTGTGTGTATTCATCAACACAAAAATATACTGTTTTTATCCAAGCCTCCTCTTTCCCACTGTTATGGCTATGGCGATGCCCGACTGAGTCCTTTGCCCACATAAACTCACCCTTACTTGGCTACCCTTTTGTGTGTGGATTTATTATTATTATATATCTAATTATTATAACTTAGGTATTTATCGTTCCACCGACACATCAAAATACACACTATCTTGTTTTTGTAGAAAAGTCTTGTAATTTATTTAGTTTAGATTCTTTGTTTACACCTCTTCTTCCTTATTTTACCCTATCCACAGCCTAGGCAGTCAGCCAAAGACAATAAAAATGTTAAATCTTTAATAAATTAGGCCGGCTACAGACGACGGTGAGACACGCTCTAGCCGACCAAGAAATAA
Source organism: Eupithecia subumbrata (assembly GCA_949316285.1). Classification (NCBI taxonomy): domain Eukaryota; kingdom Metazoa; phylum Arthropoda; class Insecta; order Lepidoptera; family Geometridae; genus Eupithecia; species Eupithecia subumbrata. The sequence continues at coordinate 1,944,094 of OX438648.1, forward strand.
ATAATTCTATAGTTTGTCTAAGCTCAGAATTTAATTTTATACTTATCTTTTTCTGTTTTCTTTTCTTTTTTCTCTCATTGTTTCCTGTATTGTATGTAACCTCTCTATCTACTCTTGTCTGTGTATTAATTGAATGTTATTATTGTTACCATTTTTGTGCCACCACACTAGGCCCTGACTGAAAATCAGCGCCGCTACTCGCTGTGGCTTGTAGCGGCATAATGCTGAGACAGGGACCTTTTTGTCCCCTTTTATGATTTTTTTTTTAATTTCTTTTAATATTTGTAAGTATTAGGGTCAAATAAATGGATTTTCTTTCTTTCTTTCTTCTTTCTTAGACAGACAAGTTAAACTTATAACATCCCTCTCTTTCAAATCCCAACTCAAGTCCCATTTCCTATAAATAAATAAAATAAATAATGCTGGACAATTGACACAGCATTATCTAGCCCCAAGATAAGCAGAGATTGTGTTATGGGTATACTTAGTACAATACACTAGATAGATAGATATATTTTTTTTATACATATAAAACACTCAGACCAACGGAACAAATTTCTGCGGATCGTACACAAATTTGTTCCGAGGCGGGAATCGAACCCGCAACCTCCTGCGTCACAGGCGGACCTTCGCCCGCTGCGCCACGGAGGTTGTCAATCTATCTTCAGCCATTTAAACTTTCATTATTTCTAATTCGCCTTAACCTATCATTTTGATGTCAGCAATGTCGCTTGGTTATTAGCTATATATAATATACTAGCTGCTGCCCGCGGCTTCGCCTGCGTAGTTCCCGTTCCCGTGGTAATTCCGGGATAAAACATAGCCTATGTCCGTCTCCTGGTTCTAAGCTGCCTCCCCACCAATTTTCAGCCAAATCGGTTCAGCCGTTCTTGAGTTATAAATAGTGTAACTAACACGACTTTCTTTTATATATATAGATATAGTAAGTATATATATGGTAAGTATTTGTATTGTATGTACGTATTAAAGTATATTCCTGTATTATGTGCACTACCAACTAGTAAGTAACTTGTATCTTTTGGTAGTACCTAATAAGGTTGCCTGGAAGAAATTGCTTTAAGCAATAAGGCCGCCTATTGTATGTTTTTTATTTTATTTAGTTTTAAGTTATTTTATTAATTTTGTCCAATAAAGTGTTCATTCAGTCATTCATTCATCCCTCTCTTTTTGCATCGGGGGTTAAAAAGGCGTGCAAAACCGCGGGCAGAAAATTCTTAGGGATTATATTAGGTCCTTACATATGAAATTGGCGTTTTTCGTACTGGCCACTTTAATCACAAATTTCTCCTCTTTGGTAAGGAATTCCAAATTCAAATTTGTACAGCTATAGACTCGTGTATTTGTGCTTCGATGATCGTCATTCATTTGTTTTTTTTCTTCTGTTTTTTTCTGTTTGCGTCACTCATTTTACAAAATGGAAAACTTAAAATATCGCATTATTTACGAGTACGAGTTCCGCCGTGGCACTAGTGCTGCGGAAACAACTCGAAGGGTGAATGATGTGTATGGCGGTCGTGTTGCAAAAGAAAACACAGTTCGTTTTTGGTTCCAACGTTTTCGTTCTGGAAATTTCGACTTGCAGAACAAGCCCCGTGGACGGCCTGAGACTCAAGTTGATAATGAAGAGTTGAAGGCTATTGTGGAAGCGGATCCATCGCAAACCACGTCCGAGTTAGCTGCAGGCTGCGGTGTTAGTGATAAAACTGTTTTAATTCACTTGAAGCAAATTGGGAAGATTAAAAAGCTTGAAAGGTGGGTACCTCACGAATTGACTGAAGCAAACCGGCAAACGCGCGTCGACTGCTGCGTTACATTACTAAACCGGCACAATAATTTGGAAAGTCTAAGACATCCTCCGTACTCCCCGGACCTTGCTCCAACAGATTACCATTTTTTTCGAAATTTGGATAACTTCTTGCAAGGGAAAAAATTCAACTCCGATGGGGCAGTCCAAATCGCCTTCAAAGATTTTATTGATTCCCGTCCGACTGGTTTTTTTAGTAAAGGGATCAATGAACTACCTATAAGATGGCAAAAGTGCATAGAAAATAATGGTTCATACTTTGATTAATTAAATATATTATATTAAAAAATATTCGACTTTTTGTTCCTCCCATACAAAACGCCAATTTCATATGTAAGGACCTAATATTAATAAAATAATCCCTAAGAATTTTCCAAACAAAGTTTCCATTAAATAAATATTCCCTTAAAAAGTACAAACAAAGTTTACAATAAAACAACTTTGCTTCTCTTCTCACAAATTGCAAAACAAAGAAAGCTGAAAGCTTTGTTTCAACGACTCGAAATGAAACCCAAGTATTCAATCAACCTGAAACATAAAACTCATTTACCCACTCAAGGAACCTTAAAGGTTGGGAATAGTCAAAAAATGCGAATTATTTCTTCATAAACCTATTCAGTCGGACAAAGAAATATTTCTTGGGGTTCTCAGTAATACAGGATGCGAACAAAAGTTGAGGAAACAGCTATAAATAAACCTTAGTAAATGTGAACGCACACTTTTTCAAACCGATCACACCGAGGCGAGGGAGCCGAAGAAATGATGCCTATAGAATTTTAGAAATAGTATAAAACAACTGCACCCCGCGGTGTTACCCGCGCGCGGTGAATAAATTTGTTTGTACACAGAATAAATTTTTGAACAGAAATTTATACAGAAGTACGGTAGTACGGTAGTAACTAACATATTTGAATTATTTGATCATCCCACGCGAACACTGCATATTTACGGGATCGATTCCCGCCTCGGAACCAATGTTGTTACGATCTACAAATATTTGTTCCGGGTGTTTACAATGAAAAAGAACAAAATTAAAAAAATAGAAACATGGCTAGAACACTCGGGATAAAATTCTCTTAGACGAAAAAAAAACTAAACGAAAATCGTTCATCCGTTTGGGAGCTAGCCTACGATTCCACAGACAGATACATTGATACACAGGCAGACACGTTGAAACTTATAACACCCCTCTCTTTTTGCGTCGGGGGTTAAAAAGGCCTGTCTTTGCTTTTCAAAATATTTTTATGTTCACACATTATTTTCAAGGTTTTCACATGATGTTGCGGTCAGAGAAAGCAACCCGATAGACCCGATAGACCCGATAACCCGGCAATAGTTGCCAGCTACATATATGTTACAGCTAAACAGTTGCCAACAAGCAATAAAATAATCGAATTGACATAATATGTTAGTATCGAACAATCGTATGAAACCAAATAATATCGCAAAAAAATCGACTTCGATGGGACTTGAACCCGCATCCTTGCCCTGAGGGAAGGATGCGGGTTCAAGTCCCATCGAAGTTCGAAAATGCGCTTACCAATTGCGCCACGAGGTCAACGGACGTAGGCCTCGAAGAACTTTGGGATTTCTTTCGGACTCTAGCGCGAATTATTTTAAAGCTCACATTTTCACCTAATGAGAGCAACATAATACTCCAAGCTTCAAATAACAAAGGCTCTCAGTAATAAAACCACTGCTTTTCTTTAATTACCTAAACAAATACCTACTCGTCGACATGATAACAGAGCTGGGAGTCAAAGCCCAATTACTTAGGTGCTTGCCTACTAAAACGCTGTAAATTATTCCTTCTCTTTGTCCGAGCTGTACAGGTGTTTTTATTTCCCTCTTTGACATAGTGTTAGTGCCATTTAATATATATTTCTTTTTTCATGTTGTTGGCTCTGATTCAACAACAAACGTTCTTGTTTTCAGCAGAGTGGAAATGAAAATGTTTAGTTGAAATCACAAAAAAATAACTAAGTACTGGGAAGCTCTGTCTTCTGTTTTCAACCCCCGACGCAAAAAAAAGGAGTGTTATAAGTACGTGTCTGTCTGTCTATATGTGTATCTGTATGTGGTATCGTAGCTCCCAAACGGATGTACCGATTTTCGTTTAGTGTTTTTTGTGTCATAGATAATTTTATCCCGAGTGCTTTTAGCCATGTTTCATAGAAATCTGTCGGCGGAGTTTTTAAAATGTTTAATATTGTTCTTGTATCTTATTATAGTTATAAAAACTGTTTAGAAAAGGCAGCGTCTTTCCCATTGCAATATACCCACATTGTTTAAGAGTAGGTATATCAATTCACAGGATGAATAGATCTTAGTTTGGTAGGGAAAGCCACCTAAGGATTAACGAATCCTACGGACCAACCTGCCTATACAGAAAGTATCAAACCTATAAAATTTGGCTTTTCACAATTTCATAATCTTCATCAGACTATGTTAGTCACAGCTGGACATAGGCCTGCCCTAATGAGCGCCATAGCGCCCGGTCTTCAGATTGCCGCAACCAGCATCTACCTGCAGTCTTTCGCAGATTGTCATCCCACCTGGCCGGAACGTCCTACACTTCGTTTGCCGAGTCGCGGTCTCCAATCGAGAGCACGTTACTCCGAGTTATGCCGGCCCACTACCAGTTTAGTTTAGTTTATTTATTCAAAAACAATTTACATCGTGTATGAATATAAGGTACATAGGAATTAAATTAATAGCATGCAATTATATAAATTGTAAGTCATCTTTGTTGCTAACATAATAATTACTTTCGTTTGATAAACTCGTCAACTGAGTAAAAACACCCCTTCAGCAAAAGTTTTCTTAACATATTCTTGAAAATATTTGGATTGTCAATTGCTTTCATTTCAGTAGGAAGAACATTAAACAATTTGACTGCCTGATACCTACTGCCATGCATTGCTACATTAAGCCTCGGATATACCTCGAGCTCAATGTCTTTTCTTCGTGTCATGAGTCTTTTCGTTCTCTTCTCTGCAGTTTCGTATTTGAGAGGGTTTCTTAGAATGTCCATCAGAAGAACTAATATATATAGGCTAGGCAGGGTCAGAATTTCTAGCTTTTTAAAATATTCTTGACACGATTCCCACGGGGGAATGCAAACAATAGTGCGAATGGCTCGTTTTTGAATGACGAATGCCCGATTTATGTTATATGAGTAGCTATTACCCCAAAAACGTATACTATATCTCAGTTTGGACTCACCACTTCAGCTTGCGAATTTTTTGAGCTAAATCGAGAGCTTTGGGTCCTTGTTTCGTTTTGGTTCACAATTATAATAAAAATAATTAAAAAAAATCATTTAGCACCTACTAAGTCGGTATTCAACGGGTCGGTATTAGACGACCTCAGTGGCGCAGCGGGCGAAGGTTCACCTGCAACGCAGGAGGTTGCGGGTTCGATTTCCGCCTCGGGACAAATGTTTGTCCGATCTGCAGATATTTGTTCACGGTGTTCTGGATGTTTTCTATGTATAATAAAATAATATCTATCTATGTAGTATAGAATGTTATTGTATTATGTAAATCAGTTATCTAGTACCTATAACACAAAGCTCTGCTTAGCTTGGGTCTAGATAATGCTGTGTGAATTGTCCAGCATTATTTATTTATTTATTTATTCACGGATCCCACAAATTAACAGTGAACACAAAGTAACAATCCGATAAAATGATACTCTAATATCCCAGTTTTCCATTTCATTCCATTATGTACAGAAAGCCGAAAAATAGAGTGAATTCTTGGCAAGTTTTTTGTACTGTCCGATTAATTTCCCGGCGGCTAGTGTGTAGTAGATTGAAATCTATGATGACGAAAAAACATTCAGCCACGCTGTCATTCGGCTCCGATCCAAAAGCCATGTCCGAATCGAAAGATAGCTCTTGTCAGGCTTTTATAATGCTTTTTTGGAAATGTAATATTAAGTTAAAACTTTTAAATCCATCATGGTTATATACAATAAAGTCAAGTTAAGTTGGTTATTTACAGTTATTCCGTGATCATGGCGCATGAAACTGTGCCGAAATATTGGAAAGCTCAAAACTCAAATCGTGGTAAATATCCCCTTTTATATGACTGTAGTTATAATTTTAAGTATTCTTTAAATCTCTCCCGTTCCTAAATATTATAAATTACAATTTACATTTTAATATTAAAATTTAATTTTTTGTCATATCCTTTTTATAAAATTCGAGCTAAATAACAACAGTTTTTTAGAAAAAAGATAAGCCCAAAAAGCATGTTACAAAATGAATGCGGCCTATTGTTTTTTCTTTTTTCTGCTTCAAAAGCTTTTTTGCAGCGATTTCCCTACGGACTTCTCTCATCGCCTGTACACTAGTACTCGCTGGTTAATGGGAGGCTTTTGACAATGGACGGAAATTCCGGATGCTACCTGCCTCCGTCCAATTATTTTCACAAATCACTGCTCTGCTCATTTGTGTATCTTGGATTTGAAAACGAAGATTTTTAATAGGCTTTTTAGGCACAATATTGCTCAAAATACCTATTACCCCATTGAGCACCTAATATTCAAATAACCTTATTTGTATAATAACCTTGTTTTTGATCTTAGTTTTTAGAACCTAAAACATTAATCGACTTTTAAATTTTAAAAGTTTCAGTATGCTTCTAATGTTAGGGCAGTGTTGCAAACTTTAAACAAAAATTTCCTGTTGAGTACGGCCGCCAGCATAATAATTATTGGCTAAAACTCCAAAAACCATTGCTTGATAAATTCGTAAGTTAGATAAATATACAGTTCATAGGTAATTGCTTTGAATTGTGTTAGCAATTTTTAGAACTTCTTTACATACCTAATCTCTTAAAAACCTGGTTATTTATATAGTAGAGTAAGTATTATTGACAATAATTACGCCTTTGATTTATTGAAACCCTATCTGTGTAACCTAATGTTAAAGCAGCAATTACTTTATCGGTAGGTATAACAACAAAAGCAACAACCCATAATTAGTACAATTTTATTATTTTATGAAAGAAAACTTGGAAAAACAATATTAGTAGTATAATATAAAAGGGAAAAAATTCTACTTATGTTACCTAAAATAAATTCACAGCGAGCTAACAACGGCAACACTACCAGTTTTAAAAACTTCTCGGAAGTTTTTTAACATAATTATAAACTCGTACCTGAAAAGAGCTCCAGTTTTTAAACTTTCAAAAATGCTTGACGTAACTTCTACATAAGAAGTTACGTCAAGCCATCTACACTGGTACTTGGATTAAATTATGATAAAAAGGTACCTAGGTAGGTACTGTCTTGTCTTTTAAATCTGTATTTTTATACAGGGTATCACCGCCCTACTTGCAAAATATTCAGAATGAGAATGATTCGAATTTGAAATGAGGTCATAAACTTTATTCAAGTCGTCTTAGTTGCGTCTTTATCAGCCAGCAGAAGCATAAAAGAAAACTATTTTTATTATCACAAGATATTTTCCCATTTTTCTTTACAGAGCACATTTTCAGAACGTGACGTAAAAGTTGTAGCACAAAGGATGGGATTTCCGGAGAACAATTTCCTCAGAGATTTTTAGGACATTCTGAAGACAGGTATTTTACCAACGCAACGTCTCGCCGCCAGTTGAAATCAAAGAATGAGGTCGTATTCTTTACCTAAGTTATGTAAAAATTGTGTATTTTTCAGCTTTCATGATTTTCTACTGTATTAGTAAAGAGTAATATTAAACATAACTAATAATAATTACTTTGATAAGTTATCAGATATGACATAAATTCTATTTATCTCTCAATCTCAATAAACATCGGCGCATATATTTTTTTTTCTTTATAATACCTATTCTAGACTTAAATTAAATTGAACCATAGAGAAACATAATTTGCACTTTTAAGGCTTGGTAGGCCAGCAGAGGCCGCATTTTTGTGATTTTATAATCATCTGACACTTAGAAAATAACAATTCTGATAAAAAGAAATATATTACTTAAGGATCTAGTCTAGTTAAAGTAGCATTCAGTTACAATGATCTAATGAACTTCGCTCGATAGAAAATAATCCCAAAATTACCCCTTTTTCTAACGTTTTTTCAATACTATGAATAGCGAACTTACTAATCTCACACTTTTTTGTATTCAACTAAGGAAACTTAATATTTCTTTTGATAACATGATTTTCTTAATCACCATGGTTAAATAACTACAAAAAACACGAGCGCGGCGGTTTGGCAGGCGCGTATTTTCCCTTACGCCTACTGCTGCAGGACTACCTGGCCTTAAATTAGCGTTCTTTAAGTTCTGCAAAGAGTTTTCATGCAAGCTTTTTTCTTCTTTCAATAGAAATGACAGACGTTTACAAAACCTCTACAAAATAGGCTAAAGTAGGGCGAGGTAAGTAAACTAAATTAAACTGTTGAATATTTTGGTCACACTCCGTCACTCAAAGTTAGTTCGCATTCGTAATCAGATGACGTTGTTAACTGTTCTCCATGACTCAGTTGACCTTCCATCGTAATATTACGGAGTTTATTAACTTGCTAGTACCTACGTTATTGGTATTAATATACATTCTCTCATGCTTGTGGTATTAACTCGTGTTTTCATGTCGGAGTTAAACTGAAGTATAGTCTGTCGGTACATGAAAATGACTGAATATTGGAGGGCTCGAATATTAAACTGAATATTGGATAATAACAGGACAGACGCCTTTATTCACAAAGAAAATTACAATAGAATAATAGAAATAAATTAGAATAAATTACAATTGAACTAACTGCAGACTGTTGCAAACAATGTACAGGTAGCTCAACTGATAATAACTGCTTACAACACACTTATTTTGGGCTCGAATATTACGTTCCGTTTCTGATTTTCGTTTAATTTTTGCAATGTTAGTTGCGCATTCTCCCACCACTTTATTTGTCACACGAAATGGGTGGCAAAACTTTGCCAATATTACAATTCTTCAATAACTTTAGGTTATTGCATGAATTTCAATTTTATCTCGATTCGTTGACTTCAGATTGACGCGCTACAAGCCGTTATCATATATTGGAATGAAGCAGCCCGGCTGGCGTCTTGCTTATGAAAAATATGGAACGAAATTAACTTTAATACCAAAAGCTAAGCAACGTGAAATGTATTCTAAGCCTCCAGGGTATCATATTCTTGCAATGAGACATTTCGAAATAACAAATTGAAAGAAAGAAAGAAAGAAAATTATTTATTAGACACTACAGTACACAACTAATGAAATAAAATAAAAGATAAAATAAAATAAAAGACTACTTAGTAACACATACCTACCTACAAAAACACAAGTGAACAGGACTATCACAATACGATACGTAGGTACCATAACACAAGGACCTATCTACCTATTGGGACCTATCTACCTATTGAATTGCTAGTTGCAGTAGATAACTTCTCCTTAGGTTTATTAAATTACCTACTGAGAAAGGAGATAAGTACCAACGTTACTGAACCGTACAAAAATTCTAATAAAAAATACAATTTTCTTTTGAAATCACTGTAATTTTCATCGTCGAATCATAACTTATCCGGTATAAAGGGGTTATCCATAAAATGACTTAGAAGACCAACAAAGAACATTGTTGTGATATTCAAAGAAAGCAAAGGTAATAATTCTTTTCCGCCTGCTCTTAACCCTTTTGTGCGCATTTTTTCCTGCCAAAGCGGTGATATACGACCGGCCGAAGCAGATAATTTTAAATAGCTTCACTTCATGATTCATGAAGGTAGTGTGCAATGGGCTGGCAGCGCGTGGGTTGACAAGGTACTGCGACAGACATGACGCCCTGGCGGCGGCGTCCTGTAAGTGGGTAAAGAACCTTCCAGGAATTATAATACAACTTGATACCCAGAGCAGAGATGTGTTTCTGGAGGAAGACAAGAGAGGAAGAGAATCCCCATTATTTAACATACTGACGACTAAAGTAGTACTAAATAGTTCTGACTAGTATATGGAACAAAATAAAATAGCGTATGTTTATTCCAACTGATAGATATCTATTTACAATCACATTTTTTTGATAATTTTGTTTAGAATGGTAAAGTTCATTGTTTCTGATTGGTTGTATCAGACCTTGCTTCATAAAAAGATTTTGTATCATCACCTCTACTGGGCTTAAATACAAAATAAAAGTACACCAAAACGTTCAGAATTTCCGTGAAAATGTTTGAACACTCCCAACGACTATGCAGGATAGGTACCTTATGTTTATTCAACGTGGCTTAACCCTCCACGTGTGGATTCCACCTCGGGTTCCGTGGACCCGCCCCCGGACAATCCGTTAAAAATTTAAACTACCCACACTAATTGCTTTATTTTCACCATTTGCATAATTGTACAACATTCTATGTTGGAGCCAACAGCCCTGTCGAAAATTGTTTGCTTTGATATTAGCAAGTAAAATTTATCAATTTAAAAATTTTGCGCAGGTGCTTCGAAGCATTATTGCGGTGGTTTTATTGCATTTGTCTGTGCAGTGGATTAAGACTGGCTATAAAGTTTTAATTCTATGTATCTTTAGATGTATTCATAATCATAAATATTGCCCAACTAACTTATTCATAGTTTTTAAGAAAAACGTTAGTATCGGACTATGCTACCTAGTAAAATAATTGCTCGATGAACAATGCCGAACGCAAATGATGTTTGACTCTTAGTGGTAAAGCCGCCATCAGCTGTTCACTGATCAATCGAATTCATTTTATATCTTACTTAATCGTAAATTGCCGTCATAGACCTTGATGTTGCAAGCATATGTATTTGATTATTTTTGTGGCAAATAAATCACAATAAGGAAGTACAAAAATTGCCATTATGTAAAACTTAATACTTACAAAAAGTTATCACACGACCTTCCATGTTTGTTCTTACTTATTTTGAGACGTAGTAACATTTTAAACATCGCTCATAAAGTTGCAAAACATAATTGATCAACTGTCATGTTACATAATGTGCACAAACGGTTTTAGGGCTCCGCAGATCATAGGTGAAAGTGAATAGACAGGACAGGTTAGAAAGTATTTTGGAAGAATTATTGATATTTGCATTAGAAATCTATTCTGTAGACAAGTGTTACTTTCTCACGGCAGATTCTTCGCGTCACTTGGCAACAGGTATTTTTTAATTCGTTGCACATACGGCACATGGGTACAAACTACTAGATTACCATTTTTACAATGTAATAAAGTAAGAATATCACAATAAACATTGTCTCCCAGGTATTTTTAAATCTCTTGGACATTTTATGTTATTCATAGCGTTTGCATAAAATACAATTTTTGTATTCATGATTTTAAATTGCAAATTCAAGGCGATAAATTACTTATTTACAATAATAATGTGGACAGCTCAAAGAACGTCGAAATACTTTTTATACATTGTAGAGGCTTTCAAAGCTATCTATGTTTTTTTTAAGTTCAATATTTTCCCAGGTTGGATTTATTTTGGTTATGCCAAGAGAAAATAGAAAACAAAACAAGATCCGTCAAGTGCGATTTTTACGCGCGCGCCGAGAATTTCGAACTTTTGTCAATTATACAAATAGGTAGGTACCAGTAACAGATTTCGCTATTGAATGCATATCTAAAAACCGTAGGTACATACATTTCAGGTGGATCGCTCTATAAACTTCAAAGATTATGGGGTAGTGGCCAATTTTTCGACTCTTTTCAATGTATTTCAAAAAGTGTGAATACTAGAAATTATTCTATAACTGTTTTGAAATGAACAAACCAGTACCTTTGATTTAATATGCCAATTGATGAGGGAAAAAAAATTGATATATAATACCTTTGAAAATTATTCCCTTCTGAGAATTGTTCCCCCTTTATGACCATTTAAAAAAATCTCTGCCATTAGGACCATATTTTGTTGTTGATTATATTCATGTCTCGAAATCTGGCCAACGAATTCAACAAAAACATCTCAATTCAGCTTGGTGCTAGTGAACGAAAAGTGAAGAAATAGGAAAAGCTCTTAAAGTCAAACTTAATCAAGGAATAAAATCGGGGGAGCTTCCTCAACCTCCACTTAAGAATTAAAAATGTGGACTGTAGTCTCTTCCGTAAATTAATGAGCTTTGCTTTCAAGTGGCGTTTATTGCCTTATCTCAAGGAGAATAAAACATTAAACCCTGAACGAAAAGTTGTCCCATGTCTTTGAACCTTGGCAAGTTATCTTGGAACCAAGCCAATGTCGTTGCGTGAGCCGAAAGGCTTTTAAAAAAAGACTAAACTATAAAATCTTAAGGTTTTATAGCATGGTTCAGTTTAATTAAGAAACAAAGACAGTCAGTCCTTGTCGTTTCTGTGTTCTTTTTTCAAAATAATTGCCCGATTGACCTCATTGTAGGCTTCGCTAGATACAAAAAGGTTCCTATCCATAAACCGTTCTATTTTGACGTAATAAAAACTAGCATGTGATCTTTTTGCAGCGCTGATTATAATTTTATGTAAAATCGAGGTAGCTTGGCTATTATACTCCATAATGAGTTTTTTGCAAAGTTGCGGCTACATTGCAGAATGTTTATACTCTATTTGCCATCGAGGTAGATATTGTAACCACATGTAATACGTTTCTACGTATAGGTAAAGCAATTTTCTTCTCGTAATTTTAAATAATTTAGATGTTTACTGATTGGTCAATCAAGGAACGGTTGTTGCAGAATACCGGTTTTTACCTATAGTGTATCGACACAAATAATAAAAGTTTTACAAATAATAAAGAGTTTATGGGTAATTCTCACAAGGCTCAAAAATATGTGTCCGGCTCGAAAAAAAATACAAAAAGTATCTCTAGCCCTTTGATGTTTTTTTAGGTGTTAGGTTAGACAAAAGTAATGGGGGAGGCCTTTTTTAGTTTTTTAATTTTCTTATTCTAAATAAGAAAAAATAAATAAAAACCTTGGAAATATTGACTTTCGTGGTGCGTCCGGACCTCATGTTCGAGTGTTAATAAATTTTTATATTATCTCCTATTAATAATAGCACTATTTCACACAGGTTCACAAATAAACAGATAGTTACTAGCTTAACTGACACTATTACTTTGCAAAAATAAGTTTTAGTTGATAAGTTACAACTAGATAACTTTGCGTCCGACGTTTGGCGTTGATACCCCTGGCGCGCACTAATTTGTTCATATAAACTGTACTTTAGTAATTGCGTGAATAGTTGTTAGACCGAGACAAACTATCAGTGGCGCTCCATCAGTGGTGAGGACAACACATCTCTATGTCTCCGCGTCCATCTGTTATTAAGGTAAGTAATCACTTTCCGTGGCTTGGTATACCGCAAGTGTTGATTACCATGTAGAATTTAAATTCGTTCATACTAATCCTATTGTTTTAATGATTGTAATAACAGATGCATTTTAGGTTCCTAATTTCGACTGCAGATACCAAAGTAATATATACCAGCAATTTAGGAAATAATGTACGATTTTGTACATATTTTTGATTTTCGTGGTATTGATTTTCGTGTTTTCCGTGGACAAAAAGTACACGAAATGTCATTAAAACAACGAAAACCTAATCTGCAGGTCGATTAACATTTTTATATTGTTAATTTTAATAATGTTTTTTCAGTGAGTGCACTGGGAATATGGTCTACTCACGAGAAGATCGTTTAGTTGCAAAAATATTGGCTGAAAGACGGAAGAGAGCCCGAATCAAGCTTAATCTAGAGAAATATTAGGGGTTAAAGTATGAAATTGCCGATTTGTATTGAAAAATTTTAATTCGTTTTTTTTTATATAACATTTTTATTAAATCAAAACAATTACCATTATTATCTATACACTGCTGCCATCTAATAGGAAGGTCATTTATGCCTTTGCGATAGAACTCTAGTGATCTAGATTCGTCAAACTGTGTAAAAGCATTTTGTACTGCCTACTAAGAAGAAATTTTTTTATCACGTAGAAATTTGTCCAAATCAGGAAAAAATTCTAGTCCGTTGGAGCGAGTTCTGGCGAATACGGAGGTTGACGAATGGTTTCTAATTGCAGTTATTGTAGAGTTAAAGCCGTTTCACGTGCTGTATGAGGTCTCGCGCTATCATGGAGCAATAATGATGAAGATCGATTCATGAGTCGGGGCTGTTTCACTGGTAGTTTTGTTATCATTGTTCGGATTTCGGCACATTAGACATCTGCCGTTATTGCTTGACCAGATCGGAGAAAGCTATAGTGAATAACACCATGCTGAGACCACCAAATAGTTACCCATTACCTTTTTATTGGTAAGCTTTGCTTTAGAACACTATTGCGGCGTTTGACCTGGGGTCAGCCATTGCATTTTTCGCGAACGGTTATCGTAAAGAATCCACTTTTCATCACATGTCACAATTCGATCCAATATTTCTTCATTTCTGTATCGATTCAACAAGGCAAAACAAGTTTCAACACGCGTTTATTTCTGCAAATCAGTCAAATCATGAGGCACCCGTTTTTAATTTTTAATTTTATTGATTTGACGCAAATGAGTCAATATTGTTGGTAAGTTAACGTTAAACCATGCCGCTAATTCCTGGGTAGTTTGGCTCGGATTGGCTTCAACCATTTCTTTCAATTCATTTTTATTCACCTGTGTGGGTGGTCTTTCACGTGGTTCGTTCTTCAAATCAAACGTTCCATCACGAATACGTTTAAACCAAAATCGCACGATGCGTTCATTAGCAGTCCCCTCTCCAAACGCAACATTGTTATTGCGAGCTGTTTCTGCCGCGTTAGTTCCGCGTCGGAACTCGTATTCAAAAATCAATCGAATTTTCGAAGTATTCATTTTTCTTGTCTAAGCTAAAAAAATACAACTGGAAGTCGATATTCGAATGTTGCACATTTTTTAAAAGAAGAACCTCATAGGTACCATGTAAAAGAGTTTCGCTCAAAAATCTCAAACCATGAAGGTTCTATGTCAATTCGAAGTACCTATTACAATAAAACGGCAATTTTATACTTTAAACCCTATTATTCCGATCCTGTCCATCCAAAGGTTGCCTGGAAGAGATCGCTTTTAGCGATAAGGCCGCCGATTGTGCCACATAGATTTAATTAGTAGTTTGTAATATAATTTCATAAGCATTGATGGTACAATAAAGCTATTATCTATCTATCTATCTATCTATCTATTCCGTGCAGAAAGAAAAAGATAGGCAGCGGTATTATCGAAAGAAGAAAGAAGGGAAGATACAATCAGTTAGTGAATTAGATCTTCGTCAACAACGAACTGCTAGAGAGAAGCAGATTTTCCTCTAATAATTAAAATTAAACACAAAAAAATATAAAAAATAATGTTTACTGTATTGACTTAAGAGTGTGTAAATGTTTGTTATACTTTCTTAGAAAAAAACTGCAAACATAAAATAATTACTCCTTAATTTTAAGAAATTTTCCATCTACTTCCTACTGAAAAAACATTATTTTATTAATAAACCAACCCGAATATCCTTCTTACATTGATTTTAATATGCTAATTCACACAAAATGTATGTTTCAACGTATAAATGTTCAATATTTTTATATATTTGATTTCGGTGATATGAATACTGATTTCCGTGGATACCATATTTTTAAAATTGAATTACTTCGTAACCATTAAGTCAATTAAGTTCCCTCCACTACCGATAAATTTTAAATTAAATCTTTATTCAGAATATTTCATCATTATGTGCTATTTCAACAAAAAAATATGTGCCACGAAAGTCAACCAAAAAATGTCTTTCCGAAGAATGACCCTTATGTGTATGTGAAAAGGGTGCAATTTCAATTAGACCATAAACTGCAAAAACATTGTGGCACATTAAACGTTTTCGTCGAAAGCATTTAAAGAGCACAGTCTATACTTACCGATCTTATGAAGGTGTTAAGTTACTATTTAATGTATTCCGACAATTAATGTTAACATCGAAAGTAATAATCAAAAAAACCTACATATAGGTAGGTAGTTAATGAGATACATAGATATAGTTACAACAGAAATAGACCCGCTGGAATTTGTGCGGCTCTACCAATAACTATGTAGTTTGGCAAATGATGTGGTTTTTCCACCCGTTAGCTCAGTAGATACAGTGTCGTTTTTGGATTGGCTCGAAATATTTATTAAAATGTCTACCTACAACCTACTCACTAGTTTTGCTTTATTATTATAACTTATCTACGTTACTCTAACTTACCAAACACCTACGACACTGGTTTTAATAAACAAATTGAGTTGAATTGAATTACCTTGTTATCTATCAAAATGCATTAATTAAATAATATTAAATTATTTAAAATAATTAAATCATTTAAATCTTTTAATATTTAAAAAATCGGGTAGAAAAAAATTAAATTATGTACGCTATAATAATATACAGTTACATATGCATTTTTTGTCAGGCTATGAAAACAGCTTCTTTGTATTTGTTTCACACCCTCCCGTACTCGTTGCTTGTACTTTACGCATGGAAAACGTACAAGAAAAGAAACACACGGTAAGTGACTAGCTCTCGCGCGTACTAAAGTAACAAATATTACATATTTATGACCTGCCAGTGGTTCCAACGAACGAATTTCATATTGAAATAGCTTTATAGACCGTCCCCAATGACAACAACAGCCAAGAGCAATCAGCCAACTAACTCAATATGCGTAATTAATCATATTCCGCTCACACTCGGCACTAGCACTATTCACTAACTGAAAGTAGCCCACGTAACAAAGGAACGGTAACGTGATACGTGATGAGAAATATGATGTGTTTGGTGGCCCATTTACGACCACTGTGACGGCTAATTGTTTCGGTGGCCCACTAGGATGCAGTGAAACTAGAAGTTCTATGATAGTCGAGCTTTGAGCTGAGAGAGCAAGTTTCAACGCTAATGGTGCGGTAGTAACAAATGAGCTAAGCACATTTGCGATTGAGATTTGGATGCATACAGGAATGATTGAAATAACCGAAGTGATATTTTTCTCAGATGGCGACGATACGATAGAAGATCACGAATTCTGCGGGCCTAGATAGCCGTGCAACAGATGCAGGTAAGTAAAAATAACCATAGCAAGCTGTCAAAATTACGTCACAGCGATGACGATATGCAATCCAGATTTCGTTGGTTATTTATGCATCTTCTCTCCTGTTTTTTTGTTGTGATGTCAAGGGGCACAACTTTAACAAACATTAGACCTTATGTAAACAAAGGCTCCATCATTTAAATTACTAAAATGTTCTAACTCTCTAATAATAATAATCGCCATATCCCATTTGCTGTACGTTAAATGTTCATATACCATAGAACGACTGCATTTCGTGGTAGCTTTCGTGACGCTGCCTTGAAATGTTGGAATAATCTCCCGCCACCAATTAGAAATTGTAACAGTTTGTACTTTGTACACTTTTAGGCACTCACTTAAGAAACATTTGTTAATTCTTCAAACAACACACTAATGCTTTATCGTTCTTGCTCATTTTCTCCAAACCTATGACTTGTTTATTTTAGCCATCTATTATCCTATATATTTATTTCAAACACCTACACACACACTTACACACTTATGTTGTTTGTTGCTCCTGTTGCCCGGACTCGGTGTCCTCTGGTGCACTCGACACAACACGCACAAACACACCCTCATACACACTCACATACATACTTACACCCTGAGATACATTCCATTTATAAAGGTTATTTATTTATCTATTTTAGAAATCTATTTACCTACTAACTACCATTACTATTGTATAAATGTGTAATTTTGTGTTTAAAACTTAAATTTAATGTGTGTTAAGGTATTTATGCTCTGTTATTTTGTTTAAAGCTATGTTTGTTAGATATGTATAGCGAGTAGCGCTGCTATGACCCTTGTGCCATAGCAGCATTAAGCTGAGCCGGTGACCTTTTTGTGTTTCATTAAGTTTAATATTAGTTAATAAGTAATTTCATGTTATTATGTCACACAAATAAAGATCTTCTATTCTAACCTAACGTCACGGTGCATCAACAATATCATCAGAACGGCTAGCTTTCCACATACCTACGGCACGTCAGGTGAAAACGCGGTTCCGCTCATTTGCACTCCAGCCGTACATTGATATAGAGACAACAAATTGAACAGGGCTGCAACTACGAGGCAACGGTTCCAATGTACTCGAATTGATGCGGCAGACGGATCTCAACATGATAAATAAGTAAAGATACGTCACGATTCTTCCTGGTTTCTTCTACTTTTGAAAGACTACATCAGTAAGTACTCTCTTCTAATAGCGGTTCATCACGACTACCTTTAATTCATTGGATGTTGCTTCAAAGTTAGGGCCCGTGTTTTTGCGCTGAGGAGACGGCTAACCATCCGAGAGAGCTATTTTGCAATCGCGAAGAGAATCCTCGGGTAGTGACTGTGCTTTAAGAAGAGTCCTTACGTGATGTATGTATGTGACCTTATTGTAAAAATCATAGCAGTAAGTTTTTCTAAAATTCGTCAAATAAAATAAAATAAATGACCTTTTTGAGGGTAGACAAAATTTGTAGAAATATAAAGATATTAAAAGAACAGAAAATTAGTTTAACCTAATTGCCTTTTATGTCGTAAAAAGCTCACTGTTTAATGAATGTTTAATGAACCCCTGCATATAGGGAATTTTTTATGGCTGTCACAGCAGAGGGATATGAGGAGTAGTGCAATTCAACATAGTCCAAACGAATTGGCCCCCTGTTTTAATGCAATGTGTATGCCCTCGTTTCTATTTCGTGCAATTTCATTAGCACACGACGCTTGATAATCAGCCCTTCGCAATCTGTCACAATTTGTAGAGCACGGACCACACCCATTGTCATTTCCGCACCATACACTTTACTCTTGTAAACTAGTCCGTAACTACCTAAAAAACAAATAGCGAATAGAGACAGCAAAAGAAAAACATACATTAAAATTCTTATGAGTCTATAAAAACAGAGTTATTATAGTTATTATTATAAAGTAAGTGCTCGAATCCTCGCTCTCACTAAGATAATCTTGTATGAAGATGCGAAGGATTCCAGCTTCGGCTTTAAGGTAGCAGTTACAACTGTTAAATTTTAAGTAATCAGTCAGAAAGAGAGATGCCGAGAATATTTGTTGTATGTTTGATAGTGATCTGCTTACCACCAGTTTTATATGAGTGGGCAAGTTGAAACGCTCGGTATTTCTTAAATAGTTCCTATAAAAACTTCGCCGCTAGAGCCATCATCACACTCTTTGATAAATCGTAAGTTGACTTTGTCTCTCCAATCCACTTTTGTCAGGAACATAAAGCCCTAAGTGAAACTTTATGTAAGCGTGTTTGTGTTCAGTTTACAGCACAGTGTGATGCGACTTATAAAATACCGGGAAAGTTGTTTTACGATTGATCCTCTGGTCCTCGATAAAAACTTTTTATACACTATACTTTAAGGTTCGCTGGTAATTTGAAAAGCTAAGTATTTAGTTCGAAAGACCTTAACATGTTTATACTTATTCCTTAAAGTCGATTATTCACAAAAAACGTCGATAATTTTCTAAGGTATGAATTCCTCTGAGTATATCTTTATTCACAAATAAAATTACAATCAAATAATAGAAATCAATTAGAAATATAACTAGTATAACACTAGTTTCAATTGTGAATAATTTACAATTGAAACAATTGAGCTAACTGCAGACTGTTGAAAACAATCTACAGGTAACTATGTGAATACCAGTCGGAAGGAAGTCAGTCCCTAAGACGCTAGCTGCATTGGCCCGCTGTATGACAATGCTGATGCGCTGCGCCAGATACTCACCAGCTCTCGGGTGGAAGCGTAAGCGACGCTCAGATAATTTTTTAAAAACCCAAAGAACCTCGAATTTATATTGACTTCCTTCAATATCACTTTGAATAGAGATTCTAAGATAGCTTCTCGTAAAAAATATCTATCAGTCGAATAAAATCTTATTATTGTATGTAAAGTATGTATTGAAAATAAAGTGTAAGTTATTGTGACCGCCTTGTCTTTACCATTTTTTAATGCAAATGTTCCTACTACAAGTACCTATCTAGGCTCCATAGAGAATAAGCCATCGCTAACTTTTCAAATTACCTTTTAATTGACTAAATAGACGAGAATTAATGTAAGTTTCAAAACTAATTTGCAATGTAGAGTGAAGACATTCATTAGGTTTGGCGATTAATTTTCTTTGAACTTATCTGTTACTTAATTTTCATCAACACTCAACTTTGATGACAACGTTAAGTCTTCTGAGGGCAGCTATTTGAACATTTTGCGTTTAATCGATATCAAATTTTATCAAAGGCATTTAAATTCCTAAACCATAACTTTTAAGGAATTTTACAGTTGCTTGTAATTCTTGGTTGAACTACATAAGCGAAATTTTCAATGTTGCGGTATTTTATTTTATTGCTATTTTCGTTGAATATTAGGAATCATTACTATTTTTTAGTATTAAAATAGGACTGCCTACTTTTTTTACCCACGTCATCGCACGTAGGGTAAAGGGTAACATTAACTGTATCACGAAAATTTCGTGATACAGTTAATGTCGTGATAATTTTCTAAATGATTGCCATAGCTTTGCCTGTCAATGAATCGGTACGAGAGCGCGTATAGGGATGCGCCAAAGAGTGAGCAAGATGGCAGTATGAATTCCAGTTACATTGTGCTTGCAGCAAACTTCGCGTTTAACTTTTTGTCGCGCGCTAGCTCCAAACTTGATCAGCTGACTCGTGTTCGGACATGCATTACAAAAAATAAGTTTATGGTGAAAATAAGGTGATTATTACGTAATTTAATGCAAAACGAATAAAAATAATAAAATAATAATAATATTGGACAATAGTTTTATATTTGATGAACCGAGTGAAGTGTATTTTGGTACTTTTTTATATAAATGCCCTTATTTATGTGGAAAATATTTTAAGGTTATCTTAAAAAAATCTCATAGTGTTTTGTGTGAGGTGATTTGATGACTGATTTTTATTATCTATTCGGTAATTTTAAGGGATGTTTGTGCTTATATGGTTAAATATATATCCTTGGCAGTGGGTTTTACTTATTCAAATGCGTAAAATGTATTGTTTTTTTTTGTCACGACATTACCTATACTATCACGAAGATACCTATATATGATATTGTTCCTCCACAGGAATCATGGCGCTATCAAAAAATAGACAGTATTCCGCCCAGGATCTTAAACATGCGTTAAGTCTGGTGGAGAACGAACATAAGTCACTATATGCAGCTAGTAAAGCTACAGGAGTACCTTGGAGCACATTAAAGGACTATGTAAACAGAGAAGACAAATCGTTGGTTAAACTAGGCAGACCTTTTGCTTTGACTGCAGATTTAGAGGTAAAGCTTTATCACTATATTATCACAATGCAGGAATTGGGTTTTGGGCTCACGGTAAATCAAATTCGGCACACTGCATTTGAACTGGCAAAGACAGGCGCTAGAGTATTCCTGCTTAACCCTAACTCCGAGTCAGCTAGTAAGTGGTGGTGGGATAATTATAAGAAGAGGTATAACCTAACACTCAGAGTAGCTGAAAATCTTTCAGCTTGCAGAGCTTCAATGGCTAACCCTGTTTTGATTGCTGATTTCTTTGATAAACTAGAGACTTTATTAGCTAACTTAGGCATCACAGATTGCGCAGACCGTATCTGGAATTGTGATGAAACAGGCTTGACTTATGTTACCAATAAAGGAAGAGTGGTTACCGCCATTGGCAGACGTTACATATACAATAGAACATATGCTGAAAAAGGAACAACCACAACAGTAATGGGCTGCATTTGTGCAGATGGCACGTGGCTACCTCCACTGGTAATATTTAAAGGAAAAAGGTGGTCAGATGTTTTAAAGCAGGATGCTTTTCCAAATTCAATGGTAAGACTATCTCCAAAAGGTTGGATAAATGCTGAAATCTTTTTAGAGTGGTTCCAGTTCTTCATAAAAGCAATTCCAGATGCGCGACCTGTAGTGTTATTGATGGATTCTCACGCTTCACACATAAAACCAGAGGTAATCCAGCTTGCACGTGAGAACCAAATATACCTGCTCACTTTTCCCGCTCATAATACGCAACCATTAGATGTAGGCGTTTACAAAGCCTTAAAAAGTTACTGGAGTGACAGTGTTAAAGATTATATGAAAAAGAATACCACACAGAAGCCCGATCGATCCAATTTTCATCAAATATTGAATCCAGCTTTCATCAAAGCTTTTTCATCAAGCACGATTAAGAACGCCTTCAGAAAATGTGGCATATGCCCTTTGAATAAAAATACTGTGTGCCCGGAAGCATTAGCTCCATCAAGACTCACTGAACAATGTCTCGATGACGAATGTCCAGAGATAAACAGCCCTGTGATTGAAAATCTAGCTGAAGACAGACCAGTGCTAAACAGCCCAGAAGTTGACATGCTAGCAGTAATAGCTAATACTGAAACCAGATTTGAAATAGAAGACACTATATTGAAAGTTCCTACAATGGTGGAGAAAAGAGCAGCAACAAAGAGACACGTAGATTCTAGAGCAAGATGTCTTAATGAAATGGATGGCCCATCATCGCCAATAGAACAAAATAATGCTGGTCCCTCTTCGAAAATTGCTGCAAATAAAAAGAAAAGAAATAGAAAATCAAGCTGGCGATGACGATTGGGTATGTTCTGTATGTGACATAGCATATTCCATTGATGCTAGATTAAAAAATGGTAAGAAATGGGTCCAATGTTCGTACTGTTGCCGCCCTTATCATAATATATGCTTGAAAATTGCCCCGGATGAGAACGAGGTGTATGTCCAGTGTGATGCATGTGCAGAATTAGAACAAAAAAGTGTTTTTTTGTATTATTACACCTTTTATTCTTTTAAGCCCTGTATTTTTTACCTATCACGATTTTACCTTCCTTATATCACGACTTTACCAGTACTACTCACGAATTTCCCTATATGTATATATAATGCCTGAATAACATATTATTTATCAAAGCATATACTAATATCTAGCATTTCGTTCTAAAACACTATTATAAAAATAATGCCCCAAACAAAAAACTGTTGTCTGGGTAAATTAACTGATTAATATTAGAGAATTGACATAAAATGTCAAAGTTATCACGACATTACCTCCCTTTACCCTACTGCTTCCGGGGAAAAAAATAGGTCAGATATTACAAGTCAACAAAGATCGAATAATTATGTGGTCTATAGAAAAGTTGTAATGTTATTGAAATCCTTTGAGAACTGTTTTATGACATGAAAAGTAGCCCATATGTCTGGAATAACATGTCTGGATCTTCTTGTTTGCAATATTTCAGCCGGTTCCGTTTAGTAGTTTTCGATTAAAGAAATAATAAACAAGAAATAACATCCATCCATAGTTTGATATGGATTTTATATCGGTACATTATGTAAGTAGCTTTTAATTTATTCATGCACACAGAACAAAGAAAAAATCAGCTAAATACTTGACACCTCTGAAACTTGGGCCATAAACCAAGTTTGAAGTCGAACAAGTATTTACATCAGGTGCGGCCTTACGTCATCTCCAAAACATTGTGAATCTCCGTGCATTCTAAGGCGGATATTGAACAGCCTCGAAGTAATTTCCAAATGACTCACCAAAGTTAACTTAGTATTGACTAAGCTGCGGCAAAGTTCAAAACAATCTACCCACAGCAATGCTACAATGGGTGGCGGAATGGCTGGCAAAACAGTTTGTTGTCTATTTTAGATGTAGGTATTCATATGAAAGCTCACTTTGGTACGCGATACGGAATTTCAATTGCATGGACTAAACTAGCGTTAATAGCTCGTGTTTTCTCATTCGCTCCAACGATTAACAAACGTAATAGAATGAAAAACATGAACGAATTTTTTAAATTTAGTTCACTAGCAAAAAAGACCGATAGCGGTCGATTCGAGAAGAAAAATGTTCAGTCACAGTCTGGTTTTGAACATACTTAACGAAGATTGATTTTAAGTACCTACCTAGAGTTCCATTCTAAAAACTTATAAAGGTTTTCTCTGTTAAGAAGTTTAAACGTTTTACAAATATAAATTCTCACTATAAATAAACATGTTAAAAGTTTAAATCTTTTGATTTAAAATCACGATTCAATTAGTAATTATGAAAAGCTTTTATTTCCATAAATCTTAGTTTCATTGGTACTTTATCTTAATTATGTAATTTAATTTTAAATTATTTATTTTATCTTAATTTTTATTGATATTTTTTGCGCATTATAGGTACTATACATATTGTGATAGAACTCTAAAAACTCAAATAGTTACAATTGTTAAATTTAATTATAATACGAATGTTTGAATGCATCTGTATATAATATTTGAAATTATCTATTAAATAAACACATTACACACTTTACTATGTTCACTTTATCATTATTATCCATTGATAGCGCGTTTCCATTAGATTGCACTACAACCTTGTATCGTAACCGAATTTTCGATTTCTATAGATCTTTTTATATCAATGTCTGAGACTTTAGTCTGCACGTTTTAAGCATCTACATGTATTTGGATTACGACATGACCAGAAAATCGTGATGATCTACGCGTGTTACGAAATATTTACCTGCGAAGATGATTCATTACCTTGATCTGCGTTTTTTTTTATCAATTGTTGATAGATTTTTGAGAAACATTCATTTTTAATAGGCACCGATAAATTTAATGTTTTTATTAATAACTAACTTAAAGGATGATGTATTTGGATGACGTAACATTAGGTGAAGATGTGAGCACAGTTTTTGATGATCTAAAAATTTTTCAGACTGATTTCGACAATCCTCCTCCTCCTTGCGTCGTATATCCTCATGTCTGAGGGTCGTGATTCCCCCGTGAAACTTTGTCACGGACAATATCGCGCCAGCTGCGTCTGTCCTTGGCGACGTGTAGAGCGTTGTGGAGATTCGTGTCCAGGGTCGTGCGGATCTGGTCCGTCCATCTTAGTGGGCTGCGACCTCTTGAACGCTTGCCATCAACCTTCCCGGTGACTATAAGTTGTTCAAGGTTGTCACCGGATTTCCTGGCTATGTGACCAAAGAAGGTCAGGACTTTACGCAGGCACAAGGAGGACAGTCTCGTCTTCACCTTAAGTTCCCGTAGGACCGTAGGATTTCGACAATAAATAAAAATAATTAAATAAATAATGCTGGACAATAGGTATGGAATTAAATTTTTCAAAGTGCGAGCTGTTTATTTCGGACTCTTGTATAGGCCAATAGAATATCATATGGAAATTAATAGAGTGGCCCCCAACATTACAGTTGTAGATAAATGTTCACTTCGACTCCTTGGTAGATGAGAAAATACAAAATCTCAACAAAACTTCGGATAGACTTCTCAAAATTAATAGTCAGGCTTTTACAATTATTACATTTTGTCTATTTGTACCTAAATCACGTATTCTTTGAGATGTAGTCAACTGTGGAAACACAGCGAGCTCTTGGAAGGCCTAGACAACATACTATAAAATACTTTATCATCGAATTTCAATATCGATTTAGATGACAAGGCATGGCATTGCATGTCTTCCTGGCAGTCAAATTTGGCGGCTGCAAAATTTCAAGTGTAACCCTACCAGCGTTCTTGTCTTCTGTCTACAGCACTAGTTCTTTAGATTAAATTTTTATAAAGCCGTCTTGTTTGGTCCCACCTGGAATGTCATAAAAAATTTCTTTTTTAGAAGAATAGGTCGAACGGTTTGGCATAGTGCTTGCCCCGATGCTGCTACCCCAAAATCACTTTTGTCCCAACGGCAATGGGACGGACCTCTGTGTCACTTTTGTGTCACACTTGCGCCTTCTCATCTTCCGAGGACATCCGTGAGGGCGGGTGCGGCGGCAGATTTGGCCGAGTATCTCAAGAGGCACAAATATGCAGGTCTCGACAAAGCCTACACATTTGCTCCCCTTGGAGTCGAGACCCTAGGTCCGTGGGGTACCGAACGCTTCGGGTTTTTACAATATTATATGAGCATCTGGTCGAAGCGACGCGTGACCCTAGTGGTGTATCTGGCGCAGCGCATCAACATTGCCATACTGCGGGGCAATGCAGCTAGCGTCTTGGGACGCTTTCGAATGGTATTATTATATGGATCCATTGAGCTGCCTGTAGATTGTTTGCAACAATCTGAAGTTATCTCAATTGTTTCAATAGTAAATGCTAGTTCTAATTTATTTCTATTATTTGATTGTAATTTTCTTTGTCAATAAAGAAGAAATAGTAAAAAAAAACTTAAACGCAATTTGAGAAACAATCGATAAATACTTTATTTAAATTTCATGTTGTCATCGCATTCATTTGTTTGTATTAATACTCGATTTCTTTGTTTAGCAGAGAAAATTTCAAAATTATTTTGCAAGCCCGTTTGCTCCTATTTTTTCAAACCAAGCTCCTCATGATCATTTTTCGATACCCCGAAATCAGCATAAAATAAAATAGGTCTACCCTACTAAGAGGGTGGTCCCCCTTGGCGTTTTTCATAATTATTTTCGTTTCTCCTGCTCAGTAGCCGGAATTGGCCTTTTTAATTGAGCTGATCAAAGCCCCGACCTTTTTAAAAGAGTTTTTGTTCATTATCAAGACAAGATCAAGCCGTAGTCATTGAAAAAACTCTTGATCTCTATCCGGTTTCGACAGGCAGTGCTCGGTAAGGTCAAATTCCATACATATGATAGGTGCCGTGCAGTTCGCAATGGGAAGGTTGTATTGCATACCGGTCTTGCGAAGTTCCATCGATATTGCGCCTTTTGTTCTTCTAAACATTCAAATAAGGTTCAAATTCATAGTCTGTTTAATTAATAGGGCTACATTTATATTTATTTTATTGTTATATGCACGCACAAATGCGATTGAGTTCGTTTTTTCATTACTTGAAAATGATACATTAACTACATCTTACGTCTAAAACAATGCGTCCCTGCTAATGCCTCTATTGTCTTTGGCAGCTAGGTACATTTTATCACTAATGATCGTTTCATATCGAATCTGCTAATGAATAAGATGATCGTGTTCCCGTCTGGATCCTTTCCACCCAACATCTAATCCATAATCCGATCCAATTTCCACGAAGGTTGAATAGAATTTTGCGATAAAAATGAAATGAGCGTTTCAATCAATCTGTTTCATGAAAGTATGTATAGCTGCTTTCCCGTTAGTTAGAACGATTTCTCCTCGTTTGTGTCCATTAGTGACGGAAAAAGCGTCGCGATGTTTTTCCAATTTTCTTCATCCTCTCATTGTTGTTTTATGATCTGGAAACGGCTATGCTTATCTACATTGAGCCTACCTACATTGTTTTAATATTTAGGTTAGGTACTTATAAAATATCTTACCCACCCCTAAACTAAATCATTGTCTATACTATACCAAACCGAACGATACGACATGATACATTTTATTAGTATCGCAAATAACATACCAAATATATTCAAATTTAGTTAAAGCAGATACCATGAAAAAATAAAACATGCATGATCAATACTATGGATACGGCTGAGGGTAAAAAGAATGTGAAACGAATTCCGACAGAACCACGAATACGATGAAAACGGAAAATAGTTTCCACATGCCAAGGATAACAAGTTACATAAGTAACCACAGCTCAGCTTTAAGTAGAAAGTTAAACTGCGATAAGTATTTGCAATGTTGATTGTTTGGTACTAAACTTAAATAATTAATCATACACAAATGCTACTTTGTGAAATGATGAAGCTGGGACGGGAGGGAAAGTTGACATAGGTTTGGAAAGCGTTTATCGATGACGAATTGTGTATTTAGTAGTCCTGAAACTACAT
Source organism: Eupithecia subumbrata (assembly GCA_949316285.1). Lineage (NCBI taxonomy): Eukaryota > Metazoa > Arthropoda > Insecta > Lepidoptera > Geometridae > Eupithecia > Eupithecia subumbrata. The sequence continues at coordinate 1,971,755 of OX438648.1, forward strand.
AGTTATTGTTAAGTTGTCCAAAGCGCTGACAATTATTGATTAACATAGGCAAATCATAGATTTCAACTCAAAAGTAGCTAGAAAATACATAATAAACGTGACAAAAACATTTTCTTTAATAACAATGTTTAGCAAATTTAACGAAATTTTACTCACCAACATTCAGAGACAATCCAATTCGATGAATAAAGAATCACAAACAGAACACAGGGGTAATACAGTTATACCACGGGGAGGGTTAGGAAAACAATATAATAAAATAAAATCACCAGGGTCAAACACGATCACACAAATTCAAACAATACGCGAGCACATGCACTGAATGTTAGTCAATAGTCCAGGCTTCAGGAGTGGGAATGTATTGTCTATACGCGTTTTATAATCAATGCGTGAGTGTTGTAATATTTACGTAATTTTTTTTCAGTCTGTCAGACATCGGCGCGAAGTAAGAATTACGGGCGAGTGTACTGCTCCCGGTGAACGCACGGGCCGCACTGCTTGCCCATAACGGCAAAAGGTCGTTCGTTACCCACATTCTCTTTCCGCGCAAGCCTCTTCAAGTAAGAATGAAACAGAACACCCAAAGCTCCCCACAATATGGATAAGAACGAGACGGCTATAACACAGCCTCAGGAAAACCCAAACTCGAGTCTTGATAGTTCTAAGTTACCGTGCTTTAGCTTTGTGAATTATTTGCAAGGTATCTTGCTCAATCGTTTATTGTGTGAAAATGAATAGTAAAAAAAACTTGTGATTGACTGAATGGTTGGCTTGGAATGCTCGTATTTGTGCAAGGTAAAACGCCGTTTGTCACGGCACGCTATAGTTCTTATTGGAATAATGGTTTTCGGGCGAAGTAGAGCCTATCGGAATTCCGTTCCGTCGAAGTGCGGTCATCACGTATGCATGTGTTGATCTCGTTGCTTTTTTATGATTCGTCGTGGATTTTCCCACGACTCATCGGTACTTTTAAAAATTACACGTTTTTAAACTTTTGTACATACACGCGACTGTATTAATTTATCCAATAAGAAACTGAATTTCAGTGGTAACGTTATCTCATGGACGATTAAAGTAACTATATATAGTAACTAGATAGATAGATAGACATTTTATTGGGTTCACACACAAACAGCACAGGTAAGGTAACAAAAGAACAGTAACATATGATTAAGTTACACATAATTAGGTAGGTAGGTATGCAGGTATACAATTATAAATTGATAACACAATGAATTATTATAATCAATTAAAGTAAACGAGTAACAATCATATTTACTATAAATAGGCACCTACCCACCAAATAATACACTCGCCTTAGTAAAAATGATGATGGTAGGTGTCACCGCCCAAAATTTAACAAACAAGTTAAAAAAAAATCTAAAAAAGCAAAAAAATCTGATTCCTGTCTCTTTCAGCAATCATCCGATTTTTTGTCCTATTTGACGTGAAGAAGGACAATTTTCCTCTTCCCAGGCAGAGCAGCCAGAGGTATGAGAGTCGTTTATCCCTTTTCATGTGATGATAGATTGTGCGTGACACGAGCTTTTTGTCTCGTTACATCATGACTATATTCTTAGTTATTTCAGTGTTACAACACTTTCAGGTTGCGCTTTGGCTATCATCGTAGGCACCCATGCAAATGGGAACCTTTTGCTTAATACTCTTGTCCTCTAATAAAGTGAAGTTTAGCTTTTATTCCAATATGTAGACGAACTTTCCTATGTTTATTTGTACACATTATTTCTGTCAGTTTTGTTGCAATAATTCAACTACTTTTGTTTTTTCGGCCAACGGTATATCTCTCTTTAAGACAAGAGGGAATACACTTACAGTACTACAAAAACCAAAGTAAACAATGGTCTTAGCTTTTATCTAAATAGTGTCTCAACAGTTAGGCATGGGTTACCATGAGTTTAACTCTTGTTTAAACTATGACTAAGCCGTGTCGTAAAACGCAATTTTGTGGTATCACTTTTGTTAAACGCGCGCTCAACAGATGTCTAACTTTTTTGTAGTACCGCTGTAAGTCTTCTAGCCTTCGTCAGATAAGCTTGTGGTCAAACGAAGGTCTATTCTTGATAAAAAAAAATGATAACAACGTAAACAAAAATCCAAAAGCCTGAAACAATAAAGAAAGCAAATCTTGCTGAACCAAATGACATTCGTACCAAATGCCACATGTTCGTATATAATCCCCCCATGGAGGCTATGAATAAATTAAAAGCTGCTTCGTATATCTTCATTCAGTGGGTATTTAGTCACAAAATTTCAAACCCGAATGACGTATCTCCTCCAAATAAACTCCGATTTTTTAAACTTTTTATATGACAACGTTTATATATCTAAATTAAGGTTGTCGCAGATCTAAGGCACACCGCTACCGCACATCACAAAAATGTATATTCAAATATGGGGTTTAACTACGATTAACACGTAACATTTAGGCTGGTGTTCACTAAAAGATAATCGGAGAATTAATGCAGCTTCGTCGGTTAAATTTTGACATTTAATATCTGATAAGTTGTGTCAAAAACGTCAAACTGTTTAAAATTTAATCAGATGGTAGTCTGAAAAAAAAAAAAGAAAGAAAATTATTTATTAGACACTACAGTACACAACTTATGAAATAAAATAAAAGATAAAAATAAAAGACTACTTAGTAACACATACCTACCTACAAAAACACAAGTGAACAGGACTATCACAATACAATACGTAGGTAACACAAGGTCTGAAAAGTCTGCTCGCGGGCCTCTTGTGTTAAGCTTGTGGAAAGCCATTTTGTCACTGTAAAATGTATCTAAAGACAAGTATAGGTAGACCACACAACTGGCGGATCGCTGTAAAACCATGTCACAGTAACAAAAGCCAAAAGTGGCGTTTGTTACTGTGTTTGGAGTTTGTTTTCTTATTGTGACAAGGTTCTACAGAGATCCCACTGGGGCGTTGGATTAATGTGCGCAAAGCTTTAGCCCAAGATTTTACCCCCACAAAATAAATGTCTAGGTGGTGTATTTTATATGTTTTGATTTCATGATTTTAATGCCACAATTCTTGCTGGTTTGACCTATAAATTTCTATTTTGAGAACAAAACCGATCAGTTCCGAACATACCTACCCATTAAGTCTGTGCGACAGTCTGTTATCCTGTTATGAGTTATGCTGTTATCACTTGGTCTAATGAGTCAATCGGGCAGTCCAAGCGCATACTTTGTTGGTGTAAGTAGATTCTGTTCTTTATACTCGTAAGAAAACAATTATTAAGTTTTAACCTGTGCCCGTTCTCAATGTGTCCCTGAATATTTCAGAAATTCGCGTCGACTGACCAGAGTCCACGAATTTTACACGTCAGCTACAATTATAAGGGTTCCTGTGTGGGTGTTATATTTTATGGTCCTATAAAATATTATAAACTACGAGGAAAAGGTATAGAACAAAGAATTTGTAGCTATATATACATTGTGTAGGAGTGATATAGGTAATAATAACGTTAATTTTCAATCTTTTTTAGATCTCTACAATGTCTCAAACCTTAACGTTTGGCGACGTGTCTGGACCTATTCATGTACATGCTTGGAATAATGACAGATCAAGTAAGTACATAAATCATTTTTTAACAGACCTCTTAATTTCGTAACTTACAGAAAACAGGTGGCTATTTTTAACCCCCGACGCAAAAAGCGACGGATCTTATAAGCTTAACCTGTCTGTCTGTGTATCTGTGTGTCTGTGGTATCGTAGCTCCCAAACGGATGAATGATGTTTTTTTATGTCATAGATAATTTTATCCCGAGTGTGCTTAGCCATGTTTCATGAAAATATGTCAGGGTTTTTTTTAATTTTTTTTTGTTCTTGTAAAGCCACCAACAACCAACAAACGCTACCGACTGGTATTGATATGGATCAGTTGAGCTACCTGTAGATTGTTTGCAAAAGTCTGTAGTTAGCTCAATTGTTTCAGTTGAAAATACAAATACACTAGGTCTAATTTATTTCTATTATTTGATGCGTAATTTTCTTAACTTTATTAACAAAATGTCCACAATTATTTTACAGAAATTGCATTGTCCCCGAACAATAATGAAGTCCACATCTACGAAAAGACCAGCAACGAATGGAAACAGACGAACAAGTTAGCCGATCATGACTTGAGGGTCATGGGCATCGACTGGGCCCCTAAAAGCAACCGCATTGTTACCTGCTCCGTCGACCGCAATGCTTATGTCTGGACCCAAGCAAAAGACGGCAACTGGAGCACCACTCTTGTCCTCCTCCGTATCAACCGCGCTGCCACTTGCGTTAAATGGTCTCCGATGGAGAACAAGTTTGCTGTCGGCTCTGCAGCTAGACTACTCTCCATCTGCTATTTCGAAAAGGAAAATAACTGGTGGGTCTCCAAGCATATCAAAAGGCCGATACGATCTACCGTGACTTCTATCGACTGGCATCCCAATAACATGCTTATTGTCGCTGGTTCATCTGATTTCAAGGTTAGAGTCTTCTCTGCATACATCAAGGATATTGAAGATCAGCCTAGTTCAAATGCTTGGGGTTCTAAAATGCCAATGGGACAGGTTTTGGTTGAATTTAAGAATACGCCGAATGCAGGTGGATGGGTCCACAGCGTATCTTTCTCGGCTGACGGTAATAAAATCGCTTGGGTGGGTCACGACTGTTCAATAAACGTAGTTGATGCCTCTAAAGGTAAAGCAATCTTTAAACTGAAGACAAAATATCTGCCATTCCTCACTTGCTCTTGGATTACTAACAACTCTATAGTTGTCGCTGGGTACAATTGCGTTCCAATACTGTACTGCTTTGACAAATCAGAGATAAAGTTTCTCGCAACTCTAGACAGTTCTCAAAAAAAAGAATCGGGGAACATATCCGCAATGAAAAAGTTCCAGAGACTTGATACACAAGCTGCTGAAGCTAACGATGTTTTGCTTGACTCTACCCACCAGAACTACATAACCTGCTTCAATGTGTTTGCTGGAACTAAAGATAAGGTGAAGAAGTTCAGTACCTCAGGTCTGGATGACAAATTGGTCATCTGGGATGTGGAAACACTAGAACGCTCCATGAAAGGACTCAAAATTGTGTGATCATTACCTAGCTAATCTTAGTTAAGAATATATACGTTTGTTTTTTGCTTACTCATAGACCTTGAAATGACAAGGTGGTCATTGAAATAAGCGAGTGAAAGGAATTCAATACTACTGTGTCTTTATGATTCTCCCATATAAGTAAGAACAAAATCTGCATTGTTTCTTTGTATTTCTATCAATTTTATGTATTCACTGGCTTCTGTTGGTAGCATGCCATTGTTTTATTACTCTTTTCTTGGAAGATTATTTGTATCACGAGTCCGTTGTTTGGTATTAAAAGCGTACGAAAAATACGAAAACATCTCCGAATAGTTTTTTTATAATTACTAACGACCTGCATGTTCGCTTCGTTAGCCGCCTATTTTAATATTTATTATTCACCATTGTAATCCATTGTTTTTAGTTTCACATCGTTTGTGGGTGGTATTGCATACCAATTCTATTTCCGTTGAGATAAACACTATCTTAACATGGTGGCAAACGTTTTAATTTCATTAACTAACTTGGCGTCTTTAGGAGTTTATTAAAAAATACATTGGAAACCTTTAAATAGTCTGCTAAGAAATATAAATTCAATCATTGTTTTGAACTTACTAGAGTGACGAGTTGAAACTAACAATGGTGAACTAGGTCCCAAACTAGGTAAAACTAGGTACAAGCTACTATGTGAAGGCCTTCAGAATTATTTTTATTTATATATATATTTGTCTAACCAAAGTGGTTGGTCTACATAATGGACATTTTGGCAGGAAACTAAGCTCACTAAATAGAATACGTCTTAGCACGTAAACTGCGTACGTTTTTGCCAATCAAGTTTTACCCACCAACTTACCTAATTTGCTACATACTAATTTGGGTAAATGTTTAGGTAATTAGTACAAGGTATACTCTAATTGTTCTAATTGAAATCGGTAGGTAGTATACAAAACTTAATTATCTACAAGTAGGTAAGCCGGTTTAAGAAACGATTATGAAACAAGTTGCCTAATGTGAATTCGTGAATACGGAACTGGTTGGGCTAGTGCAATGCAACCTTGTGGTAGCCATAGAGTGAATTGCTATTGTGAAGCAAGGCTGCAGCCACGGACGAAATAAACCTTAATTCAATAAAAAATAATGTTTACGACTAGGTTATAGGTAGGTGCCGTCCCATCGGATTATGAGAATGAGGGAATAGAGAGTGCACGTGTGCGGACGGACTTGTGCACTATAATATGTATTTAATTCAGTAAAAAGTTAAATATTTTATTTGCCAGAAAACTGATTACGACCATACAGATGTCCTGCGCATCTGGCTAGTCTCCGATGACACTGGCCGCCGTGGTCGAAATTCGGCTAGGAGGACATTATTACAATAGGTAGGTAGATAGATAGATAGATAGAAAATTCTTTATTGCACACTTATCAAGATAATTCACAAACAATAAAAATTTACAGAATATGTGACAATTGGCGGTCTTATCGCTCAAGAGCGATCTCTACCAGACAACCGTGGATGGATAGGATCGTTGAATTAAAGATAGGTACCTACTAACTTGGAATTTAATGAAATCGATTGATGAGAGAAATTTAAATATATATACCTACCTATATCGATATATTTCTGTGCATTACATAGACCTTACATTTTTAAACCAACTTCAAATTCCTTAATTTCACAGTTTTTTTTTAAGTTTTGCAGAACAAATGGTATTCCCTCGGGAATAAAATCAACCACCAAACCACGAACCATCTCGGGAGTACTCTCAATTCAATAGCAAAAAAATGATTAATACAATTCACGGAGAAATCGGTGAACATACATAAACAAGATCCGTCAAGTGCGAGTGTAACTCGCGCGCCGAGGGTTTCGAACGTTAGTCAACAAATATGTACCAAAGGTACCGGTTAGTGACTTCGCAATTTAACGAATACCTAAGAATAGTAGGTCAAATCATATGACAAGCTAATCATAGAGACAAGCTAGCAAAATGCCAACGGGCAATGGAGAGAAGTATGTTGGGTATAAAACTAAAGAACAAAATCAGAAATGAAGATATAAGATCGAAAACCAAAGTCACAGATATACTCACTCGCATAGACCGCCAGAAATGGGGCTGGACTGGACACATGCTACGCAACAAAGCAAACAAGTGGAGCAAGCAAATCACAACATGGTACCCAAGGGATGGCAACAGAAGCCAGGGGCGTCCAAAGACACGGTGGGAAGATGAAATAAGACTTACCCTTGGGCCATATTGGACAAGAGTGGCAGAGGACAGGTCTCAATGGAGGCAGTTGGAGGAGGCCTATGCCGAAAGGCACACCAAACTGAGAGACATTTTGTAGAAGTAACATGGAAATGGCAACAGAAATCAGTCAAAGAGTAAATGCAGTGAACTAAGTTTAAGAATCTTTTCAACTAATGTCACACAGTTTTGGAAATAAAAGGCTATATTTTTTTTTTTTTTTTATTATTAAGAATAGTAGGTACCAACCTACATTTCAGATGGATCTCTCTCCATGCTTCGGTTAAAGTGGGTAAGGTAAATTTTTCGACTTTTTTCAAAATATTTCAAAAAGTATGAAACCTGCACAAATTTAAAAGACTGTTTTGAAATGTCCGAACCGATACCTTTCATTTGATACCCCACTCGGTGAGGTAGCCCCCCCTTTTGAAAATTATTCCCCCCTTTTTGACCATTTTTAAAAAAGTGTTCTTTTTACAAACTTCTCTATATTTTTCCTGTAAAATATAGATCCATATCTATAAACGCTCCATACGTTTTACATGGATCGCTCTGCAATCTTCGGAGATAGGGGGGGATGGGTATTTTTTCGACTTATTTCAAAATATTTTAAAAAGTATGACACCTACAAAAATTTTAAAAACTATTTTGAAATGTACAAACTGATACCTTTCATTTGATACCCCACATGACCCTATAGGTACCTTTTAAAATTTCGGCATCACAATTTGTATGGAAAATATTCATTTTCATTTTTAATTTATTATCATTTATTTTTCTTTAAATCTGTACAGGCGCACGAAATGTAGTAGTCGCTGAGTTATTAGTGAGGGAAAGGACAGACAAAATGAGACCATAAGGGTTTCGAAACCGATCTTCGATCTTCGAAACTCTAAAAACATACATACAGCCGACCATAGAACTCCTCCTTTACCGAAGTCGGTTAAAAGTACAGTGATTAAAGACTAATTTCGTTTTAATTTAACCGATTCAATATAAACAACAATAAATTTGTTAATATTGAATCAATTTCTTGTCTCGTTACCTATCCGTTCTAGGTTACGGCCAAACGAAAGCGAGCGAGGGCATGCCGAGAGATACCAAGGTTCCACAATTTTTCCAATGAACTTATAGCACGACCGGAATTTATCTGTATTGTAGTGAAAAAATCCTTAGTCTATGGTATTCTCACGTATGGTTCATCTGTGATCTGAATCAATAACTATATGCTTCCTTAAAGATGCTGCGTACCATCTTTCGTGTGTTCTTTTTAAGGTCCGTGGATTTTTATATAACACTAGTTTCTGCCCGTGGCTTCGCACGCGTTGTTTCTATGGAAACTTTTAAAGGTGATTTCTATCCCATGGGAACTGATTTATGGGATAAAAAGTAGCCTATTGTTTGATTCCTGGATAAGAATTACTTGTATGAAAAATTTCAGCCTGATCGGTCCAGTAGTTTTGGCTTGAAGAGGTAACAAACATCCGTCCTCCATCCATCCATCCATCCGTCCAAACATTCGCATTTATAATATAAGTGTGATTTTAGCATCACATTTTAATTTTTGCAACCGTCTGCAATTAACTTAACTCTTTTTTTTGTAAATACTTTATCTAACAATAGTAATTTTCTAGGTAAATAAATAAGTTGTTATTAAAGTTTATTTAAACAAAGATGTTTTAGTTAAAATTTCTGACTGACTTGGATTTCGTATAAATTAGTAGGTATGTTGTAGTCATAGTCGAAATTATAAAATATTTATAAAATTATTTGAAGACTTCATCCACTCTATCTTTCGAGTATTGTACGCACGATACGATATGGCGCTCATTGGGGGAGGCCTATGTCCAGCAGTGGACTAACATAGTCTGATGATGATGCACGATTCGATTACGTATGCTCTACAGTTTTTTTCGGTTTATTTGCAGAGCTTGACAAAGTTGAGACAGAAAGTACCGAAGCCACACGAGGAATTGAAAAGCTTTTAAAACAAGTATTTATCTTTTGTCCTTCTTTGTTGCCGAAGACGCCAATTTAAGGATGTATTCACATTGCCCCTACCGATTGCCCTGTGGAACTAATTAAATCTAATTCGTATTGTTGAAATTACAGGCAGTTTTCCCCCTTTAAAATTTTTTTTCAAGGGGGAAAACTGAAAAAAACTTCGACTTTAAAAAAATTACTTCCAGTTTACCTCCTTAAGGCTGAACGAGTCGGTCATCTTTCCATACATACGTGGAAGGGTAACTACAACGCTGTTTGATGTTGACCCTCAAAAACTAAGGATAATATCAAATTATCTCGTAACTATGTCTGTATGCACCCGAAACCGTAAAAAATATTAATAAAAAAAATGCAAGCTTCTAAACTTTCGTATTTCAACACCGATTTTAGCCCAACTTTGGGCGAAAATAAATAACATACGGAGAAAGGAAACTCTAAAATAAAGCCCGTACGTATAGTTTAGTTATTCGAAAGTTGAATTAGATTCGAAAGTTATTTTGAAAAGATACTCTTTATAGTTTTTCTTTAATAACCATTGTGCTAAAAGTCTTTACCCATTTTCTTACGCGGCCGTTTTACGAATTAATTTATTTGAATATATAGAAGCACAAATCTGATCATTCAATAAAACAGAAAGTTATAAATCTATGTATATCTATAGACATCACGTTATTCACGTCTTATCAAAGCAAATTACTTATTATACCTTTCCTCCCCACCTCAAACTCAACAGCCTGTATTTGTCCACTGCTGGACGCAGGCCTCCCCCTGATAAGCGTCTTATTGGCTTTTATGTCATGGGGGTAATGCCCATAATCCCCAGGCTGGGAAGGGGATCGCAGTTCGGTGGTATAATTGTTCTGCAGAGGGCGCTGCTGTCCGCCCCTGGTGGTTATCCCTTAGTCGCTTCTTACGACACCCGCGGAAGAGTTGGGGTGGTGCAAATTCACACCACACAGTTACCTTTCCTACAAGTAACTATTATTATTGTAGTGTTTCAAATTTTCATAATCTTGAGCTTTATGCATGATTCCGTCTTTTGGTAGGTATGCCCTTATTATTATTAGCCTGTAGTCCCTCCTTTCCTCTTTTTTGCTCTATTCAATGCCAGTTCTGGCTTATCTACACGTAAGTAGAAATATGGTAAAATTTGTTTCAAAAATAAAGTCCTATTCTTGCAATATATTCATGACATGACCCACGTGCCAGTGCAAACAAGCCTTTACAAAATTGTGTTAACTTTAAGAAACTTTCGTCATGATTGATTGCTATTTTTGTTCTAAAAGAGAAGTCGGTCTCTCTTGTGGCAAAGTTAATATTGAATTTGGTTTGAATGAAGTATTGAGTACGCCTACGCATCCTCAATTCAAATTGTGTATATTTTAAGAACTTTGTTAATGGAAAAGCAGTCAAGCATAATTAGAAGAAAATTGAATATATCATCATCAGCAGGGCAGCCCTACGCCTCCCACTGCTGGGTAGAATCTCCCGATAGATACAAAAAGACCTTTTTGTCAGCCTTATGCAAAAAGCATATTATTATCAGTATAATGTTTGTCTGTCTTGTATGTACACATTATCTATCCAAACTCGTTTCATAAATTATCTTTATATCTATAGGTTTGCTGTAAGAAAACTCTTTTAAGGTAAAGCTCGCCTTTGTACATGAACAGTATTTAGTTAACTTTGTATGATTTAACTTGTGTGTGCAATATAGAATTTAAGAAATCATATAGGAGTGTGAATTCTGACCCCTGGGTTCGATTTGATGATAGCACAGATATTATAATACTACTACAGTATGGAGACGTTGCCGTGACGTCTGATTTTTAACCCCCGACACAAAAAGAGAGGGGTGTTATAAGTTGAACGTGTCTGTCTGTGTATCTGTGTAATTATCTGTGATTTGGTACAACGCCTCTATCACGTGGACACGCAACTACGGAAATCCCAAAGAAAAATAGGACGTCACGATGACTATAGGCAATCCGAACTCAATTGGTGCTTTTTGAATCCAAGTGTGGCCAGCTACTTTAGTAACATCATCTTTGTCGACCCAATGCGCCTTCGAACGTTTTATGAACGATTATGAACCAATAATTACATGGACAAAAGTCATTTCGGTACCGAGACGCTTTCAAATGGTTATTCCAGTTTACCCCTTGAAATCCCCCGTAAGGGAGTAAACTGGAATTAAAAAAATAACAGTTTTCCCCCTTAAAAAAAAACAAATACCCACAAAACAAAAATGCATAATTTGTGCGGTTTTGTTTCGTGGGTGATAATGTATTTGTGTCGACTCACTATCGAAGAAAATGACAATATTGTCTCTGTTAAGTGTCTCTATTATAGCTCTGCTAAAAACGAACGAAGCAAAATCAGCGATACTATAATAGGGACATGATGTTATAGCATCGCCCAAAACGAAGCAAAACCATCATGAATAACCCTGAAACCGAATTTTCCTTTGAAATAATTAAGACGATTCACAGATTAATCCGTAAACGTTCGGTACAATACGAACACAGCCTTCAAAGGAATCAAATTATCAGTTCAACGTTGCGAGAACCCGCCGAGTCCCATCAGAAACCAAACCCAAACGTGAAATTAATTTCATTTCAAAGAACGCGTGGGCTTTCCTTTTACGAACCTCCGTGATTAAGTATAGATGCGTTTGTGCTAGTACCTACCCGGTATTTTATTTGGCACATCCTACAATTCATTTTATCCATGATCATCATCCTAATAATATGTATTATGAAGTCTGTCTTCTCCAAACATCATCTCACACTGGTCTACTGAAATGATCGGGCTGAAATTTTGCACACATAAAAATCTGGACATCTATATCTATACTAATATTATAAAGAGGAAAGATTTGATTGATTGTTTGTTTGTATTGAATAGGCTCCGAAACTACTGGACTGATTTGAAAAATTCTTTTACCATTAGAAGCCCAAATTATTCCTGATGAACATAGGCTACTATTTACCCAAAATGCTTCATTTCTACGGGAAAACGGGTAATAGGACAACGGGTAGTAAGAATGCAGCTAGTAACATATAAGTAAGCTACTTTTTATTCAAAAGAAACGCGTGCGAATCTGCGGGAAGAAGCTAGTTAATCATAATTATCATGGCGACCTCTGTGGCGTGGTGGGCGAAGGTTCGCCTGCGATGCACGAGGTTGCGGGTTCAATTCCCTCCTCGGGACAAATGATTGTACGATATGTAGTTATTTGTTCCGGGTGTTTTCTTTGTAAAAAAAAATATCTATTTAAGTAAAATATCGTAGTCAGTAGTTATTTATTTAACACAAGCTCTACTTAGCTTGCCGCTTGATTCTGCTGGGTAAACTGAGCAGCATTATCTATTTTATTTTGACATTTAAGTGTAATAAATATCGGTGAAATTACAGGCACTTGGCAGTAGGCTTAAACTGATTTTTGTCATAATTATCCTAAAATCAAAGCCGATAGCTAAAACAGATAATGATTTCAAAATACCTTACAAACAGCCGATAACTGTAAAACACATGTGGATGTATTTATACACCCTGTAAAAGATAATTTTCCTGCTTTGTACCGCGCATAACGAGAACGCGAAGGAAAAATTACTTTCTGAGAAGATTTCATATAGTAATAATTTGTTGTTTTTGGCTGTGGGTAAATACCAATACACCTCCAGAGATGTAAGGAATTTAATATTTATAACAGAATTACACAATTTCTGTATCTCTGTTAGTAGGTACTTGTTGTTATAGGGATTTCTCTGGCAAGAAAAATTCACAGTAGCAGCCCGGAGTCAGGAAGTTGGCGGGGGTGTAACACACCCCCGTGCCTCACGTTAAGCCGTAGGTCCTATGCGCTTGACCTCTCCCCGGTCGTGTTGATCTGCCGTCCCATCGGATTATGAGAGTGAGGGAATAGAGAGTACCCCTGTGTTTGCGCACACAGGTGTGCAAAATAATATGCCCTGCGCATCTGTCTAGTCTCTGATGAGAATAGCCTCCGTGGTCGAAATTCGGCTAGAAGAAATGTATAGAAAGAATGTAATAATGCATTAATAATATGATTGCTTTGAATAAACTAAATATCTACTTCAAATCCTTGATTTAACACTATTTTAATGTGTTACATCAAAAGACGACCTCAGTGGCACAGCGGGCGAAGGTTCGCTTGCGACGCAGGAGTTCTATTCCCGCCTCGGGATAAATGTTTGTACGATCTGCAGATATTTGTTTAGGGCGTTCTAGATCTTTTCTATAATAAAAAAAATTCTATCTATGTAGTGTATTGTATTATGTATACCAGTTATCTAGTACCCAACACAAGCTCTGCTTAACTTGGGGCTAGATAATGCAGTGTGAATTTTCCAGCATTATATATTATTACTTATTATATGTAGTTACAAGATGGAGTTTAGCATTTGTTGTCCCGAGGCGGGAATCGAACCCGCAACCTCCTGCGTTTTAGGCGGACCTTCGCCCGATGCGCCACAGAGGTCGTCAGATTTGTAAGGGGATTGAAAAAAATACATGCATACAGACATATTCTGACTATAAAGCCTCCTTCTTTTTCCAAGGTCGGTTAAAAATGTATCTAAAGTCGTAAAGTAGCTGGTATAAACACAGTTTAAGGAACAAGGTGTCCGTTCTGCGGAAACTCACTCGCTCCATGGTGGCTGCTCCTGGGGTTCTACAAACCAACCAATCCGTCAATAATAATGGATTTGAAAATATGCGTTAATGATAGCTTATAAATGAATAATTATTCTAAAGCTGCAACCCGCGGCTTCGCCCCTTTGAAAATTCAAAATCAAAATCAAAAACTCATTATTTCCATAAATACAATAAATAAATAAATAAATAAATAAATAAATTATGCTGGACAATTCACACAGCATTATCTAGCCCCAAGCTAAGCAGAGCTTGTGTTATGGATACTAGATAACTGATATACTTAATACAATATACTACATAGATAGATATTTTTATTATTCATAGAAAACACCCAGACCAACGGAACAAATTTCTGCAGATCGTACACAAATTTGTTCCGAGGCGGGAATCGAACCCGCAACCTCCTGCGTCGCAGGCGGACCTTCGCCCGCTGCGCCACGGAGGTCGTCAAATGTACACTTAGCAAAGGTCAAATTGTAAAATTAAACACTGACACGAAAATAAATTGATATTTTTGATATCTGTTGCTTCGAAGAAACCTTTAGCCTATTAGTTGTTACTTTTCGAGTTGGAGCAAAACCCGTCCCAAGCTTTTTTATCTTTTAGCTAGATAATCTGATATTTTATAGTAAGCCTTTTTGCACAACAAAGTTTTTACGATTTGTTTGAATTTATTTACTGATAATTTTTGCAACTCACTAGGAGTTTTGTTGTAGAAGCGTATATACCTCTACATTGCTCTTTAAAAGATACATTAATTTTGTGTAGCCTAGTTGTGGGCACAGCGAGTTTATGTTTATTTCTGGTATTAAAATTATGTTTATCACTATTTTTAGGGAACCGATTAATAGTTCTATGTCTGTACAACAAGTTTTCATAAATATATTGACACGGTATTGCGATTATGTTTATTTCTTTGAATTTATCACGTAGGGATTCTCTGGGACCCATATTATAGATTGCACGAACAGCCCTCTTCTGCAGCACAAATACGGTGTTAATATCTGCTGAGTTCCCCCACAGCAGTATACCATAAGACATAATAAATACTATGGAAGTAGCTGAAATAAACCAGTCTAGAGTGTATCCAAGTCTGTTATTATGTTCCCAACTTTCTTAAGAAATTTCTTTTTATAAAAACACAACAAAAAAGAATTAGCGAAATTGGTCGTGGGTCGAAGACCCTGCGTTTTCAAATTGTTTTAAAAGTGTGTCTAAACATAATTGATCGACTATCAATTTTCTGTATTCTTTGCGGCTTAAGATGTCTATTTACTCAAGAAGAAAATATAACTTTATCAAAAAGTGTCCTGTTTGTTTATTTTAGGATTAAGATCATTTCAAAGTGAGACGACTGATGCGGCGCGGCGGGCGAAGATCCGCCTGCGACGCAGGAGGGTGCTGGTTCGATTCCCGCCTTAGGACAAATGTTTGTACGATCTGCAAATATTTAGAAATAGAAATAGAAACGTTTATTTGTAACTCAAACACAGACATACAAAATTTAAAACAAAAGAACATAGACAGTTTGTTAAAGTTACAAACGGTCCCTGTCTCAGCATGAGTTGGTTGTATTTGCGTACAACCAACGCTGGTCTTCCGACAGAGCCGTTTCATTATTTGTTCCGGGTATTTTCTATGTGTAATAAAAAATGTGTAGGTATGTATGTAATGTATTGTATCATGTATATCAGTCATCTAGTACCCATAACACAAGCTCTGCTTAGCTTAAAGCTAGATAATCCAGCATTATTTATTTATTTACTTAGATAAAATCAATCCGACTTTTCTCCACGGAACCAGGAGTTTTCAAACCAAATCGTTTCGTCCGTACGATCCCAACTCAGGGTGTCCTTTTTACGACCAGATTAAGATTAAATAAAAAGCAGAATTTAGAAGTTCCGATCTGTTCTTTTGTCTCGGAGCACGTAAACAGGAGACTCGTAAAGCTCGGACCGGAGCCCGCTCTTATTTATAGCATGGTGTTTCGTTCAAATGTTTCGGGAAGGGATCGTCTTTTGAGTTGCTGTTCCTTAAATAAATTCCACTGAGGTTCCTCTCGGAGCGATGACATAGTCACACTTTTTTTCAGTTCGTTAAAACTTTTGTTACTAAGCTTTATTATTAACTAGTTTATGCCCGCGACTTCGCACGCGTTATTTCTATGGCAACGTTTGAAGGTGATTTCTATCCCATGGGAACTGATTTATGGGATAAAAAGTAGCCTTTGTTTGATTCCAGGATTAGAGTTACCCGTGTGCAAAATTTCAGCACGATCCGTTTAGTAGTTTTGGCGTGAAGAGGTAACAAACATCCACCCATCCATTCATCCAAACTTTCACATTTTTATTATTAGTATTTAATCGATTATTTCATTATCTAAAAAGTTCAACAATCCCGTAGTAGGCACTTAGCCTCAAATCAACTTTCTTTTTGTTGATTTTTAAACACAAAAAAATTAGAAATCCTTTATTTTTGGGATTTGTGGACATTTGCAGCTAAATGACAAATAGATCATAGCTTCTAAGCACGTTTTAAGATGGATCAAGTTTTACCTACATGTTCCCCAAATCCGATCCTAAGCTGTTCAGTAGATAGTTTTGAGATTTTAAGTAGATATAACTATTCACATGTCACATCTTCTTTCTTAAAATGACACAGCTGACAACTCATAAACTCACAGAAAATAAGGAAACACGTCTAAGGTAACGAACAACAAAATATATGGCTGGTCTTTTTGTGTTTCATTGTTAATATCAAACAAAACTAGAATAGCGAGAACAAACCACGAGTGCTCTTCTAAATAAAGAGGCAGCTTGAGCAAAGCAACAAAAGCAAAACGACCCCTTTTTCATCGCATTCAACTGCTTTTATTCCTTTTAGAGTTCCAGACATATTGACATGTTCATAAATTATAACATGCGAATATCTAGTAATAGTACCTAACCTACCTAGTCCGCAAATCCTTTTGATGTTCAGTGTATTGATCTCGCAAACGCGGCCGTAGTAAAATTAATAGTTCAACAAGGTACAAAGAGACCGCCTACGCCATTTTACTTTGTTGTAGGTAAAGGGCTTTGAATGGTTTTGCGAAAATATAAAAGCGAAACGTTTGTACTGTGTTGTTTTTCGATTATTAAAAAGTAAATGTACAACACACATTACTTTACTTAATCCAATATAGGTGAAGGGACTTTTTATGTAAAGCTCTACATCGTCTTGGAACACCGCGTATTTAGACATAAATCAATCAGTGAGTTAAGTTAGGTTTAAGTTAGAAGATAGGGCGCTATGGCGCTCATTAGGGAGGCCTATGTCCAGCAATGGACTAATATAGACCGATGATGATGATGAATCAGTTAGGTATGTTGATATTGCCACAGATTTTGTGATTCAGAGATGCTGTACCGAGAGAAACAGAAATACTTATATATAACCTCAACGTCACCAATACAGGCTGTATTGGTCCACTGCTGGACGAAGGCCTCCCTCTGATAAGCGCCTTATTGGCTTTTATCACATGGGGGTAATACCCATAATCCCCACGCTGGGCATGTGGGTTAGGGATCGCAGTTCGGTGGTAGAATTGTTTTGGAGAGGCGCTGCTGCCCGCCCGCAGTGTATATAAGTCCCTTAGTCGCCTCTGACGACACCCGCGGGAAGAGTTGGGGGGGTGCAAATTCTAAGCCGGCACCACACAACGAAATATACATAAACATAAGCACAATCCCCTAATATGAGGGGTTGCAAAGGCTGTCATCACGTATTACGCCCCTGAGTTTAGCTCCAACTATTTAATATCCTATTAATTACACTCAGCTAGCTACCGACCGCAAGATATTGCCTCATCGGTACAAGCTGGTACTACAGTCCACCCCATATTAGGTAGATACTTTGCTGTACACTTATTGGTACGTCAAAGTGTGCATTTTATAGCCAACTATAGCAGTAAACACATAATAGCTGGTTTGGGTTTAGCGCGAATATAGGTATACTCCGGTATAAGCACCGCTACAGCTAAATCGATTGCAGGGTAGGTTACTACCTAATCAGTAATCACCTAACGAACTGATACATACTGATACAACCTTAGCAGTAAACACATAATAGCTGGTTTGGGTTTAGCGCGAATATAGGTATACTCCGGTATAAGCACCGCTACAACTAAATCGATTGCAGGGTAGGTTACTACCTAATCAGTAATCACCTAACGAACTGATACATACTGATACAACCTTAGCAGTAAACACATAATAGCTGGTTTGGGTTTAGCGCGAATATAGGCATACTCCGGTATTAGCACCGCTACAGCTAAATCGATTGCAGGGTAGGTTACTACCTAATCAGTAATCACCTAACGAACTGATACATACTGATACAACTATTAGCAGTAAACACATAATAGCTGGTTTGGGTTTAGCGCGAATATAGGCATACTCCGGTATTAGCACCGCTACAGCTAAATCGATTGCAGGGTAGGTTACTACCTAATCAGTAATCACCTAACGAACTGATACATACTGATACAACCTTAGCAGTAAACACATAATAGCTGGTTTGGGTTTAGCGCGAATATAGGCATACTCCGGTATTAGCACCGCTACAGCTAAATCTACTGAAGGTTACTATCTAATCAGTACCAAATATCACCTAACCAACTGATACACGAATGAAGATTGTTTTCATCATCACCATCATGGTGGTCATCTTAATCCAGTCTTGGATATAGGCCTCTTCCCTTCGTCTCCACTCCTGTCGATCTTGAGCCCGTCTCATACAGTCATGTCCTCCGTGCCAGCCTCGTTCTCGTTTGTCAGCTCTGAATCTCCATTCCAGGACTCTGTTGGTCCAACGTGACGCATCAATTCGGGCAATGTGTCCTGCCCAAGTCCACTTCTTTGCTGCTATGGTTTAATTTCCAGCAGTTTATTAGAAATGGTCTAGTTTAGACCATTTGTTTAGACCTGGGTAAATCTAGAAGTAAGCAAATCCGGAACTGAGGGCGAGTCTATTTGACGTTAATAAGTAGTAGACTCCTTTTTGTATGGGATTTGACCACTTCGTAAAATGCCTACAGATGTGACCAAAGGGGTGAGTCATCCGTTAGACCATACACGAATTTGCTTCGAAACGTATTAGAAATTCATGAATTGTTTCATGTGAATACAATGTTGCTCTGCGAGAAACAGAACCATGAAATCCTATAGGCTACCTACATGCGCGGCTACACGGGCTTTTGTGAAGCCTTCAGGCATATTTGGATTGAATAACAAAGTGCGACAGAGCCATTAGCTCGACAAAGTGGATATAGTCAACCATATCCCGAGCTCAAATGCGTTAAAACAGGGCTTTTAGGCTGGAACGGACTGTTCGCTCGTCCACTAACATATCGACCTCCGTTTATCGATAGAAGTTTCGATAAATGTGGTTAATGTAGGTACGTATAAACTAGAACATTTGCCGTACCTACCTAATAAACCTTTGTGACAAAACCTGTGTGATGAAAATATCTATATTTATAATCAAACAAGACAATTGTTTGATTATAAATATTTTATAGATATTTTCATTGAATCAATTTATTAACCGCTTGCCCAGCCTAGGGATGGTGGTAATACATGGGGTAATTCTATCATCCCCACGCTGGGCATGCGGTCCATATGATAAGGCGCTTGTCGGGGAAGACGTATGTATGTGGAAGTATGCTGATAGGTAATTTAATGATGTAGGTTTATGAACCTTTAAAATCGGCAACGGAAACAATCATACCTACAAATAACACTAAACATTTAATATCAAAACAACTACACCCAGGGTGTTTCCCACCCTTTCCGATGCCATTAATTCGATTTAGGTACAATCATCGTGATCATGCTTGAAACTTGGTATAAATTTATTAAGGTCATAAACACATAGGTAGTTCAGTTCGTTCACAATTTTATGTGAAACTTAATTTTATAGCTACACCAGGGACCAATAACAAAACTATTTTGGTTTGAAATGGCGGCGAATAGATTTACTGAACTGTAAAAACATCGTAGACATTCGCTCTCAACCGATCCTCCTATAGAATCAAGGTTATATACTTTACTTGCCTTTTAATAAAGATGCGCGACTGCGAATGATCTGGCAAGTCGAATGATCTACAACTACTAATTTACTCATTCGACTTGAAAATTAGTAATATACTAATCTTCAAAATCGAATGACAACTACTAATTAGTAATCACTAATGCCTCTATGAATTGATCGAGGCGTCGAATAACGAATTGAATTCGACTGCCCGACTCGGGCAGTCACCATTACCTACTTACCAAATTAGTAACTAATATGGTTAGTAATCGCGAGAGGTGAAATAATAAAAAAATAACAAATAACGATTTGAGTTAGACTGTTTGACTCGAGCAGATGCCATTACTAACTCTATTAGTTACTAATTTGGTTAGTAATGGCGAGTCGACGCGACATCAATTCTTTATTCGACGCCACTCGGCATTACCATATCAGTTACTAATTTGCCCTAGTCATTCGAATGGTTCGAATGATTTGTGAAGTCGAATAATTCGAATGAAATCATTCACAGTCGTGTATCTTTACCTTTTATACCAAAAACAGTATTAGTAACTACATTTTATGCAGGTAAATAAAAATGCCTAACGTAATCCCTACCTATGTACAAACTAGTTTGTTGACGAAGGTCTCCAAGGAAGTCCGAAATAAGCAAATAAAAAATACCCTTTTACCTTGAAGCGCTGCGCTACAAAAGGCTGCTTTGCTATAAAAAGCTGATGCCGGAAGCCATCAAATACCGGGATAACGATATCAGGTGAGAGAATCCTGAAGCAATAAGGAACTTTCTAGAATTACACGTAGGGTGCGCCAGTTTTTAGCAGGATTTTTAGCACAAGTAGGTTCCATTTGAGTATTGTTTAGGTTTTACGATTTGAAACTTTAGTGTCAGTTAATGCCCCTTTCTAAACGATATCGAGCCATATCACAAGCGCGAGCACGACGTATCGTCGACGGCGCTAATGGCGAGCTCGCTGCGTGCCCGCGGCGTCGTCGCTTATCGTCGAAATAGTTCTCTAAAAAAAGTCATGCAATTCACGTCATTTCCGACACCCTGAAATTCACCTCCAGAGTCTATTCTATTCTGCTTGAAATCGATTTCTCTAGGTATTAAAATTTATGCCTTTGAAATAATTCTTCCGACTTTTTGAACATTGCAGCCCCACAGTGTCGTGAACATATCCGACTTGATTGTCCTACTGGGAATCTCCAATGCTTGTTTCGCGGCAGATATACGGTTATTGGTTTCGTGTTCGAGTTAGATGTTTATATTTTTTATTTTATGTGATGAGATCGTCTTTCGTGAACATTTCTTGGGGCTAGCTAAAATGCGGTTGCGTAATTCTGCGTCCTCTGAAGGCCTTGAGTATGCTTGTGGCTGAATCAGCCAGGGTGATTTCTAATCAAGCAAAGCAAACAATGGTGGTGCCTCGGTCAACATATTACCAATAGGTAATATGTTGACTTATTATATTATTATATTACATGTTGTTATTATACAATCTATTATATCTACTAACTAGTAGTTCTGCGAACAGCTGACCTCGCGAGCACAAACTCACTTTCAAGAGTTAATCTGCTATTCACGCCGAATATGCTCTACAGATCTTCATACAAATTTTAATTGACCAACTTAAAGTTACCTTTCAAATAAAACCCATCGAAATCGGATTTCATAAGGCGAAGATATTCCACTAGCTCTTTTTGCCTCTTTTGGTTTCTACCAAGATCTATCTATAAGACTACTTCTGTAGTCTCATTAAAAATCATTTAAAAATTCTGTATAGTCGTTTAACCTGTATACGAAGTTTTGTTCAGATCGGTTGTAAAATATGACCTGTAGAAGAGAACCAAAAAACTGGCAGACGAAAGCAAATATTGCCAGACTTGAAGCAGAGACGCTTCGCTCGTTCGACGAAATAAATAAAATAAAATAAAGAAATTTTAGTAATGCTGGACAATTCACACATCATTATCTAGCCCCAGGCTAAGCATAGCTTGTATTATGGGTACTAGATATCTGATAAAGGTACTTAATACAATACACTACATAGATATATTTTTATTATACATAGAAAACATCCAGAACACCCTGAACAAATATCTGCAGATCGTACAAACACTTGTTCCGAGGCGGGAATCGAACCCGCAACTTCCTGCGTCGCAGGCGACAAGGAAAAAGCACTGTAATCAGATAATTTAAACATCTAATTTTGTAATAACATTTGCTCATGAATTCAGCCCACAACTCGTTAAATAATCTCCAATTAACTTCAACGTCTACAGAATAAAGGTACGTTATGAAACGTATTCAGAAATATTGTTACGTTCAGAACAGCCCCTCGCTTCAGAAGTCATCTGTCATCTCGTATCATTCGCACGTGCGCCTCCAAGTCGACTGCTATTGTCGGGGCATTTGAATCCCTTTGGTATAACGTGGTAGCTCTCTGTCTTGTTAAAAGATCGGCGATATTACGTACTTTGGTATACGCTTAAGTTTATCTATTGAGTATATATCTATGAGAGATATACTCACTCAATTTTTGACGACGTCCGTGGCGAAGCGGGCGAAGGTCCGCCTGCGACGCAGGAGGTTGCGGGTTCGATTCCCGCCTCGGAACAAATTTGTGTACGATCTGCAGAAATTTGTTCCGTTGGTCTGGGTGTTTTCTATGTATAATAAAAAAATAACTATGTAGTGTATTGTATTAAGTATATCAGTTATCTAGTACCCATATACATATATTACGATATTACGAACTTTGGTATACGCTTGAAGGATTTAAGTTTATCTATTGAGTATATATCTATGAGAGATATACTCACTCAATTAAAAAATAGTTGTAGGTAATATTTTTGTCAATCACTGATAATGTTAGGATTACTTGGTATTTTTTGTGATATCTATATATATAAAAGAAAGTCGTGTTAGTTACACTATTTATAACTCAAGAACGGCTGAACCGATTTGGCTGAAAATTGGTGGGGAGGCAGCTTAGAACCAGGAGACGGACATAGGCTATGTTTTATCCCGGAATTACCACGGGAACGGGAACTACGCAGGCGAAGCCGCGGGCAGCAGCTAGTTTTTTATATTAGTAAAACTTCATCCAAATGTGTGGCAACACGCTGTAAGTGTCGACACTAGACAACTTTATTACTGGTTTAAAGCGTCGTAGAAATTAGAATGGAATAAGTTTTTGATTAATAAAGAAAAAACAAAATACGCTACAAATTTATCACAAATAATAGAGAATTAGGAACCCGCTTTTGTCCGCGGATTCACACGCGCTTTTCCGGGATACGAAGTAGCTACCTACTTTGATCCACTACTATAATCTTTGATAAAAGATAACTTTTACATTTAAATACAAACACATGTTTAATAATCAAAGGAAATATACCTATTGTTTATTTATGTGTATTCTTGAGTGCCTACGCTCATTGGCTCTTTTTAACCCTCGACGCAAAATGAGTGGGGTGCTATAAGTTTAACGTGTCTGTCTGTGTATCTGTGTATCTGTCTGTGGTATCGTAGCTAAAAAAACGAAAATCATATTATTTTTATTATTATTTATTATATGTTTCATGAAAATCTATCGGGGAGGTTTTTAAAAATTTTAATTTTCTTCTTGTTCTTTGGTTTTGTAGTAGCAAGCATAATATTCTTTGAAAGGCTCTCACCGGTCTCTATACCAATTTACGAGTTAATATATACGTTTCCTGAAAGCACTTCAAACTGTACCAGGAAATGGAAACGTTCATAGCAAAACCAACATAGGAACGGAAGAATCGAATACAAATAAAATATGCTACGAGATCCCGTAAGAATTGAACCTGAGTTCCTCCTATTATGTTTCAAAGGGTGCCTCGCACACTAGTAGCAGTTCAACGCGTTTATGACACGGTTACCAAAGGAAGATAAAAAGAAAATATAAGAAAGATAAAAACACTGCTATGCAACTGTTATAAGTTGTCATTTTTTATAAGCTTTACTTATAAAAATTTGTGCAAATTAATCCAACGCCGATACCACAAAGCACAAAAATTTGCAATATGTGCTGAAACCCGTTCTCCTTACATACATTTTACAACGACAAAATGGCTTTTATCCATGATGGTTTTTAAAGTTTTTTGGTTTCTCACAACTTTCAAACGCCCATGAGGTGTCTGTCATCTGATGCCGTCAATATAAAATGCATCTAAATGTAACAAGTTAAAGCCCATATTTGAATGCACATTTCTGTGGTGTGCGGTAGCTCTAATCTGCGACAACCTTAAGGCGGTTAGACTCTATACATATTCTGTAACTATGGACGTGTTGCCAATCGAACCTAGCCAAAGCTGTATTTCGATGCCAAAAATATCTTAATTTCTTTTGATTTCATATCATCTTTCATAGTGGGGCTGGGTTTTAGCGGGCTGTAAATAAAACAAAACAAACGTCATGTAACTAAATTTCTGTAATACCAAATAATAGTGAACCTATAAGAAGCCAATGGATTGAGCCCTCGTGTCTATATACAAGTTACCAAACTTAGTTAGAGCGAGGTGTCATTATCTTTGACCCTAAAAGGTTTAGTACAAGTAGGTATCTACGTAACGACATTAAATTAACCTAACTACATAATATTAAACATGCAATAGATTGTACCTAACTACCTTCTTTGTAAATCGATATCTGAGAATAAATATTTTTATTATTATTATTATGTAGCATGGCCTGCATGTTTATAGGGTGGGCCGCGGTAGAGGCTCTGTACCTATAGAACGTCTCGACGTCGACTCGACACTGTCGATTAACCGAACTCAGGCCTCTGAACACTCTGTTGTATCTAAAAAACCAGCTTCCTTTGTATTTGCGTCCAGTACCTCGATACTGGAATGTTTCCTACTACCGGCTATATTCCAGAGACTTGCCATTACTGGGAAAATAATGATCTTTGCTAGAGCAGAACAGTAACGAGCTCAAAAGAACTTGCTATAAAAGAAGTTACCTGTTTAAAAATATTTTTTTAATTTATAACTACACTAAAATAAAAGTGGGAAGCGCAATTTAATACCTACTAAGTGATTTAGTACAAGCACTAATATGTGTGTAAGGCATCACTAAAATATATGTATTTTTAGAAGATGAAAACACTGCCGTGGGGTGGTTTGCACCACCCAAACTCTTCCATCGGGTGTTGGTCGTGAGAGGCGACTAATACTATATACGGCTACACTATCTTGATTTGCGCTATCGCGACAAGTCAAATCAAATCAAAAACTCTTTATTTCCATAAATACAATAAATATACACTTAGAAAAGGTCAAATCATAAAACTTAACACTGACACGGAAATAAAGTGATATTTTTGATTTATGTCGCTTCGTTATGTAGACAAAAGTAAAGAAGCGACGAAGAAATGTTTAGACTGTTAATTGTTTTTTTTTCGAGCTGGAGCAAAACTCATCCCAAGCTTTTTTATCCTCTAGATAATGTGATATTTTGTAGTAAGCCTTTTTACAAAGGATATGTTTGACAATTTTTATAAATTTATTTATTGATATTTTTTGCAACTCACTTGGAGTTTTGTTTGTTGTAGAAGCGTATACATTGCAAGTCTAGCCAAGAAGTTTGTCTTATCGCGAATCATCATCGCGACAACAAATGCCCTCCGCGACGCGACGTTGTTAAGTTTTTTTTCCAATGTGGCCAAACACTTCGTAGTAAGTTTGGAACTTACAACTGGCACAAAAAATGCTCCGGTGACATTTGTACCCCAACCCGTAGAACGAACACTAAGTTTTATCACGACAACGCGAAGACGAATCTTCGCCTTGTAGTGTGGCCGTAGCATGCTACCTATATTAAATCAAATAATATCGATTTTTTTTTACTTTTACGGGACTTGAACCCGCATCCTTCGGTCAGTACCGGAATGTGCTAACCAACTACACCACGAGGTCAAGTGACGCTGGAGTCGAAAATCTCTGCGAATTCCTACGGATTCTAGCTCCGTTAGCTCCACCTACAGGGGAAACATTGATGATAATCCAATCCTGTTCAAAGACTACATTTATTTAGTTCGTTTGACGAGAGGTGTCGTGTTGCTTAATTCTAAGGTTTTTTTGTTATTATAGTGGGTTACCCCACACTCAGGGTAATTTCTAAATCAAATAAGTGAGTGTGGGGTAACGCACTATAATAACAAAAAACTTTAGAATATGCTATAAATACCTAGAATATCCACCGGGGGGCGGGCAGCAGCGCCTCCTGCAGAACAATTCTACCACTGAAATGCGATCCTCAACCCGCTAAGGCACGTGTATATACCAGTTGATGTTTCCATACGTTAAGGCTTTCATTACAAATAACGAACAGGAAGCGAATAATTTAATATTCAGGAATATTACCCAAATGTTCAGAAGTTTGTAAATACTGCCAGAAGTTTGATATGCGGTGACATAATTGAGTTAATTAATGAAAATCTTGGATAATGAGGAATGTTTGACAAAGTTCTTGCTGACAGCGTTTCATTGGTGATGTAACAATGCTGCTGTTTACAATAGGCAATAGAAGAACCAGCATCTCTTTTTTTTTAGAACTAACTCTACGAAAACTCAACTCTAGAATAATATTTGAAGTCTAGGAAGCGTTTTATGTGAGGTAGCAGTACATTTAATGAAAAGGAATTTCATGAGAAACTAACATAAGGTAAGTTTATGTGTACCTAATCTTGAGTAGTTTATTATTTCAGCCTGGTGAATGCAGCCGGGCAAGGTCTTCGTCCGCTTACTTCTTTCCATTCTTTTCAGTATTCTGTGAGAAGGTCCCATTCCTCCGAGGCCCAAGCCTTGGGACCGCAGCTTTGGGTTTTCTTACCTGCAGGGGTTCGAAAAATCCGGTTCCGGGTCTTCGACACGCAATCTGGTAGGGTACTCCTAAGCGCTTCGTTTGCCAAAAATAAACTTCCATCTGTTATCGCTTCGCACTGTTCTCATTTATATAGGTACATCACGTACACGTACATATTAGAACATTGGCGTTACCTACCTCCTTAGGTAGGTAACGCCAATGTTCTAATATAAGGACTTACTACACAAACACAAACATTTAGTAGCTAGGTACACATAACACTTGAAACTCGTTCTGCTTGCTCTCAATGGGTTTATGGCTAAAAATCAGTGTTTTTTCTTCTTGAGCAAAATATTACACTGAGCCATGGCCATTTTGACATACTGCAGCCCACACAGACAGTTTACTTAGATGTTAATATTGCTATTGTTTGTTTTATTTGTCTACTGCATTTTCTTATTGTTTATTTGTATTAGTGTACTATAAAATTGCTGTTTTCTGTATGTGTGTGTCTGAAGATGCAAATAAACACTTATCTATCTATCTGACACAGAATCGCGAAATTCAATATATTAGCGGGTTTTAATATTATCTACGTTCTCGGAAGATCGGTTCTGCGAAGACTCGGAAACGGAATATCTGAAACCAATTCCAAACAAAGACTAATAAATAAACAACCAGATGAACTTTTTAACTCAAGATTCCTTGAGTAAAAGTAAAAGACATTGGCAATGCGTGAAGTCTTCCTAATTGGATCGCTGACTTTATATCCGTTATTTACATACATTATGCGGGCATGTGCGTCCCTACTTTCAAACAGATTTTCATAATTTACCCTACTTTACTCTAACTTATGGTAGCCACGGAATTCATTCGTGTTTTCTTAAACTTTTTTGGAAAATAAAAGCAAAATAGTTGTCGTTAATACTACAATAGTAAAATGGCAAGGGTGTAATTAAATTTTGTTCCAACTACACAAAGAGAAGAATTTCAAGGTAGAAAGAATAAAACATGGTTAGAAAAATATAAGAACGAGTCTACCTTGGAAGAAAATCTTTGCGGAAATATCTTACATTTTGAAAATGAGCTCACGATAATACTGGCAGAACTTTCCTCGCGCAAAATAATGATGTCATATTTTAAGAAGATTGCAGCAGCCTGTCTTCGCTTCGGTGGAGAAACAATTAAAATTCCCTAAGCCTAGAAAAGCACAACTCGTCTTAAACTTCAACACTTTGCCGTATTTTAAAAGGTTTCCCATACGGTTGTGGCGAAGTAGAGTCAACAAAAAAATGGTAACAAATGATTATGTGTAAAATTCTACATTTTACCTAGGTATGCTTTTCTTTCAAAATTTGTTGAACAAAAGTACCTAAAGTACCTAGTTTAGCTAACAATTTACTTTTTCGAACGTTGATCAAACGAGATATGCGGTTACGTGACATATACATATTTATCGATAAAAATCAGAATTGTATATGAGCTTAGAGTTTCCCACTGTGAGAAACAAAGCAGGGAGTACTTATATCTACAGTGGGAATCCCCTCTTAACATAACAAGCATTATATTATAATTGAAAGTTTTGCGCACATAGATCCAACGCCGCGCCGCTAGCCCACAGCACAAAAATGTGCATTCAAGTTTGGCTTAAACAAAGAACTCTTTATTCACAAAGAAAATTATTATGAAATAATAGAAATAAATTAGAATAACTAGTATATAACAATTTAAAAAATTTAGCTAACTGGAGACTGTTGCAAACAATAGCTTAAACTCACATTTTACAGGAACAAAAGGGCTTCCCACAAGCTTCAAACGAGTGTGCCGCGAGCTGTCTGTCATCTGATGCTGGCAATATGAAATGCATCTAAATGTTACGACTTAAAGCCCATATTTGAATGCATATTTATGTGCTGTGCGATAGCGGTGCGCCTCTGATCTACTACAACCTTTATTCTGTTATAAGTTTTGCAACAGTTTCTTAAATTTTGGCCCATGACGATCAGTTACGACATTTTCGATTTTAAGCCAAAAACTAAATATTAAGAATAGCAAAAATTACATAAAAAACTAGCTTTCTTTGTGAACGGTCCTTCAAACTGGCAACACAGGTGTGTCGGCAGTTCAGCAACTGAGCGACGAAGTGCACAACTCGTAAAATCTTTTAATATACGAGAGAGGTTCGATCCCGCAAGCTGTGCTCCATATTTACATGTATAAGCAACTACTCGGGCACTTGTATAGGTTCTGTAGGGGCGGATTTAGGTGCGACGAGAACCGTGATACCTTGATCGAAAGCGATGGATATAAATCCGTAAAAATTGTCTGATTCAAGGCACAGAAACGGCTGACAAGCATTGCTATCTTGCGTTGACTATTCAATATCATAAGACCAGATTTCTCAGAGATACAGATACCAAATTAAGTTTTGACTTCATTCAAAGTTCTCATATGATTCTTATGTTAGGTTATGACCTACAACGCTTGCAAAGTTTGGTTCTCTAAATTAAATTAAGTATTTCTAGACCTTAACCAACGTTGAGCAATAATCTTATTTTATCCACTTTATGTATGTATATTGTATAGCATAGCCTGTCTGTTTACGTAGACGAGCAAACTAATTGACTAGATATTGGCGAGGCGAGAATAAACAGGGTGGCTCTATATTTAAGGATTTTTAACGCACTGTTATGAAAGACTATTGTGTCCAGGCCGCTTTTTTCAGATTAAATTCAAGGAAAATAAAGAAGGCATCTGGTCTACTTATCCTATGGGACCTACATATGTCTATAAACCTTCTTCACTTCCACAAAATAGCAAAAACTAAGGTGTCTTCATAGAAATCCACGAGAGTCTACTGCCAACTGCTCTACTATGCATTGGGTAGTGTATTCTGTAGTGGTTGGGCAGTACTATGCATTGGGTGTTACTATTCGTTATTTCATTTATAATCAGAACTTCAATTTATTTTTTTAGGTGCGTCGAAATGCTTAAAATATGGAACGATGGGGCGAAAGTCATTTACTTACTCATTTCAATAGATTTAGGTTTCTTGAAATAGGAGGGTAAACTTGGAAATTGGAGGGTAAAGTTTGCCGTTTTGAAGGAGATTGCAGGTACTTTTGGAATAATTTATGATGAGTAAACTTATTGAAAAGCAATGCCTAATATTTTGGACCCCTTCCAAACACTGTTGTAGGTAGGTAAACCCTAGCTTTCACTACCAGCCCAATCAAGCAGTTTAAAACCGCCATTTAAATTAACTACGTAATCATTTAATAAGTGATATCCCTCTCATATTCATTGGAGTGGGTATTGTGACAGAAGCAATTTCGCAATTCATCCACTCGTAAAAACAGGCATCATATGCAAGGCTCTTCAGACCGTGTGCTACGGACGCCGCCCGCGCTTTCATCCGTCAATACTTTGTTCCCACTCTACTCACAGCGTACCTAGTTATTCCGAGAGAATTGAAATTAGCTAGGGCTAGAGAAGAACTATCAGTATTTAAGAAAAGTACCTACCTCAGTCGTCAACTAACTTTGTTTTCATTTATGTGAACCACCACATAGGTGATAGACATAAAAGTTACTTTATAGAATATATAAACATTGGTTCAGAGCGCTTATGTTCAACTAATTACAAGAGTTTAACATGAAAGAAACAATAATAAAATCCAGGAGTTGACAAGGCAGTTAAAAGTAGTGAATAGAATAAAATAAATTAAAAATTGGACACATAGGTACAGTTTAGTAACAGTTTTTGTTACTTTTTTTCAGTACTTGTCTGTGCAAACTTATAATTAACCGTCAGCAAACATGTGGTCTATCCAGGCATGTCCTACTTTTTCAACTTTATTTCGTAAACCTTGCTGTAGTGTTCCCAAAATGTTGTAAAATAAAATAAAACTGCTTATGTTTTTACCTTTGATTTCGCATTTCGGTTGAACATTACAAAAGAGAAATCGCTAAAGAAGATTCCTGATTTATTGACATCCTGATGCGACACATCGCAGACGTCTTGGATTGAACATTTTCTTGAGTGGCTGTGACTGACTGACTACTGATCACTTTCCAGTTTGTAATCCGAGCAGCTATAAGGAGAATTATTTTTCCAGAGTGGTGTGGTTAGGTTAGAGAGCGAGCGCCTATGACGCCAAAGGCAGCCAAAGGCACATTTTGGAAGTTTATCTTTGATGATAGAAACTACAGATGAACACGCGTCCCTGGGTGTCAAAGGTGTCAAGATGAAACCAATCTATCAATCTCTTTGTGTAAATAGCACCGCACGCACTATCTAGAGTTTCTTTCTACTATGGACGATGCTGTGAAGATAACATTGTCATAGTTAAGTGATTGGTTAGCAAAATGTTTGTACGATCTGCAGATTTTTGGTTTACGTTGGTCTGGGTGTTTTCTATGTATAATAAAAAAATATCTATCTATGTAGTGTATTGTATTAAGTATATCAGTTATCTAGTACCCATAACACAAGCTCTGCTTAACTTGGGGCTAGATAATGCTCTGTGAATTGTCCAACATTATTTAGTTATTTATTTATTTATTTATAATAACACAGATGAACCATTGTTTGTATTTATTCATCGAGGTAAAGGTACGACATTGGACGTTTGAAATTTTAAATCCATCATGGTTATTAACACTAAAGTTATTTACAACGGTATATTTACCATGATTTGAGTTTTGAGCTTTCCAATATTCGTATATGTTGAGAAAGATAATAGTTAAACTAAATTATAATTATGATTTCTGATAAATAAAGCTCTATGCAAATTGTTTAGACTGAAAGTAAAACATAAAAAAAAAAGTTAAACTAAACAAACAAATCCAACCATCTCCACAGACCCATTACTGGAAAGTGAAGATGAAAAGCATAGGTTTGTAGATTCATTCAAAGAAATAAACATAATAATGTACCATGTCAATACATTTATGAAAACTTGTTATACGCTCATAGAAATATAAATCTGTTCCCTAAAAATAGCGATAAATATAATTTTAATACCAGAAATAAACATAAACTCGCTGTGCCCACAACTAGGCTACAAAAAATTAATGTATCTTTTAGAGGGCAATGTAGGTATACGCTTTTACAACAAAACTCCTAGTGAGTTGCAAAAATTATCAGTTAATAAATTCAAATAATTTGTCAAAACCTTGCCGTGCAAAAAGGCTTACTATAAAATATCAGATTGTCTAGAGGATAAAAAAGATTGGGACGGGTTTTGCTCCACCTCGAAAAATAACAACTAACAGGCAAGGTTTCTTCGTCGCTTTTTTACTTTAGCCTACATACCGAAGCGACAGAAATCAAAAATATCACTATTTCCGTGTAAGTGTTTAATTTTATAATTTGACTTGTATATATGGAAATATAGAATTTTTGATTTCGATTTTGTCCGCATATTGCAACTAGAATATTCTTCGTCTCTGTAGCAAAGCAATGCTAGTCATGTTTACTCCCTCCGTGGTTTCACGCGATGTACACCGCACCCGCAGCTGTAGCTGACTATAGTGTCCGGGATACAGACGAGCCTCTTTGTAATTGGAACATCGCATCCATATTGGTTCGTAGAGCTTTTTGCATATTTCATAGCAAGCCTTCTTTTGCATTTTTCAGAGGGGAAATGGGAATGTAGCGGTCGTCCGTTTGGTTAGCGTTTTACTGGTGAAGTTTTGTTTTTGCGGTTTATTGGTGCACTTCCAGCTATTTAATGGTTTTACCTTCAAACACTGGTTGTGGAACGCAGCGAATATTTTATTGCTACTTACATCATCTATACCTCACATTATCAATAAGTATCTATCTACTCTACATTTTATTTCAAATTAGAGACTTTATCTATGCACTATTTTAATCATAACTAGTTTCTTTTCGCGGCTTCGCATGCACTTTTTCGGGATAATAGTAGCGTATGTCCATTTCCAAGATATTATCTATCTTTCTGCTCAATTTCATCGCGATACGATAAGCCATTTCGCTGTGATAAGGGCAGACGTTGTCGTTTTTTGGATTTGTCCTTAATAGAGAAGAGAATCCTAATTACATTTATTATTTAGCCATTCATGGAGTGAATCTATCGAGGGTCTCGCAAGTGTCCCTAATGGATCCATTATTTTGTAAAATTAGATAGAGCTGGTATTGATCGGATCAGTCTGGCGATGGAAAATTATTTCTCGGCAGACGACAATTTTATCAAGGATTTCATTTAGACCTTTTGATGAACAGGAGTTACTAGGCACAACTTTTCGGTTAAATAAATCATTAAGTAGGCAAACTAATATTTTAAGAAGTCAAATAACATTCCAAAAAATATCGACTTCGACAAGACCCGCAACCTTCCCAGGCTAATTGACTCATATCAAAGATGGCGCAATAAATTAATATTTTCTTTGTGACTAAATGCTTCTGCCCTTTTTACCTAAAGAAAAAAAATATTATCTGTAGTATTACTCACTTAAGAACCGAATATTTATAGATTTCTGATATTAAATGTGTAAGATGACTACATATTATCAATTTAGAAATGGTTTGTTTAATTTTAAATTTTGATCTCTGAAAACGCTGTCTCTGAAAAAGGTGTGACGTTATGGAACTTTCAGCAAATTTCACGATGGGATCATAAACGAGTAAAATTCGCTAAATTCGCTGTCTATATTTTTACAACGATGAAAGTTTGCTATGTCAATTGTTAGTTTCGAGACGCATGACGTCACAGCACAGATAAAAATATGGGTGACAGCGTTGTTGTCGCCTGAAAGTTGAATTTTAAAATAAAGTTTTACGGTTTTTTTAGGTCCTTGAAATATATGTTAATATTTTTTTCCTCTAATTGGATTATAATAATTTAAGACCTACTTTAAAAAAGAGTCCAGAAGTATATTGTAAAAATCAAAAATCTTTGGGACTTCTTTTGTACTTTAGCGCCGTTAGTCTGAGGGCTTACGCACTATCTAAAGTAGGTAACTAACAAAAACCTTAGAACTAATATTTTTCGGTAAAAATGTTATAATAAATAAAAGAAAAATAATATTTATCCGTTACTTTGTAGGTAAGACCGATAACCTTATTCAAAAATGTTTCGAATCAAACTTTTCTCTCAAAACATGGAAAACAAAGTAAAATTGTTAGTGTACTTAAAACCTGGCTAGTCTAATTTTGTTTATTGTTGGATTCCCCGTCTTTTACTTTCAAAGAACAAACTAACTTTTTAATTACAAGTAACTTCTTCTTTTACAAGTTTTTATAATGAACAAAAGTAGGGTATCTATGTAGGGTACCTCCCTTCTTTTAGCAGTTGCGAAAATATTAAAGTTTTCAATTTGATTAAAATTGTAAGTGTATAGTTGTGATAGTTAAAATACCGCATTCTGAAAAGTACGATAACTACTTTGTACGAAAAATGTGTGGATTTGATAAGTTCCGAATTAAATAAAAGTGAAAATTTGAGAGTGTATATCTACATTACTTAGCAGTTGACTGTACCTACATACTTTCAATATTTGGCTTTTCTCTAGGAAATGTTTATCTTCACGGTAATAAAGTAAGTCAGCTATTTTAATTTTGTACTTAAATATAACATACAAATTTTTTATAAACAGCCCTCCTTATTAAAAAAGTATCTCCTCTGAAGATATTCACAGAACAACTTAACAATGATTCTGAATATAATTTATAAAAAGATATTCCTATCCACTTACCTTGTCAAGTGCTTTTTAATGAACTGTACCTACTTAACTTCCTCCGAAAAAATGTGACTTCCCATGGAACAATTATTCGACGAAGACCTAGGTTCACAGTACAGTTTACTGCGTAGGCAACGCTGTACTATGAACGTAGGGCTCTATTCTGCTAATCTAATCGCTTCACTAATACACCTCTGATACTCTTCTCTTGAAAATCCCGTCGCACACGACGTTCTATGGTGCTTCCTTCACCCTGCAAGCTACCAGACTCTGGAACGCCCTTCCTGTTTCCATTCAGCATGCCAAATCCCTTCCTATCTTCAAAGGTTTGGTTCATCAGCACTATCTGTCCACTCATAATATATTCTCCTAATAGGTAAAATCAAATATTTCTATTGTCCTTGTTTTTTTTATTTTTTGTGCTTTAAGTTTTAGTTTTCTTAGTATAGTTTCCGATCGTATGTCATTTCAATTATAATCTTTGTGTTTTAATTTCTAATTCTAGCCAAATATTTATTTAGGTATTTTGTAGTATCATATACGCCACCGTCAAGTTCTACACTAACCGACCCTGTCCATCCAAAGGTTGCCTGGAAGAGATCGCTTTCAGCGATCTGGCCGCCGATTGTGCCATACTAGATATAATTAATAGTTTGTAAGATATTTTATAAGCATTGATGGTACAATAAAGATATTATCCATCTATCTACCTCAACCTCAACCGCCTCTATTGGTCCACAACTGGACAAAGGCCTCCCCCTGATAAGCGCCTTATTGGCTTTTATCACTAACACACAACCAAAGCATATTGCTGGACTCTTTTCTTCGATCTTAATTATCAGAATCAGCGCGAAAAATTCGATAGTTTTGAAGGCGTGAACAGTACGCTCACACCCTTAAGAGTTCCTAAAGCTCCTAAGTGGTCGATAACGCACATCTGGAAAATAGGTACCTACCTACCTTTTCTTGTATTATGCAACAACTGACCATAATTGTTTTGTAGCAAAAGAATAGCTCGATGTTGTAATTCATGTTTAGAAAAAAAGTGGACTTTTATCTGCTGTTTACATGAAAACCGTATCAAAAATTACGCTTTCCCAGCTTTTCTCACCTTTGAAATCAAGATTCTCCGATTCTAGATCCTAGAACTGCCTTTTTAACCACAGAATAACTATATGTATGTTTAGTATGTCAAGGCCTTTGATTTAGATTTTTGGGATTGTATGAAACCTTTTCGTCATGCGGTCATGGTTAACAAAGGAATTTTTAACATGTCGGCATCCAATCCTACAACTATCTGTGTAGCAATTCAAGTTTCATCTGCACTATGTTAGGGCATTAGGTTGCTGGGTGGGTGTTCATTTTATTGCGGCGGCCACAGTAAACTACCCCTTAACTCACACTGGACACGCGGACACCACATATTACATTTGTAACAGAATATGTTTGCGACAGTTTATTTTCTAGGAGTTTCAAGGAATGTTTGTGGTTTCGTTGTTCTGTTGGATACAGTGGAATTTCATTTTGCAAAATAAAAATTCGCTCGACATTCACTGCAGACAACTAAAGGGGACAGTTAGCACGTTATAGTTGTTGGAATTTTACCCTCCTATAAACTGTGGAAAAAATGTTTAAGGCCGTTGTATGCTGCACACTAGCGCCGCCCCCTATTTTTACTTACAATGACGTAAAAAACAAGAATTTTCAAATATCCAATGTACAGTTTGTGATACTGCTGTTCCCCTTCCTTCACGCCGAGACCCCGGAACCCCCACCCCCTAGGGGGACTTCGTAACGGAGTCATACTGAAGAATTATTTTAAGGGGGTTGTAAAGAGAGGATCAAGCCATTTTGATTCCAAAAATAATTTCATCCCCCCTTGCCCCCAGGACCGCCCCTTTTGAGAGTGCTACAAGATGCCGTCATGATAGAGGAGTTCTGATTGCGGTACCGTATAGAGAGTTTCTTTTGTAATCGAAAGCAAAAAAAAAAACCCCCCTCCCGCCCCATAAGCTTTTTTTAATCCCTCTGAAATAGTTTAGTTTCGTATGATTTAGACAGAGAAGCGAAAACAGAATTCGGTGGCCACCAAGAGCAACTTCGCTATTCTGCATAAAGGAAATAAAAGAAAACTATTTTAAAGGCATTAAAAAAATGCTTATGATAGGTATCATAAACTGTACAATGGACTTTTAAAAATTCCTTTGATTAACGTAATTATAAGAAAGAAAAGGCAGTGGCGCAAGTTTGAGACATATAACCGCCTTAAGTATGATAAAGGTCTTGCTCTTTCCTACAATTTTGTCCCTGGATATCAAAGCCACCAACTGTGCAACCAGTTCAATATTCTACGGATCAGTATACAGCCAATATCGTTAAATAATAAGGGAAATATAATAGGCCCTTTCATCCATCCGGCCGTATCTTTCAGGATTATCCTACCGAATAAAAGTGGGGAAAATTGAATCTGACCCGAATAGAGTTGACCATTTGTAATGCCGGATTGGTAATAAAAAAGACGGATAACTTTGACCTGTCTTATCTCAGTCTTCAAGAGCGGCACGTTGTGTTGATCTGATGGGTGATATATACCTACCTTCTTGATGGATGGATGGTACCCTACTTACCGTACCCTACTTTCGATCCGTAGATCAGTGTTTCACCCAGCCCGTGCACCATTGGTGAAAAATGGCTTGAATATGATTTGACTGATGATAGAAGAACACGCTTATCGAACACAACCAAGAAAAGAAAAAAGTCAGCGCAAGGAAACTTAATAAACAAAAACGCTGATAGAATCCTGTCACGTAGGACGGTTATGAATATGATGTAGCAAAAATTCTCAATAATGTTTCTGACTTCCTAGTTGCTTTCCCTTTACCATAGATACCATAGAGAGCCAAAGAACCTATCTATTTGGACAGTGACTTACCTATTTTGTTACCTTTAGTGTAGCACTCTCGTCACCCAAATATAATTTAAACAATAGCAATAACTAGCCCTAAGTTCTGATTTTAAGTGAGTTTTTGGTAATTCTTATGAAAATAAAGTTTCTTAAACCACATAGATAGAAGAGATAAAAATTATGCCGTGTATGTATATATATGTGTATGTGTGTATGTGTATGTATATTATGTGTGTACATGAGTGAGTTTAGATTATTTTCGGACAGCAAGACTGCCGGAAAGGACATTTATCATCCCTACCCGTGATGCTCTGAACAAATGGGTCAACGGTGCTAGCTCGTTGAAAGCTCACCAATTACCTATTCACCTTCCTTCGTGGTTGATTACGCCATTCATTCGCACGTATGGTGTCTCCCCTACCTGTGCTTCAATGAATTCGCATAAATCAATAGTTTACATGGAGCGTGCTCGACAAACTCAACTTCAATCAGCGTCACTTGAAGTGCTGTTATTGTGAAGCGAATTTAGAACGAACATGATGACCGTGATATGATGTCCTCACCTTTTGTTGCAATAGATTGACTTATTTTTGACGATCTCCGTGACGCAGCAGGCGAGGGTCCGCCTCCGACGCAGGAGGTTGCGGGTTCGATTCCCGCTTCGGAACAAATTTGTGTACGATCTGCAGAAATTTAAAAAAAGATGCGGGTATGTGTGCCCCTCTGGCCCTACTACAGAAGATGCAGCATTAACATTGTAATATTTTTTGACTCGGCTAATATTATTTTATTTGAACATTCACAAATTCAATGTAATGTACTAATTAATTATTTAAAATTTATATTAAATTCACAAATTTTTATTAAGATTTGGAAATAAAAGGCTTATTATTATTATATTAGAACATTATAATTATAGAACAGTATCCTCCCACACTACATGCGAGGACACATATATGGTTATAACTTATTATGTATGTATTTATAAAGTGGTATTATAAACTGTCTTTTCTTTGCACAAAACAAAAGAAAATAAAACACGTAAGTAGCGTCTTATCCTAAGCAAATTACGCTAAAACGGAATAAGAAGCCTCTCTCTTTCATTAGAAATACCGACTAATCGGTTAAAGGTTCTTCAAACCGATTTTTCCTTCTTAAATATTCAGTAGGTTAAGTAGGCCAATACTTTAGGTGATGTTAGTTACTCTCACTGAAAAAAGGAAGGTAGGCAACCTATACCTTACCTATACTTGTTCACGAAAAATAAAATGAAGTTGTTTATGTTGTGGGTAGGTAAGCTAATTATTTTTTCAATATATTTGAATGTGATGTTACTGTAAAACCTATTTTATGTTTATTTTTCCATTCAACGAATAACAAAATTGCCTTTCCCAATGCAAAGCTCATGTATTCAGCTTTTAATGAACTTGCTTGAAAACAAGCGAAGCCAATCAAAACCACAAAAAAATGTTCACCAAAACTGATTTTGTTCGCTCGTGTTAATTTACTGGTTTATTTTCGTGCATATTTTGTATTTTCCAGCGTATTTTCAGAAATTGGATTCATTAGCCGTTTTTCAGGTTCGTGCGGAGGCGTCGTGTCCGACCTTTGTGAGAACTAACCTTTTTAGAACATGTCCTTTGACAAGGTACCTGCGAAATTGACCCTTTAGAAAAATTCTTGGTTATTTATGACCCCGGGAGCAGGGGAGCAGGGAAATATTTTATGACTTACTATGTAGCTTGTGTGTATCTGGGTAGGTATGTACATACGTAGATACTTACTTAAGACTTGGTAGGCCAGCAGAGGCCGCATTTTTGTGATTTTTAAAATCATCTGATACTTTGAAAATAATGTTTACAATTCTGAAAAAAATATATATATTACTTAAGGATCTAGTCTAGTCAAAGTCGCATGCAGTTACAAGATCTAATGAACTTCGCTCGATAGAAAAAGATCCCAAAGTTACCCCTTTTTCTAACGTTTTTTCAATAATATGACTAGCAAACTACTGATATCACACTTTTTTTTGTTCTCAACTAAGGACACTTAATATTTCTAAACAAATTTGCAGAGTTTGACTTCATAAAATGATTTTCTTAATCACCATCTTTAAATAACTACAAAAAACACGAGCGCGGCGGCTTGGCAGGCGCGTGTTTTCCCTTACGCCTACTGCTGCAGGACTACCTGGCCTTAAATACCTAACCTATTTGTTACAATGTTGTACACAAGGAAATTTCGAAAATGTTATGAAAGCTTTCTATAATCTATGTTGACCGAGGAAGTCCAACGATAAGTTTTTATGTTTCTATCTCTAACAATGTTTCAACTAAGTTAAACTCAGTAACTGGCCTTCACGATAAGGTTAAGGTTTTTATTATTTTTGTTTCACATGAGAATAACCTGGGTGTTGTAACCATGCCTAAAATTCTAACACGAACATACAATACCGAATTTCCTAACATCGCGTGAATGTGTTGCGCACTTTTATATTAATAAGCCACGCTAGAAAACTGAGAAATGATTAAAATTCTCATTGCTTAACAATGCTTTTAGTGACTGGCTGCCTCAATGTCAAGTCCAGCTTTTGTTTTTAAAAACACAATTTAGTTATAATTAGGATGAAGATTGGAATATTTTGTTTATGCACCTTTGCAATAACATGTCGCGAGATTTTTTATAAGAATTTTGCATAAATAGCTAATATTAGGACTACTAATACTAGTTCTGTGCGGTGTAGGTATATAAGTCTAATATTTTACATGTGCATGAAGAGCAAGAAAATAAATTGATTTCACTTTATCAAAATACTAGTTTCTTAAAACATTACTCAACCATATTATTCATACTAAGTAGGTACATACTTTGTGGGAGAGCCCACCTAAAATAAAACTTCAAATTACCTACTTAATAGCCATTTGCGTAAGTGCTGAACCTCATAAACGTATGCTGCTTACATCATCTTTTGTAGATGAAAGAGGCCTCTGATGATGATGATGATAAGCAGGGAAGCTCATCATAACTCAGGTAGATATTTTTTCATTTTTTCGTGTGTCTAGGACCTGTTTCCTAAATTGACGTATTGACGACGACCAAGCTGAATTGAATCTAAAAGCAATTTCTCTGAAAGATACGGCACCAAGGGTCATTCCATTAGTACCTTTACCTACCTAGTAGGCAGGTTTACGAAAAATAGGTAGTTTTCGTTTGATATTTTCTGCTATAAGAAAACTTTTGACGTTTAGGTACTTATTATAATAATTTTATTGTGAAAATAAATTGTTGACTCAAAGGAAATATTTTCAGTTTCCTTGTTTCTTGACAAGAAACTTCCGTCTATCGCCAAGTATTTTCACTTGTTTCAGAAATTCTTCTGTACAAACGCGTATTATAAAACGTTTTCCCTTGTCTGTTGTAACATGAAACAAAATGTAGTGTTATATTTATTCAGTCCCTGGTTTTCCTAAAGCAAACATACTCTATGCCCAGTCCGTTAATTTGTCGGTAATCTCAGCTAAGTTGTAACTGCGTGTATTGTATCTTTATGAGTGGAGGTAACAGCAGTAGCCCTGGCTTTAATGGGCTGTAAATGAAAAATGACGCAATTGTCGTGGCGGCGAGGGCGCCTGGGCGCCGTTAGCTGCCGACTAAGCCTTTATGATCCATTGTGTCGCCCCAGCACCGCGATATTGAAAAAACGAAATGCTACAAAAAGCCTTATGTTATGGCCCATACATAATATAGGTAACGTATATTCGGGTATGGGTGGTGATGTAGAAAAAATGATTTCTATAGGAGTTCAGATAAATGGAGCGACACGGTTTTTCATTGTATTCCTGATTCTATTATAACTTGAATCGAATTTTAAGCCATTTGTCCTTCCAAGTTTTGAA
Source organism: Eupithecia subumbrata (assembly GCA_949316285.1). Lineage (NCBI taxonomy): Eukaryota > Metazoa > Arthropoda > Insecta > Lepidoptera > Geometridae > Eupithecia > Eupithecia subumbrata. The sequence goes on from OX438648.1 coordinate 2,013,195, forward strand.
AGTACGAAATGTTACTTGGTCCGATGAATTATTTGGAGGAAAACTCGAACATCTGTGCCTAAGCTTCTAGAGAAATACCAAAATTGTTAATGAAAATGTATTGAAGACTGATTAGCATCAGAAATCTTGTCAGATTAATAGTTGTTAGGTAGGAGGTAAGTACATAAATATGATGGTTAGGCAACATTATAAGTAAAGATACGCTGTCTTGCATAGTTTTGGGTTGTTTTGAATAGTAATTAATCTTATCTTTCTTACTTGCTTTTTTGTTAATTAATTGATGGCGCTGCTAATCCTTAAATATGTACGCCACTGACTTAATGCAATACTGCTGAAATGTCGAAACTTACATACTGCCACTGCAATTCTTGGCTCTGCGTTCCTAGATTCAATTCGGCTCCAGTCTCCATTAGATTCCATTGTGGCTCTTCGCCACATTCAATTCGATGCCTGTTACATTTTTCAAGCTTTTTTCATTCATTTTTAGAAAACTGAGGAAATGTGAATAAGTAGATACGTTCTTTTCGTTTTAGGTAGAGGGAGACACTGAGTTAAATGTACCTAGAGAAGAAATTTCAAACAAAAAACGTCTCATTCTCATGACAGCGGTGGCCTGGGCGCGGCAAGCGCTGCAGCGCTAAAACATTAACTAAGTCGACTAACCAAACAATAAAAACATTCAGCGCTAGATCGCTTAAAGAGTATTGTTTTCTCAACGTATTCTGACAACATGTCGCCCCTATAGATTTTAGACCGCGCAGAGGTGACACAGATTTTGTACCTACATAACTTAGTAAGAATTTATTCTCTGTTTCAAAAATTTTTGTTTGCATAATTAGTAGAAAATTAAAAAAAATGGATTGTTATGCGTTTATTCAAACATATTCTTGATGTGTTTTTGCAGTATCGAAATGCGCACGTCGTCATATTTTCTGAACTTTGTTCATAACTTGATATACTCTGAAAGGAAAAAAAAGAATAAAATTTTCAATAATTTGATTTCTTTGAAAATGTAATAATTAAATAGTTTTGAAAAAACTTAAAACCGACTTCGAATCCCTTAGTTTTAAACAGTTTTTTTAAGTTTTGCTGGATAAATAGAAATCCCTGGGGAATAAAATATTGGGATGGGACCACCTTGGGAGCACCTTTAACAACTGAAAAGATCACCAAATTGGTCCGGAATCAGTCAATCAAATGACGGAGAAATCGACGAACAAACTTATAAACATACTACATACAGCCGAACATAGATCCTCCTCCTTGTTTCGAAGTCGGTTAAAAATATGAAACTGGTTAAAAATCAATAATAAAAATTTCAATCATTTAAAAAAAACAGCGCGTCAAGTCTGTCACCCTATCTGTCTTCCATCAATCACATTATTTTTACCTACAACCGGTTTTGAAATGGAACATCTGCATGATTTAGTCTATGAAATCAATGGCGTGCATATTTATGAAAATTATTTCTATCCTGTTGAGGTATTACGATATTATTACCTATTTATTCACATAATACAACAAATAATTTTAATTACTTGACTACTGGGTTGTTATTTTTCATTATTTACGTCCAGGGTCACACTTAGATTTGGATTTTCGTATTATTAGCGCGGCTCCTTATGCGTCCAAGCTGCATGCATGTCAAAGCCACACTAATGTCAGGTGTACGGATTGCAGTACAGTTCAGTCGAACAAAGTGAGTGTTCTGATCGCGAAATCTAGTGCGTAGTACATATATATCGATGGAGGGAGATAGACTGTGCTTTGTTGCCCGCGGCTTCGGACGCGTTGGTCTATAGAAACTTTTTAAGGTTATTTATTGGGATAGATCCCATGGGAACTGATTTCTGGGATAAAAGGTAGTTTATTCTAGTTTAGTTTGTTTTATATCAGAACTACCTGTGTGCAAAACTTCAGCCCGATCCGTTTAGTAGTTTTGGCGTGACTAAGTAAAACATTCAAACTTTCGCATTTATAATGTTAGTGTGATTTGTATCTACAATTCAAAGCACTTTCACAAGCTGAATTTATTGAGCACCAACCAATTTTCGGTACACCGAGATACAGGAACATAATCGTAGGGCGTGGGTCAGACAAAAAGACGTAAGACGAGGATGAGATTTACTTTAGACTTAGAGAAAGGACGGGGCACGGGCGCGACCAAAAATCAAAATCAAAATCAAAAACTCTTTATTTCCATAAATACAATAAATGTACACTTAGAAAAGGTCAAATTGTAAAACTAAACACTGATACGGAAATAAAGTGATATTTTTGATTTCTGTCGCTTCGGTATGTAGACTATAGTAAAGAAGCGACGAAGAAACCTTTAGCCTGATAGTTATTACTTTTCGAGTTGGAGCAAAACGCGTCCCAAGCTTTTTAATCTTCCTACCTATAGTTATGTAGGGTAGAATAAGAAAAATGTCATCGCATTGTCATACATTGCGTAAATTATTAAAGTTGAAAGTTTCAAACATAATACAACAATCCCCGTGCAGGCGTGGGGTGTGGACTCCCGTCGTCGGTCGGCTAATAACATCTTCATTTTCAGATAAAGACATGTTGTCGTGTCAAAATCGGACGGTTGAATGCGAAAAATCACAATACCGCCTGCTCTTGCGACTCCCACCGCCATCACGTCCGTGCCCTGTCTTTTCTATGTTTTAAAAATAACGCGTCAGCGATGCGTCTTCGTCTTACGTCTTTTCTGTGTGGCCCGCGCCTAACACACCTCAATTCTTTTTGTCAACAGGAAAATATAAATATGAGGTTCTACAAAGCTATCCCTACAGTATTTCCCTTTGAAATAAACATCAAAGATGTGTCTACTTCTGTATGAACCATCAAGATTCATAAAATAAAGTAACGTGTGGGTATAATATTAGGTTGGTACTTTTATTACCGTGAATTATTCGTTCGATAGTATTCTGGAATATTAAGTTGTTCCTGTAGTATTAGGTAGGTAGGTACTTTTACCGAAGAATAGGTATAACTTTGATTTGAACTTTAAAGAAATTATCCACCAACGAACGTAAATGAATCCAGAACAATAGTAAACAACAAGAACAAAATTAAAAATTTTAAAAACACTCCGGCAGATTTTCATGAAATATGGCTAAGAACACTCGGGATAAAATTATCTATGACTCAAAAAAAAATAACGAAAATCGGTTCATCCGTTTGGGAGCTACGATACCACAGACAGATACACAGATACACAGACAGACCCGTTAAACTTAAAACACCCCTCTCTTTTTGCGTCTAGGGTTAAAACTGGCTCCACCAATCTCTATAGGAAGTTCCTACAGTAACTTTCAGAACCCTGCAGTTTAATGGTTAAAGTAATATAACAACAGCAACCACTTTTAGGTAAGTGAAACATAATTTATAACCGTCGTCGGCCGACTACCCTAACAAGTTTTAAGAAGTGCCTATAAAATATTTCAGGGGTCACCATTTTTATTGCGTGCCTATAAATTTATTGTCAAGTTCGACCCGAAAAGAACTAACTTCGACTGCCAGCCAATTAATTTCATAATTTATTTATTTTGCTTGTATGTACATTAAAATTTATGCAGCTTAGATCTAGGTAAATAGCACGTCGGGATTTAAAAAAAATATCTGAGCGTCTGGTCGAAGCGACGCGTGACCCGAGAGCTGGTGAGTATTTGGCGCAGCGCATCAGCATTGCCATACAACGGGGCAATGCAGCCAGCAGCGTCTTGGGGATGCTTCCGACTGGTATTGATATGGATCAGTTGAGCTACCTGTAATTTGTTTGCAACAGTCTGCAGTTAGCTTAATTGTTTCAATTGTAAATACCAGTTCTAATTAATTTAAATAATTTAATTGTAATTTTCTTTGTGAATAAAGATTCGGTAAATAGCTTGGTCAATATAAAATCAGTTTGCGAATAATTTATCATTGAATGTCCATGAAGGCAATTACAACTGAAACCAACTTAGTAATTGAAGAGTGGACAAGACAATGTGGACATCCATGGAATATTTAGAATCAAAGATTGAAAGGCCGTCACAATTATTTGCTCGAGAAAATACTTCGCTGAAACAGTTTGCTGTGTGTTTAGCTGTGTGGTGCCGGCAATTACATTAATTAATAGAATTTACACCACCCCAATTCTTCCCGCGGGTGTTGTAAGAGGCGACTAAGGGATATCCACCGGGGGCGGGCAGCAGTGCCCCCTGCTGAACAATTCTACCACCGAACTGCGATCCCAGACCCGCATGCCCAGCGTGGGGAGCCAATAAGGCGCTTATCAGGGGGAGGCCTGCGTCCAGCAGTGGACCAATACAGGCTGTTGAGGTAGACGTTGAAACAATTTATATGGAATCAAACTTTAAATAGATTTACACTCACTAAACAATATTCTGCTTTTATCAAGTGGACCAAGCAAAATAGGAAATTTTCGGAAGTCATGATTCCGAAAATAGCCTTTTCAGTTTAATTAAAACATTTAAAGCGGTTTTGTGGCTTTCTTAGCTTTTAATAAAACGTTTTAATGATCTCTGCCGGAAGCCATACAAATTTTAGAGGCTTAAATTGGGATTTCCTTCCTTTATTAGTCCCCTCTGTAGGCGGTAGTATTTTAGGATTTTTCATTTATTAGGTATATCAGCATTGTTTATGTAGTAAAGTACTCGTTCGTAAGTCAAACAAGGCCAATTACAGAGGTATAGGTACATAAATAAACTCTCAAAAATCTACAGCAGGTAGTTAGCTTCTTGTGATTGGCTTTAGATTTCCAGATTGTGTAAACAAATTACCTGTTAACGCACTTATGTAAGACACAAATGAAATAAATAAATAAATAATGCTGGACAATCCACACAGCATCATCCAGCCACAAGCTACGCAGAGCTTGTGTTATGGGTACTAGATGGATGACTGATATACAGTATAGTACAATACATTACATAGATATATTATACAATATTTTATACTAAGTATACAATTTCGGCGACGGCTTTGCCTGAGAGACGAGAAGTAGATGTAGAGAGAGGTTCTATATACAAACATAGACACACACAACAATACCCTATTGAAACGGTCGTATCCATATGTGGGCCACAATTTGAATAGCCACATTGCAGGCTCAGCATTGGTTTCTCCTTTGTCCGCAACTAGTATAGTAGGTAGGTATTATATTATCTGTGGCTGTGGTTATTCACACATCGATTTGCAACAGCTACGCTGTCTGTGGGCATTGTTTCAATCAACACCCGGCCTGTGATCCCTTTGACTATCCGCCAAGTAATTCATGCCATGCAAATTGTTGGCCACGGGGCTTAATGCATACGGACGATGGCATGGCAAGGCTGGTCGGTAACCTAATTTTAGGCTGAAGCTATTGTTCACTCAGTTGGTAATCATGAGATTGTTCCTTGGAAATAGTAACTCAACACTAAGATTGCAATGAGTGGGTGGTTGACAGTCCTAAAGCCTACCTTGACAAAGTGGGAGGAATGCCTACTTTGGACATTCGGACTACTTTGGTCCGAACAAAGTGGGACGTCATTTTAACAATAACAATGGTGAAATTGGTTCGGACAAAGACTATGACCACGGACGAAGCTACCTGTCAGATAGTTCGATTGAACTAACAAATCCACCACGGCATGTTCCTAGTATCGCGCAGGATGGCAGGATGGCACGGAAGGCAGCAACTAGCCGTGGACGTGAACGAGGCGGCTTAAGAATCGGCGAATCCATCTCAGCCCGTACATTTCATAAGAGCTGATTAATGGAACCTACCAGAGAAAGGGCACCAGCTTCTATTTCATACACCTCCACTGCGATCAACGTCCGGCTGCCTAGCGTGGTTAACGCATTCCCTGCCCTCCAGTGACACGGGGAAGAAGACTAGCATCTACGTATTGGGCCATGAATGTGTTTTATATTTTAACGCTTCGGCTCCAAATGCGTCCTAACGCGTTAATTAGGACGTTACGCAGATGTGGTCAGGGTTATAACGTGTTCATTTATTAACGGTATAACATATGGCATTGGACGCTACTAGGAATTACCTCTTGACGGCGTTGTTACGCAAATGTAGCCAGCGTGCATTTTTAGCGCTTTAATTAACGCGTAAATGGACATTAACATCTATAACGTCAACGCTAACGCAGGTGTAATAAAGTAATATGGGCCTTGGTTGAAGTTGGCACGTTAATCAGTGGACTTTTGTGATAATTAGGGTATGATAGCGTAGTAAGAATTACTCGGGCAGTTTTCTTTGCCTTCGACTGAAATAGGAAACACTAAAATAGGGGAAATTTTAAATCAAATCAAATCAAATCAAATTTATTTATTGCATGAAATACATGTTATAAAAGTTGTAATTATAATGTAATAGCATGTCACAATGTATTCTGCCCTATTGGGCGTGCAATGTCTTAAAATTTAAAATATAAAATAAATGCTTATACAATTCTAAAGAAAATAATACATAAAATTCACAGACATATAAGAAATAATAATAATACAGTGTCAACGTTATCTACCTACAATTTATCCGTCATAAATTCATGAAAGGAGTAATAGCATTTATTTGTCAAGAGTTCTTTCACCTTCCTCCGAAACAACGCACAAGGTAATTCTCTTATAGACTCCGGCAGTTTATTATAGGCGAATGGTGCTGAGCAGAATATACTTTTACGCATTAAGGTCGTTTTGGAGTTGCGAGTAACAACTCTATGTTTGTCTCGCCTATTGCGAACCACGGCATCAGAGAGCTGTTGAAACAAATCTGGGTTATTTTTGACAAACATCACCGTTTCAAATATATACAGCGCAGGAATCGTCAAAATATTATGCTGAAAGAAAAATGGTTTACACGAGTCGGTTACTTTCAGGCTAAACATGGCCCTTATGCATCGCTTTTGATATTTGAAAATTTTTTCAATATCAGTAGAGTTTCCCCAAAAAAGTATACCATAACGAAGTTTAGTGTTCCCCATTTGAGTCAATCATGTGAATGAATGTCCAACCAACCATCCAACAAAAGGTTGCTATCTCGGCACTCGGACAGCTATTGCCCAGTTCATTTGATAGGTCAAGTCCCAATTTTCGTTCGTCGCTTCACAAAGCCTGTTCGCAGAATTCAAGCTTTCTTCTCTTGAAAACTTTAACTTAAATTTACTTCTAAATGTTTGTCAAAGTGCTGCTTTATTTCCGGGTCACAGTTATCTGCTTGAGGCGAAACAATTTCCACTTGCATGCAAATTGTGAAAAATAAACCTACGTACTTAAGACGAAGTGAGATCGGTTTTGCGAGACAAGGACGAGCGAACGTCGAACGGGGAAGGCGAGAGCCGCGGAATGGCCAGCCCGCGCGCAATTTCACTGGTCGTTTTTTAGAAATTTGTTTTTGCACTAAAATAATACTCTTTCGCAAAAAATCAAAACCATAAATCGTCTAAAGTATTTATTAGGGAACACGTAGACGAAATTTTATTGAAATATGTTAAGTAACTAGCAAATGAAACTTCTTTTTCCGTAGAAGTATTTGTGCAAAAATGAAGATTAAGAGGAAACTTGCAACTGAACTGAAACTGCGATTTTTTTGTATCTAGTCAAGTTTTGTCAATCGTGTTTCGACTCCCATAACTTACTAACTAGAATCCTAAACTTTTGATGCTTATCAAAAACTTATAAAAATTCAATGTTTTTTTGCCTTAAAATTGATTTTCCGTATAGTCAAAACGTGGTTATGGGACTCACTTCACCTTAAATACATCTTTAGACAAGAGCGGCGTTTCTTCATTGCCCGGCAACGACACCGAAACCACAGTATTCAACGACACTGCAAGGACAGCTACATTCTTCATTTGACCGTCACGACACGACGGCTTTGTAAAGCCCATCACAGACTTGGCTATAATATATAGCAATACACCGTTCTATAGTGTGCTATAATGTGTGTGTGTGTATTATAGCAAGCTGAAACGTTCTAATATTATATAGTTTGCCTTCATTTCACGATGGCCATGTTTTTTTGCTATACCATAGTATACTATGCTATGCAATAATATAAATTACAGTATAGCTTATATTTATCGCTCGTCATACATTTGTACGAGACCGTTCACACTGTGCTATAATATATATTACATCCCAAACTATAATATTTTATCGATCGACAGCGATATTTAGAGGTCATTTGAAGGTGTTTATTTTACTTCACGTCCCCGGACACCTCGCCTCGCCCTCAGTTTGAATGTTGGCGTTCGTGTGCAAACGTGTCAACTGATCATGTGTGTTCCAAAATATATATCTTACCGTGTGAACAGCAATCGTGGGATGTAATATATAGCTCAACATGTAATATATATTATATCCCATAGTCAAAAGCCGGCTATACACAACACTATACGTACGATGCCAGCCCGACACAAATGGGCGACTTGCTTTGACGACATGTAACGAGACAGTGTGCCATACAATTTCATAGAATTATGCGTCCACTAATGTCGGTGTCGGTATCGGTGCCGGGCCGGCCAATGAAAAACGCCCAGTTGGCGGATTTTTGAATATTACTAGGAATTTGGCAAGGAGTTGAGCAAGCTGCGTCGCATCGGCGGCGCGGCGGCCGTCCCCTGAAATGTTTATCACCGGAGACTGAAGTGACGAGACAGAATATTTAAGCAGATTTGAACTAATCTTCAAATTAACCGAGAATATATAATAGTACTCAGCTATATTCACTCGTTTAGTACAGCTTAAATTTTAGTGAAAAATAATGATCTACTGTGTTATGTTTACTAGTTGCGCCCCGCGGCTTCCATCGCGTGGAAATTTTAGAAATTTATTGTGGACCCCATAGGGGTAGTTTTGTAAAAATAAAACTAAAATAAATAATGCTGGACAATTCACACTAAAAAATAAATGATTCACTATTTACTTTGTACGTTATTTAAACCGAGTTTTGAGTGAATCGAACCAAGAAATAATAATTTTCCAAAGAAACTTACCACAATTTTTAATCCCCTCAGAGGTTAATTTGTGAAAATTAGATTAGTCTTTGGGTTATTCTAGGACGACGACTATTTAGCCCCGAGTTCACAAACAGATGGTTAAATTTTAAACGGTTGTTCTAACGTTATGACACAAGTTTTCATACGTTAACCGACGAAGCAGCCTAATTGTCCGATTATCTATTGGTGAACACAGACCTTACACACCAAATTTCATGGAGATACGTAGTTACAAACATTCACACAAACTTTCCCATACATAAATTAGTAGGATTGTTTACCTAGTATATACCAAAGGACATAAATCAATCAGACAATCTGTGTGTTTAAATTTTCAATGTAGGTGTGTTACTACGAGTCTAAGTTTTCCCTTGTGATCTATGAGCGGCGGCGGAGGCACAGTTTCACTCAACAATTCTCGTGATTTTGAAGTCATAAATGAATCTATGTGCTAGTTGACAAGCATATAAATAAATAAAATAATAAATAAATAAATAATGGTGAATTCACACAGCATTATCTAACCCCAAGCTAAGCAGAGCTTGTGTTAAGGGTAATAGATAACTGATATACTTAATACAATACACTACATAGAACATAACATATAACTTCAGTGCTTCCACTCACACAAGCGTACGTTGATATACCAATGGAAAAATGAAACGTATTTGTCGCTTTTTTTTGGCTACACCTCGTTTGTGTCTTCATTTTTAGGCTTGGTAGGCCAGCAGAGGCCGCATTTTTGTGATTTTTAAAATCACCAGAGACATAGAAAATAGTTATTAAAATTCTGAAAAAAAAAATATATTACTTAAAGATCTAGTCTAGTCAAAGTCGCATTCAGTTACAAGATCTAATGAACTTCACTCGATAGAAAAAATCCCAAAGTTACCCCTTTTTCTAATACTTTTTCAATATCACACTTTTTTTTGTTCTCAACTAAAGACACCTAATATTTCTAAACAAATTCGCAGAGTTTGACTTGATATAATGATTTTCTTAATCACCATGTATAAATAACTACAAAAAACACGAGCGCGGCGGCTTGGCAGGCGCGCGTTTTCCCTTACACCTACTGCTGCAGGAATAGCCTTCTTCTTCTAACACGTTAATGTAACGTTAAAAACTTGTATAGAAATCTTATTGTGTCCACTGGTACTAAGTTCTCTGATATCTCTACATATCACCTTTAAGCCTCCACCCCATTTTTAAACCCACCCGATTTTGAAGTGCGTCTTGTGTAGCGCGATTTTTTGCGATATTTGTTTACAGTACATTTTGCATTAAGACGCATACGATCCTAAACACTGCTGCGATTTCGCATCAGGCGCGCGGCGCTTCTATAAATCGCGCTTACAAAAACGCAGAGGAGTCGCGGTACAAAATCGCAATAAATCGCGCTACATAAGACGCGCTTCAAAATCGCGGCTGTGGAGTGGAGGCTTCATACTCTACTTACAGATAAATCTATGTATTACCATATTAATATTAATCTGTGATATTCACTGTACTAGAACAAAATAAAAAAAATTTAAAACCACCCTACAGATTTTCGTGTAACATGGCTAAGAACACTCGGGATAAAATTATCTATCACACAAAAAAAAACTAAACGAAAATCGGTTAATCCGTTTGGGAGCTACGATACCACAGACAGATACACAGACAGACACGTTAAACTTATTACACCCCTCTCTTTACTTTACAGACTCTGGAACGCCCTTCCTGTTTCCATTCGGCATGCCAAATCCCTTCCTATCTTCAAAGATTTGGTTCATCAGCACTATCTGTCCACTCATAATGTATCCTCCTAATTGGTAAAATCAAATATTTCTATAGTCCTTGTTTTTTTATTATTATTTTTTAGTGCTTTAGTTTTCGTTTTCTTAGTATAGTTTCCGATCGTATGTCATTCCAATTATATTCTCTTTGTGCTCTAATTTCTAATGCTCCAAATATTTATTTAGGTATTTTGTAGTATCATATACGCCACCGTCAAGTTCTACACTAACGATCCTGTCCATCCAAAGGTTGTCTGGAAGAGATCACTGTCAGCGATAAGGCTGCCGATTGTGCCATACTAGATTTAATTAGTAGTTTGTAAGATATTTTATAAGCATTGATAGTACAATAAAGATATTATCTATCTATCTATCTTTTTGCGTTGGGGTAAAAACAATGATCCTATGACTACGTTCCAACCTGGTTCCAACTATCATTGCTATAAAAGGTTTCAAGGTTTCGGTATAAAATATCATCTAATGGCGGCATAACAACAACAGACCGGGTAAAGCTCCCTTCCCATTAACCTCTCACGTCTTCAATAGTAAAAGTCATGCTTCATTATTGCTTGGCGATACATTAATTGTGTGTCGAGACTCCCACTCAGCTCCTTTGTGATCCTAATGACAAAAAGATGCGACCTCTGCTTACACGGGATTTTTCGTGTATCCATTTTCCGGGTGCTCATAGAATGTGATTCAGATAATGGAGAGATGTTTTTGATCTATCTACCTTGTTACTTTAATAATGGTAGTGGAAAACTAATGGTGTTTACTGTAATAGTTATCTTGTAATATACATCACTTGTATATCATTATATCATATTGTAAATCATGATTTTATATACCTACATTATAATGTTTGTACTAATTTAGTCTATAAATGTTCCAAAACTATGGGTCTATCTCTTTACTTTGAATAAAATACCTACACTGTTAACGCCACTACCTATTTTATCTTATTATTCTGTTCAACGAAGGAATTTTCATAAATCGATTGGACAGTTTGCGATACCTATCATAAGCTTATTTTTAATGCCTCTTTAAAAGTTTTAGTTTGGTTAGTGTAGGCAAAGATGCAAAGTTGCTCTTTTTTGCCACCATGTTGGCCAAAAAGACCATCATCGCATCTCTTCTTAAAGTATACAAAATAAAACTTTTACAGAGGCATTAAGAAAAGCTTATAATAGGAATCAAATCTGGACAATCAGTTTTTGAAAATTCCTTCGTTTAACAGAGTAATAGGATAAAATAGGAAGGGGCGCTGATTTGGGTCGGGGTAGCGCCTTAAAAAGAAACGAAGAAATAACAAAATGGTGTAGTTTTTTCTCAATCGTCTTGGTTTTATAATTTTTCTCATTCATCAGGGTTCGAAAATACACATCGTAATATAGGACTTTTTTCATGGTTATTATTGCTTGGTGCTTCTTCGTTTAGTTTGGAAACTTTAGTTTTTAAAATATTCGGCAAACTTCGCTCAAACTCTTCGAGATACAGGTACCTACTTATTCTATTTCTTTAAAATAAAATTAACTTAATTTATTATACATGCTCATCTAATCTAACCTATTCTAAATCAGAGTAAAATGATGAAATTGGGAGCAATCACGATATGGAAAGCAGCCTCAAGGAAGCCCGCAATTCAGCGTCATATCTAAATGATGGAATGTGATAAAGATAATTTTTCACCGTGAGCATCAGCGATGTAGCAATAACGAGGCCTGGGCCATTACATCAACCATATTTCCAAGACAAGACCCCCAGGCGACGATTCCTTGTTGCTTGACGTCGCTTCCGCTAAGGAAATTGCTGCTCCCCCAATATTCCCCATGCGAGTGTGGACGTAACTAGGTTTTTCAAGAAGGGGGAACGAAAAACAGCGACGTAGTGTAGCCTTACCTCACCTCGACAGCCTATATTGGTCCACTGCTGGACGCAAGCCTCCCCCTGATAAGCGCCTATTGGCTTTTATCTCATGGGGGTACTGCCCGTAATCACCATGCTGGGCATACGGGTTGGGGATCGCAGTTCGCTGTTCTTCAGGGCCACTGCTGCTCGTCCCCGGTCGATATCCCTAAGTCGCCTCTTACGACACCCGCGGGAAGAATTGAGGTGGTGTAAATTCTAATCCATATACATATTTTAGTGAACTTCTAAAAAGACCGAGATGCAATAGGTTCGTAAATGGTTTGGTGAGGCTTGAGTTTTTTTTAGTTACATTCAATTTAGTGCCTAATCCTGTAATGTATTCTAGCTATAAAAACTACGAACTAAGGTATCTACAACACCAATAACCACTGGTTCGTTGCTGGTATAGTACTAAGCCAGTCATTTTTACCCGTTGTTTGATTCTGGCTTAGAAAGCGACATTATTATTGGTAAATCTACAGCTATGAAGTCTGGGTGGTTGTTTGGGTGCTTTCGGAGTCATAAAAAAATGGAACAAAAAATAAAATTTAAAAACTAAACAAAACATCGCTGCATCGATGAAATAAAAAGGGATAGAAAGGTCTCTCTGTACTAACACTGCGACTACGCTAATTAGTTATTGAGTACAATGTACTAAACTTAATAACTAATTAGCGTAGTCTTAGTCTGTCTCTGTCCATAACTAAATATGATACGATACCTACTATAGGTATAATTAGTATATCGACTTCATTACTTATCCAAGTCATGGGTGGGTAATCTCCCCCCACCCTAAGTACGCTCACGCGTCATATATCAACCACCGCTCAGGTATTTAATATCAGACGAATCTTGAGCGAAGACGGTGGTTTATTTTGAAAAATTGGCAACCCCCCAATTTTTAGCGTGCGCCTGCTGGCCTGAAATACGATTCATTTTAGTAAAGATCGGTACCTACTCAAGTTTATAAAAAGCATTAATCTAAAGTCATTTACAACGGGATTTTTACCATGATTTGAGTTTTGAGCTTTCCAATATTTCGGCACAGTTTCATGCGTCATGATCACGGAATAACTTTAGTGTTAATAACCATTATGGATTCAAAAGTTTTAGCATTAATCTATTCTTCAACCAACACAATAATATTACGACTATAACGAATTATTAGGTACTAGCTGCATTCTTACTACCCATTGTCCTATTACCCGTTTTCCCGTAGGAATGAAGCATTTTCCCGCGGTAAAAAGTAGCCTATGTTCATCAGGAATAATGTGGGCTTCTAATGGTAAAAGAACTTTTCAAATCGGTCCGGTAGTTTCGGAGCCTATTCAATACAAACAAACAAACAAATCTTTCCTCTTTAAAATATTAAATAGTATAGATAAGATAAGTAGTCGAATATACCAATGCGTCTCTTCAAATCAAGTCAAGAACTCTTTATTACCATAAATACCATAAAATAAGTACCTACATTAACGTAATTTTCATCTAACTACACTAAGGCCAAATTATAAAATTAACCACTGACACGGTAATAAAGTGAAAATTTTGATTTCTGTCTCTTCGGTATGTAGACTAAAGTATAGAAACGACGAAGATAGAAGATACCATTAGCCTGTTAGTTGTTATTTTTCGAGTTGGAGCAAAACCCGTCCTAAGTTTTTTATTTAATTATGTAAGAAGAGTCGAAAAACTTCTTACCTCCCTAATTTAATTCTAAATTTGTGTCTAGAAACAGGTTATTTTTTTTTCCATCTATTTTTCAAGCATGACTTAAAATTTCCTTCAGAAAAGAACCTACTCTCAAAACTCCAGAGCATTTTCATCTACCTACCTACTTAAGGGGCTACAAGAATGCCGTGCATACATTGACATACATTGCCGTCCTTAAGGTTTCTCTAAAGCGCATGTAATTTCTTTGATGAAAAATATCACATTGTTTAAACAAATAACTGATCTTTGAAAATTTATCCCTCATGTTACGATACTATTTAGGTTGCATGTAAAGAACATGCAACAATTATGGCAAAGCCGCGGGCAAATATTAGTCAACATTACATTATTACTTTGTGATTGTGCTATCAATAAAAAAAATAGTTTGCCTCTTCTATAATAAATAAATTTTGCATAAGTCTATGTAAAAAATAAGCGCCTCTGCCGACCTCATTTGGTTATGTTGATAATAATTATGCTATCTGACAGTCTTAGTTTTCCACTGCTAAGCCTTAAAGACGTAGATAAAAATGCTGTGAGGTATATCCGAAAATTCAAATGCAACTCTTTTACCGATGCATTTTATCCTACGTTTAAGTCCTTTCACAGTAAGTTGAAATCTTCGAAGTCCCGCAATAAACCGCTGAAACGCTCAGCAAACAAAAGAAGTGGCTGCCGTAGAGCTGCAGGCGCTCAAGCCATCTCAAACAGAAATACGTCGCGACAGATACAGCTGGATCTTGGAGTGCGGAACTTTCGCACGAGTGCCATAGTTGACTACCGACTTGCCTGTGGGGCGTACACACGGGGAGTCAAGTTATAAAGCAAACTTTTGATTGGATGTCAAAGATTTTTCGATCGTTGATTTGTGAGGACAATGCGTATTCAGTAAAGGGGGTTGAAGATTTTTGTATGGATGGTGGCCCTAACATTTGTTTTTTTTTTTTCTAGAAATCGCCGTACACAATAAAAGTTATATATTTGGATTAAACAAATAAAAAATATCCTATCAAATAATATCCTAAAGAGCCAGGTTTTTGAGATATTCACAGATAAAATAACTATATTTTTTCGTCATAAGTGTATAATATCTCAGAAATCTGACGCTTTAGGACATTAGATAACAGAAAATTTAGTTTAGTATTTCTATCCAAATACATAAATAACTTTAATTCTGCTCCGCGATTTTGAAAAAAAAATGGTGACCGATGTTAGGGTCACCCTCCATGCAAAAATTACAATAAAAGTAAAAATTACAGTAAAAATTTAGATAGAAAACACTAAAACAAATAAAAAATGGACTGTACAGTCGAATATGGCTCTAAAAGTTTGCAGTCTTCGGTACATTACTTTACTCTCTACTAAAGAATGTATCGAAACGTGAAAAATAAAGCATAGCTCAAAGCTCAGTCTGTTCGAGTCAAATTAAGGAAATAAACAAGAACTAGCACTAATTTTTTGCCCCATTTCAGTGAAGCGTTCTGTAATCCTGTGTATCATGTACACTTTGACTGCCACGATCGGGTAGGAGAGCGTGTTGCATAACAACGCGCCCTCCCGGGTCGTATCGCATCGCTCATGCATATTACAGAATGTCTCAAAATACATTTTATATTTAGTGGATCGATTTAAAAAAAGTAAGCCGTATATAGAAAAAAATGTTTATTGATTATGATAAAACACTTTCTGGGGATTAATTTCTTAAAAATAATATCGTCTAAATGTAGACCCTCGCGTTCTCGGCACTCATTTAATCGAACAGTAAAATTACTTATGACGGCTCGGCAGGTGGACTCAGGGCATCTATTACAATTCTCCGCATCCGACACTGTCGACAGCAACAGTACGAGTACGAATAATAATAATAGTAAAAATAATAGTACGAAAAAATGTCCTTACGGCAATGCCAGCTTTTCATTTTTCTGAACAAAATTTTACATCTAATGTTAAAATTCATAGTGTTCCTTTTATTTCTGACACTATGTTATTTAGCAAAAAATAATCCTTATGATGAAGCCTTTCGATCGGTATTATAAAGCTACAGGATGATTTTTTTTCTCGTGTAATGGGTTCGATTCCCGGTTCAACCATGTAATTATTTAAATATCTATGAATGCAGTTTAAATTGTTTTTTTAAATTAAAGTAACGTCTTCTTTCAGTAAAATGTTCTATCTACAATATTCAAGGTACTTTCCCTCCATGTGGCATAGCCGTAGGACGCCCTGTATGTCTACTAGGTTGCCTATCAAAATGTTGCCTCTAGTATTTTTAATAAAATTATTGAAAATTGATTTTTGGAAAAAAAAAATTTTTTTTTTTTATTTAATTTAAACTTTTGGCCACATTTTTTCAAATGCGCCAGTGAAGTCGGTTTATTGGCGTAAACTTTAGATTTAAGATAACCCCATAGCAAAAAGTCCATAGGGACTAAATCTGGACTGCGTGGAGGCCAATTTATGTCACCTATCCGGGAGATCAATTTGGCTGAGAAAATTTCACGAACACTACAGAGACATATTGGACGTGTGTGACGTTGCTCCGTCCTGTTGGAACCATGTTCTTTGGTTATAGCCATGAAAATGTTGCTTGACTTGACTTTTCTTAAGGACATGGTTCTCTAAAATAATGGCGTTGGCACCAACATGCTGGCCAATGTCGGCGGCGGGGCGGCGCGTTCGGTGTTGAGTCCTTTAGAACAGACGAGCTTGAACAAAGAGATTGCCTCTTACAGTGATACGTTCGCTAACTTTATCCTCTGTATATCACGCATAAAGGACGTCCCTTAATCATAAAGCAGAGTGCAGATGAGCGCTAGTGACAACGCAGCGGGGCGGCGCGGCGGCTCGAGAGAACTCCACGCTCTCATCAACTTACGCTCACTCAACTAGTGAGTGAGTGTGTTCACTCCTCAAATTCACTGCTTCACTCAGGAACTAAATTGTGGCGCCTAACTGTAAAAACTTAGCTTTGAGTTGACCCAAATGTGTTGAGATTCGAAAATAGAGTTTGGTTGCCACCAAGAGCAACTTCGATCTCTGCCTAAACTATACAAAATAAAACTATTACAGAGGTATTAAAATTTTTGGAACATTCCTTTCTTAAACGTAATAATTAGATAAAATTGGTGGCGGCGCTAGTGTGAGGGTAGGCAGCGCCTTAATCATATTATGTATTATTATATCTAATTTTTCGTGTTTCGTGTGTGCGTTCGCTAAGTAAACATACTCTGTAACGGTGTCCTCGAAGTTTATTAAATTTTTATTGGAAATACGGAAAGTTTCACCATCGGGACGGCATCTACTCCAAGTCTAAGGAAAGCAGAAAGGAAAACAGGTACCCACCACACGATTTCACTGTTTTTGGGCCCATTATTGCCGATTGAAGATACACACCGCTCGTTTGCATTTCGAAATATCCTCACACACACCAACATATTATGTAAACACGCAAACTTGGATTCATACGGCAGCCAATAGCGGGAGGAGCTCATACTGCAAAATACCGTCGAAATAAACTATTTTCCAAAATTACGAGTTCGAATCATCACATCACAACACAGCAGCAGAAACTTTTTCATGCGATTGAGGATCTGTCAAATGAGCAGATATTTCTGACAGTTTTGACGCTGACGTCTCTACCGACTGACGTTCACAAAGTAAATCTTGCCATATACAAAAAATTTAAGTCAAACAGAAGAAGCGCCATCTAGGGTTGAGCAGCCGCACACGCAGAAATTAAACTTCGAACCAGTGAACTAAAATCGATTAATCTACCACCACTAACCAGCCAGCCTAGTACCGAGTATATCCACAAGAGGGCATTATGAGTAATCTGGCGATAAGTTGTGCAGCTTGTTCCTCGACAATATCAACATCAGATAAAAGCTTGGCGTGCACTAAAAAGAGTTGCGGAAAGCTGTACCACGAGGACTGCGCCGGAGAGAACAAACCATGTCCTGGTACGTGGGTATGTCCGGAATGCCGCTGCGCGCGGAGGAAAGGAGGGGACAACAGTCTCACCCCGGTCGGCGCATGCACCGCTAAGAATAATAGAGACCCAAATGTTACTCACCGTAAGAAGACGCCGATACCTTCGATACCCGCGATACCGACGACTACGGAAACGGACACGCATACACGCAGCCATACCGAAAGTGACATGTCGCAGCTAGCTGTAGAAGTCTGCAGTCTACGCCAAGAAGTATCTTTACTGAGAGATCAGCTGGCACTGGCGGTATCAATCTTGACTAGCTATGACACAAAACTCGAGTGTTATTCTTCGCAGGTGCAAGCACTTCACAATAAGTACGATCGCGCTGTGACCTCTGTGGTAACGGGGGAGGTTAGCAGACCGTGGGAGGTATCTTCGGTTTCCCATCCGGTCATTGAATCTGCCGAAAATCCAAAACCAAAGCCGAGCCAAAAAAAAGGGAGTGCTAAGAATGTCCAGGCTTCTGTACAGCCAAGCCCACAAGAAGAAGACATTGTAACGGAGATCCACCCTCGAGGAGGCAGCAAAACGGATAACAGGGGAAAAGGTACCATGGACGAGAGCGAAACAACAACTACCAGCCAAAACCAGGGAGGCGAGGACAAACAGCAGTGGACGGAAGTTATGAGAAGCCGCCGGCCCACCTCTCTGTGCGGAACGGCCGGCCCGACGGTTACCGCTCTAAGAGCGGTAGAGCCACGCCACTACATACATCTCTGGAATATGGCATCAAGCGCAGACGAGATTAGGAACTATCTTCGAGATCTGTGCCCAGGCGGAACATGCTCGGTTATGGAACTAACTCCCAGAGGTGATTATAAATCATACAAAATTGGAGTTCCCGTAGCGTACAGCGACATCTGCATGTCAACCGAAGTTTGGCCAGTTAACGCTAAAATCAAACCATGGATAGTATATGGCGTAAAATCAGCTGGACAACGATCTCAACAGCCCTTTCGTGCAGGCGGCAGCGGCGGCGGCGGCACGCAGACCTTCAATTAAGAAAAGGAGTGTCATAGAAATCTATTATCAGAATGCAAGAGGACTGAGAACAAAGTTAAACAGATTTTTTAATAACATAGAATCGTCAGGCTCCGAAATATTCGCAATCACGGAAACAGGATGCAATGACTCTATACAAGACGCAGAGATAGTACCGCAGGGATTCCAAATACTAAGATGCGACCGAACTGACGGACGGAAACATGGAGGCGTGTTTTTGGTGGCCTCGCCCCGCCTAGAGCTGCGCAGAGTGAAAGTACCAGATAACGTAGAAGTGGACAATTGCACGTTTGAAATAGTTGGTGCAACAGTATTTTTAAATAATAATTTTTTATTTTTTTGCTGTGTTATATATATACCACCACGTAGCAAAGATAACGATTATATGATTTTATTTAGGATTATTGAAAACTGGTGTTCTAAATATAAATCGTGTTTAGTAATAGGGGATTTTAATATGTACTCGTGTAGTGAGACTGTTATAAATTATTTTGAATATTTTACAGCCTATTGTGAATTCGTTCAAAGGAATGAGGTGAAAAACTGTAACAACCGTTTATTAGACTTGGTTCTAGTCTCTCAGAGCATGGAGGAGGTGGGAGTGAGCGCCGCCGACGAGGAGTTGGTGCCGCCGGACGCGCAGCACCCGCCGCTCGCGGTCACGGTGCGCCGCCGCACCGCGCAGCGCTCGGCGCAGCCGTCTCTACCTTCTTTTGCTCCAGTTTGTGACGAACATTGGAACTTTTGTAAAGCCGATTTTCACTCGTTGTATTCGTCCATAGCCGCCGTGGAATGGGACCACCTGTACGACACGCTAGATTCCGAGAAGGCCGTGGAAAGTTTTTATAGCACATTAACAGGCATATTTGAGAAATGGGTTCCTAAAAAACTTCTAAAGACGGGAAACTCTAGGCATAGCTATCCAAAGTGGTATACGGCTGAAATCATCAGCGAAATTAGACTCAAAGCTAACCTGCATAGGCGTTACAAGGCAAAAGGGTCAAAGTCTAATTATACTGCTTTTTCTGAATGTAGAGCGAGAGTAAAGAAAATGATCGATGATGCCCAGGACCACCATCGGAAACGAGTGGAGGACCATCTGGCAGAAGATCCAAAATCATTCTGGAATTACGTAAGAGCAAAGAGAGAAAGCGTCAATCGAAAGAGAATATCAAAGGATGGAACAGCTCTATCGGATTCGGAATGCGCAGTAGAGTTCGCCAAGTTCTTTCACTCGGTATACGGCACCTCAACTGCTCAGCTGGATGTTCCTGCGGCGGAGGCGGCGAGCTGCGCTAGCGCTGCGCGAGTGCACGTACCGCAGCTAACGCTGCGCGAGGTACGCGCGGCACTGGTAAGGCTCAAACCGAAACGATCCGCAGGCCCGGACGGGGTCCCGGTCTACATTGTTAGAGACTGCCGTATGGCTCTTGCAGAACCGCTCGCCTATATCTACAATCTTTGCTTAGAGGAATCATACTTTCCGAAACGCTGGAAAACAACACGGGTGGTTCCTATACCAAAAGGAGGGTCGGGAAATGATATAACGGGATTTAGACCGGTGGCGATTCTTTCGACGGTGGCAAAGGTGTTCGAGTCAGCGGTGCAGCGCAGCATACAGGAGCAGGTTGTGGCTCGTCTGTCTGATGCGCAGCACGGGTTCCGTCCAGCACGAAGTACCGCCAGCAACCTCCTAGACTCCTTGACCTACATGCTTCCGCACGTCGACGCAGGGGTGCAAGTCGACGCCGCCTACTTCGACTTCCGAAAAGCATTCGACTTGGTCGACAATGACATACTGCTTCAGAAGTTGGCGACGATCGGCTGCACGACCAAATTGCTGCAGTTCTTTAAAAGTTACATGAGGGACAGGCAGCAATATGTCGACTATGCGGGGTGCAAGTCCGAGCCTTACGCTACAAAAACCGGTGTGAGTCAGGGTAGTAATCTAGGCCCGCTCCAGTTTATCATAATGATTAACGACCTTCCGGCGGTGGTCAAGGACGCAAAATGCTTACTCTTCGCGGATGATCTTAAACTGCTGTTGCCGATCAAAGACCAAGGAGACTGCGAACGCCTGCAGCGCGATGTGGACAGAGTGGAGGAGTGGACTCATAGGAACAAACTGCAGTTTAACAACAGTAAATGCTCAGTAATCACGTTCAGTAGAGCAAATGCGCCACTCCACTACAACTACCAACTGAACGGTTCCATGTTGGAGAGAGTAAACTCGGTAAGGGACCTAGGGATTCGCCTAGATGTAGAGCTGAACTTCCGAGTACACATTACCAACGTTTGCAAAAAGGCGTTCAAGACTCTTGGGTTTGTTCTTCGGCAAACAAACAACTTCACTAATTTGAGAGCAATAAGAGCTCTATATGATGCTTTGGTTCGAAGCCATCTAGAGTTCAACGCCGTGATATGGGCTCCACACGAGGCCAAATATAGCGTTATGGTAGAGCGCATTCAAAACAAGTTTACCCGATACCTATACCTAAAGCTCTACGGCGTATACCCTTTCTACCCACTCATGTATCCGACACTATTTGTTATAGGCATGGTTGGATACAACAAGCTGGAGGTAAGGAGGGACGCCGCGCTTGCTACTTATGTGGTAAAGGTTCTTCGGGGGATCATATATAATCCGGACATTTTGGAAGGGATGAAGCTGAATGTTCCGGAGGAATTCGTGCAACGGAGGAGGCGTCCCACCCTATTTGCTCTGCCTCGAGGAAGAACCAATCTTCTTAACAAAGCTCCCATGACGCGCTGCATCCGCACACTCAATTTGCTTGCAGAGAAGTTGGACTTGTTTCACTGCTCCCTGAACGAGTTGACAAAGGCTTTATTGTTTATTTTATGTTTTTAATGTTGTGTGACTTATTTATGATTGAATTAATAGTTAGGTTCTTATTTTATTTTGGTGTATTTGAATTATTAATTTCGAATTTAAATTTAATTAATTAATTACTATTATTGTTATTATTATTATTATTATTATTTTTAATTAATTTGTATCGTTTTGTATCGTTTTATGTTATTCTTGGAATTGTAATAAGTTACTTTAAAAAATGACTAAATATTGTATGACATGCATGACTCTACCTATTAAGATCGAGATTAATTATGTACCCTATCGCATTAGGTGCGCCTGTAAGGATAGGTGTACTTTTTAATAATAAATAAATAAATAAATAAATAAATAAATAAATAAATAAATTTTAACTGGTTACGATACGAAGTTTGTGTCTCATGCGGGAATAGATAAGATAAGGTAAATAAGGATAGCTACAGCTCAGAAGGTTATAGTAATCAATTACCAAATTAAAAAAAAAAAAAAAAAATTAATACAAGTTATTTCAAATCGAGAAAGTCCAATTGTAATGCATTATTAAATAATATGTATGTACTGTATTATATACCATACTCGTACAGTTATTTATAGTGTTACCATAAGGTTTTTGACACAGTTAAAGTAAGTTATAGCACCAATATCGTAACGTAAGCTATTATAATTTTGCAGGCTTGCGCAAAATTTTTGCACGAATCGGTAGCTGACATTGACAAATGAACCAGTAAAGCCACTATATCCATCAACTCACATTACACCGGGTTTGGACGCTTCAAGTCAAAATGTTATATTATATTTGCAGGTCGGATATTACAAATGATCTGATGAATAATAAATATAGAGATTTGTTTACCCCACCCAAAGATTTTGGTTGCTTGGTTTACCCAAATTCTTATTACATGGGTTATGTAATCTTAATCAACCAGATGAAAGAATTATTGATAAAAAATACTCAACTTACTTATAAAGCGAGAATATACTCGTATGTTGCGTCGTAGACCTTCTGGTGTCAGCGATATTCTTAACCGTGGAAATGGTCCTTAGTTCCTTACCTTTGGGCCAGTTAAATCAGCCTACATTAACTACACTGACATTCGAAACGATTGTTTTACAAATCAAATCAAATCAAAAACTCTTTATTTCCATAAATACAATAAATGTACACTTAGAAAAGGTCAAATTATAAAACTAAACACTGACTTGGAAAAAAAATGATATTTTTGATTTCTGTCGCTTCGGTATGTGGACTAAAGCGACGAAGAAACCTGATGATAGATGTTAGCGAGTTAGAGCAAAACTCGTCCCAAGCTTATCTTACCTGATGTTATGGCTGATCGTAATCAACTCTACACAAGTAGATACATGCCTACTCAATTTACTCGATCCACGAACAGAAAATTGTCATAATGTTAACCCAGAAACAAGAGATAAAACTTCGTGTAATTTAAAGGTAAAGAAGTCTGATTCTTCAAACGGAAGAGAAAAGTTGCCTACCTAATTACTGACTTCTAACGATGCTTAATCACAAAGCGCTACGCCCATCAGAAAGTTCAGAGTTGCTTAAGCCTTCGTCAGTCAGCGGTGCTTCTCGTAATGTATAAATCAGTAATAGTGCCAAGCTACCTCTAAACTTCTCAAGATAGGAACTATTCTGCTGGTCCTCAAGTTGGTTTGTAAATTAGTTACGCTTTGTCGTATAAAAACTA
Source organism: Eupithecia subumbrata (assembly GCA_949316285.1). NCBI lineage: Eukaryota > Metazoa > Arthropoda > Insecta > Lepidoptera > Geometridae > Eupithecia > Eupithecia subumbrata. Next base: position 2,037,146 of record OX438648.1, read on the forward strand.
TAAATTAAATACGTACAATGATGTACATGTCTTAAGTATTATAATTTTTAGTTCTTGTTTTGTCTAGGTCGGACAAATACTATTTATGCTATGCTTGTTTCCATTGATTTTTTTTACACTATTGCATTAGGTGCCCCTGTAAAAATAGTACTTTTTATAAATAAATAAATAAATGTCACAATGCAAAAACTTCTGGCTTTACTAACTGGTTTATTTAACCATTGTTATTTTTATCCATTCTTTATTTCACCATATTGATGGATTGGAACGGCCACCCATCTAAAATCTAGGTTTACCTACAAAAGATCCAGTGCGTATAAATATATTGTTTTTCAGGATGTAAGAATGCCACGGAAAGGGAAGAAAGAAATCACTCTAGTTAAAAAATTCTAAATTCAATAACATTCACAAGTTGATCCGGGGTCCAGAATCACCCCCTTTTTTCGGCGTACTACACCCTTTTCATGGCACCCTGTATACAATATATACTAAAGGCGAAAGTTTGTGTATTGTGCCGTTGTTAAGATGTTCGCCAAAACAACTGATAAATAACTGGATCTGGAATAACATATACCTATAGGATCTTTTTCATTCCAATAACACGATTGAAGCTGCAGGCAGTAGCTAGTAAGAAATAAAAGAACTTTGATATTTTTCAGTCCATCTGTAAAAGCCCTAATCTTAAATTAGAAATCCGTTTGACTAATTTGATATTGTTGGAAGTTTTCAGGACAGGCCTTGTAATAAAATTTATGTCTATTGAAGGAAAACTTCTTAATTAGCGCCTCGGGTCGATGGAGAGGCTGGCTGGAAGAACGCCCCATTCATCTAAGACTCTGGACGTTTTCAATTCGTAACCATTTGGGAACTGTTACCTACCTAGATTTACTGCTTGAGAAATAAAGAGCTACCTATTATTTATAGATCGAGAAAAAGGTGGAATTTTACCTATTGATAGAGAAGAAGGAAAGCTATAAGTTTAAATGAATTAGGACTTTGAGAAATGATAACCAATTCACAAAATTATTGTCCTGTCTAAACTAAGAGAGATTCAGGGGTGTGAGTATTTTAGACGTTAGTTAGTTAAGAGAGGTGATCGTGATGTCTCTTTTTCTGTAGGTATATGATTTGCGTAGTTCACTGTCCGCTTATCTACTCATGTGCAGTCCTGTCCGCACCATAAAAGCGGTGTACCACATTGCATGGAAAAAGGAGACGTCACGATTAGGTAGGTACAGACAGCGTCAGAATTAAGTAACCCCCCCTTCATAGCACAGTGCAGAACACCCTGAACAAATATGTGCAGATCGTACAAACATTAGTCCCGAGGCGGAAATCGAACCCGCAACCTTCTGCGTCGCAGGCGGACCTTCGTCCGCTGCGCCACAGAGATCGTCAAGAGAAGAATTAGAGAAGAGAAGAATCAAACGCATCTTTGTTTGATTCTCTTAAATTATTTTAAATTTCATTGATTGAATTTTTCAAGTTCCATTGAAGGACCGGACGACCCGCAATTTTTTGATAAGATAAAACAATATCCTTGTGGGAAGAAATGGCTTATCCCAGTTTTCCCCTTGAAGTTAAGGGGAAAACTGGAAACGAAAAGAAATCAATTCCGGGTTTAGTGGATTTGAAATGGCATTGAAAACACGGCCATTACGATGTGGTTTAAATTTCGATCAGGGAGGGTGATTTCGTTCGTCCAAGGGTTCGCAGATGAAAGCTCAAATGTGAAGGCCAGAGAGAATACAACCGGAGGCTTTCATCATCGAGAAAAAACCTATTGTCAGTACCAAAGAGAATACAATACTAGTACGAATCGTAGTACCTATCATATTCTCTTTGACTACTCGCTGATAGAAGGCTTTTGATCATTATTTATTTTTACTTTCAAACTGTTTGCTATGAATGCAGGTATACATTTTAGTGCCTGGAGTTCCCGTTTTAGCCCTTTCCTTGTCTACATACAGTGATGGCTTCTTTCTCCGCACATATTTTCTCACATTTTCCCAAGGCTTTATTACATCTACAAAAAAACAGCAAAATTATTCTGTGTGCCGGACACCAATTTTCACTATGTGTGAGTACCTACGTTAATCGCAAGAAATCCAAGTGCCATGGACAAATCATCATACAAGTATGTTTTCCTTTGATCATCATCATCATAATCATCATCATCATCATCGGCCTATGTTAGTCCACAGCTGGACATACGCCTCCCCTAATGTTGCCATAGCGCCCTGTCTCCAGCTTGCCGCATCCAGCATCTGCCTGCAGTCTTTCGCAGGTCGTCATCCCACCTTGCCGGAGGGCGTCCTACACTACGTTTGCCGATTCGTAATCTTCACTATATATTTCACTATATATATATATTGAATATTCAAGCGACACGAACGGCACTTATTTAACTTATTTATTGTTTTTAGGACATTTTTTTAGGTTACTGGTTATAATTTTAATAGTTGTGTTAACTTTGTTTCAGGTAATCATTCAATTCATCATCTTAAAGAAAACTGACCACATCTGTTCACCGTATTTCAAAAAAAACTGTGTGCTCCACGTGTTCCCACAGTTTGTCACATTTAGTGTCGTGAACACAGCATCACTCACAGATGTTACAGCAGCAGATTTTCCAGTTTTCAAAAACATCGAGTCTACATTTATGTACAAAGAAACACAGCGGCTGATGTAGACAAAAAGACTTTTAAACATGTGGCCGAATGATGGGGATGTTCGCTGATTGGCATTTTGTTCGAGGATGTTCAACACCTCAACCTTAAAAGCCTAATGTTCCATTGCTGGACTCAGGCCTACCCCTGATAACCGCCTTATTGGCTTTTATCTCATGGGGTAGTACCCATAATCCCAACGCTGGACATGCGGGTTGTAGAATGGTTCTACAGGGGACGCTGCTGCCCGTCCCCCGGTGGATATCCCTTAGTCTCTTACGACACCCGCGGGAAGAATTGGGGTGGTGCAAATGATTCGCGAATGGTTCTTTCACGTTCTCTAGTACTATTTCAAAATCTGCCCTCCGCCCCTTCAGGTGTATACCATTCATGGCGATCTAAGCAGTACAAGCGGCGACAGCACAAACATCGTGACATTATTATACGTTATGTACTTACGTATCCTAAGCTAAAGCGAAGTACATCTGAGCGAAAAAATTTAGGTCCTTCCTTTTTGAACGACCTTCTTCCTTTTTGGAGTTATAAATGAAGAATAACTATATAACACATATAAATGAAGAAAAGAAGAAATTATAAATGATTTTGAAGTTATAAACCTTCATCCTTTTTGAAGTATGCACAAATTCCAGAATTGCAACCTCAATTATGCTGCGATTTTGAAGTCGCAACAATGAACGGCGTTCGTATGTGAAAACGTATGTCTGGTTTACTTTTTTAAAGCAATGCAATAGTCTGTAGATTTTAAAAACGAACATGATTTTGGAATAAAAAATGTTTTATAAACAACAAATAAATAAAAAGTGTTGTCTACTAATAGCCGTGTCTAAAATAAGGTCAAAGCAATATTTCACCGGAGGGGACCGCAAACCCAACGCATGTTTTAAAACTGCTGCGTAAGAGCCCATTATAATGGATATACTACGGTGGTTGGTTCCATTTTTTACCAATTACGGTTCAGGCATGTACAAGTACAGTTTACCATGTTTATGGTAAGCAATATTTTGACATGTTTGACGTAGGTCTATTTTTCTAACATGTTCTGTGTAGCACGCGTGGATCAACAGACAGCTGAGTTTTACGTGGTCTAACAATTGTACCTACATCTAAATTACACCACGGGTCCAACTCGGACTGAGTAGGTGAGTCGGGCGGGTCCAATCGAATATTGGTTCAGACTCCAGTGGAAAAAATATTTAGGTAAAAAGTAAAATCAAATTTTTCTTAATGATCATCGTCCAACCATCAGGAGCTAGATGGCTATTTTTCCAGGGAATTAGGGAGAGTAATCTACAACTAACTAATTCACGAATGAACTGTTTACGAATATAGTAGATAAGTTATTATGTGCTAATACGGTGCACGGACCTTTGACCTCAACCTTCGAGGTCAATCATCGTCTAGGTTCAACCAATCTGGACACTACGAGTATTGATTAGCCACGCTTAGCTATAATAAATAACTAGGTACCTATCATTTAATAATTATCTATCACCTCAACTCCTGAACAGCCTGTGTTGGTCCACTGCTGGACACAGGCCTCCCCTTGATAAGCGCCTTATCTATCTAGCTAGAGTATACTTTACATAATCTGATCATGAAAATCCTACTAATATTAGAAAGCCGAAAGTTTGTGAAATGTGAATTTTTGTTACCTAAGATCTCCAAAACTATTGAACAGGTCATGATGAAATTTGGCGTAGGTACATTTAGAACATAGCTTAACTTAGATAAAATAGGCTACTTATTATAACGAAAATACGCGTGCGAAGCCGCGGGTAGAAGCTAGTCTTCAATATATAAATACCGTCGCAAATTAATATATTGAATACATAATTGAAAAGGATACAACTTTCTACACAAAATTAAAAGAATATCTAATAATTAAAGGCATTTATAAATATAAGAATATTTAGAATAAACATGTGCGTGTGGACTGAGAGATCACTTTTGAAATCCTTGCAAACCGAATTGAAAAAAAATCATAGATTTAGTAAAAATATTGTAAAACGTGAAGCAAAGGTTCATCAATTTGTAAAACTTAAATTAAAGGCGGTATGACCCCTAGACTAGACCTCTCAGTCCACACAATTGAAGAATGGGTACCTATACAATAGGTATGTATATCTCAGAAATTACTACGTCTATGTTTTTAATTTTTATTGCAAACTAAAGCAAAACTATACTAATTTTTGAGTTTTACATGTCTAGCTTAATAAGCTTTCCTCATTAATCTTAAGTACTTACCTAAATATAATTTTACGTTATACCACCCCAACGGGATCTTATGTTGAGATAATGACATGAACATGTCATGATCTCAACATAAGATAAGAATTGGCAATGTACACATAAAACAACTGAATAAATAAATACACGTGCAGAAACTCACTTATAATATATCATTGAGTTCGTTCCACCATCGAAGTCCAAGTTTTGCGTTTCCAGATAATATATTACATTAGAATGAACATCACTTACGGAACGGATAATGGGCTCCTTTGCAGCCATTATGCAGGTGCATGCAACTAAATGAATATTGGATGGCTCCCTCGAGATATTTGCGGAAATTCATTGCGAATAGGAGAGTAAGATGAAATAGAACCTGAGTGTGAGTAAGTACCTACCCCATTAAGATACCTTTGTATATTGATCTAAGGTAGGTAAATAAATAAATTAATAATGGTGGACAATCCACACGGCATCATCCAGCCCCAAGCTAAGCAGAGCTTGTACTAGACTTGGGTACTAGATGAATGATGTACATAATACAATACATAACATAGATATATGTTTTTTATAATACATTAAATAAACCCAGAACACCCGGAACAAATATTTGCAGATAATAGTAATAATAAATAAATAATACTGGACAATTCCCAAAGCATTATCTAGCCCCAAGCTAAGCAGAGCTTGTGTTACGAGTTCTAGATAGATGATATACATAATACAATACACTACATAGATAGATATTTTTATATTTATATTATAGATCGTACAAACATTTGTCTCAACCTCCTGCGTCGATGGTGGTCGGCCGTAAATAGACTAAGCTTAATATTCCCCTTCGCAGGGGAATCTTTAAGGGGATTATTAGACCAAGCCGATTTTTTTACGTCTGTTAGACTTAAGTCTGGGTTAGACTTCACCAGTTTTCTCAGTAGCCATCCTCGGCAAAGCAAGCACGGAAGGCCAGCCAGCGCTATGGTTTATACCATCGTAGGTAGCACACGCTGAGTGGAGACCATTTTTGCGATCTCTATATATTGTACTTTTGTTTCTATGGCAATTTCTAAAGGTTATTTCTATCTCATAGGAACTGATTTATGGGAAAAAGTATGCCTATATTTTATTCGAGGCGTAGAACTACGTATATGCAATATTTCAACCCTATCCGTGCATTCGTTTTGGCGTGAAGAGGGAACAAACATCCACCCATACATCTAAACATTCTAACATTCACAATAAGCAACTTATTTAGCAGGTACCTATCTACAACCGACCTAAAACAAACCTTATGTATGTATTGACTTATACATTTTTACTAAACCACCAATTTTTAATTTCAAGGAAGCACCAGCAATGTATCTCTATTTAAGTAACAATATTTCCCTGCTTTTCCGGAAATAAGGCGAGTACTCACTGATGAAGCTTTTGAGAGCGAGTAAAAAATATCGCACAAGCTCGGTAAAAGTATTGCAGTGCAATGGACGTTTTGAAGTGAAATTAATAGCTTAGACGCCGGGACGCTTCAGGCAACAGGAGCTGGCTGCATTGCACGGCACTTTCGCAGAACTTTTACGGCAACATTTTTAATAAAAGTTTTGTGGCCTTGTTATGCCGAATACCTGCCACAAGAGGATATATCGTCGGTTGCAGGTTCAATTGGCGTAACTGACAATCCACCTAAAACAAGTTAAGTATACAGTTTTTCATAGTTTTTTCTGCTCTTTCAAATGCCATAAATAAAAAATCTAGTTTTATGAAAATGTCAGTTACGTCAATCTGAAAAATTCACAAATAAAATGTGTAGTTGTGATTTTTTCAGATTTCCTTGAAATGACGTAGTAACTGCAATAATTAATAAAAAAATTACTGCAAAATGTTGTAAATGGCAAAAGTTTGTTTTTTTGTAATTGAAATTTATATCCAAAAATAAGGCTACTAAGCACAAACTTCATAGGTATTTTTCCAGAAAATTGACTTTTGGAATTTGACACCTCTGTGGCGCAGCGGGCGAAGGTCTGTCTGCGGCGCAGGAGGTTGCGTGTTCGATTCCCGCCTCGGGACAAATGTTTGAACGATCTGTAGATATTTCTTCAGGGTGTTATGGATGTTTTCTATGTATAATAAGAAAAATCTATCTATGTAGTGTATTGTTTTAAGTATATCATTTATCTAGTACCCATAACACAAGCTCTGCTTAGCTTGCATCTAGATAACGCTGTGTGAACTGCCCAGCATTATTTATTTATTTATTTATTTATTCAATAAGATTTTAGGTACGCAGCTTATATGTACCTATAACTCGTTTTTCACAGGCTTCTATCTCCTCGACTATCCGGTTCAATCGCGGCGAAATCTACTATTGGAAGCAGGATTAGATTAGCTCCTTTATAACTGCAACTGTGGAACTGCGATTGGGAGGAATCCTAATGCTCTTTAATTTATTTAACTGCCCGCTTTGACCCTGCTTTATTGCCTTGCTATTGAAAGATTGGAATGGAAAGGAACATTCCGAACGGGATTTTGCAATATGACTTTTAAAATCTTGCGAAAAAATATAGTGTTGGTATTTACATATTATGGTATGGTATTGGTACCCCAGGAACAGTATTTATAAGGCATAATAGGTGTCCTTACGTAAAAGTTGTGGGGATAGGAACTAACCTAGGTTAGATTTAAAAATATACGAAATATTTCGACTTCAAAAATAGGTTTTTGGGATATTATTCACTTTCTTAGAAATTACTCTGAGTGTGAGGTTTTACGCACTATTAATAATAATAAAAAAACTTAAGTATCCTTTCAACAATAGGTAAGGTTAAGGTTAGAGAGCATGTAAATACTAATACTGTTTTATTTATTTAGGTAAGTAAAGTAGAAGCCACGTTGTCACTAAGTAACATGAGAAGCAAACATACATTTTGGTAGATTTAGTTCGCAACACTTCCCTAAAAACCTCAACCCGACCCTTGTTTGATTAATATTGCAGCAGTGTCAACAGAAGAGGTTGTAGGTACTTTACTTACCTAGTACGATCGTGTTGCTTAGGACAGTCACGAATCATACATTAATAATGTGTGGTGTCCGAAACAATCCGCTCGAGGAATAAAAATCTGCTGTTGGTATTATGAGAAAATAATAAAATGTTTTTATTAAAATCATCATTAACATCTATCCTAATAATAATAATATAAGCCTTTATTGAAACTAAATAAATATTTACAAACATTACCTACTTAAAAATTAGAACACTAGTTTGTTTGCTGCTTGGCAAAGGCTTCCCCCAGCCTTCTCCACTCCTCCCTGTCTTGAGTTTTCCTCGTCCATGTCTTGCCTGCTCCTTTGACAAGCTCATCAGCCCATCGAGTGAAAGGTCTGCCCTGATTCCTTTTCTCTTCGAGAAGGGAAAAGGAAAATCTATCCTACTTCCTACTAATCCTACTTCCTATCCTACTAATTCGGTATTACAAAGCCGAATGTTTGTGAAATGTGAAAAAAGCTGTTTTTAGAGACACATTATTTCCTGACTTGCTAAAGGATAATAAACGGTTATAAAAAAAAACAATATGACTCCACTCAAGTTATGGCATCTGTACAACTCTTCATATTGTTCCAGTATCGCAATTAAATTCGAATCGTTCATCGTTGTGAGCTTGCAAGTAGGTACGACAAAGGTAGAAATATTATTAATTTAGCTGAGTAGCATATTCTAGTAGGTAGCGAAGTTTTGACCCGCTCTGAGCTAATACCGAACTTCTGAGAAGTTAGCAGATCCTATGCAAAGTTCTAGAGAGTACGGAATGTTGCAGCATTTTGTTATTATTATGAACAATAAAATACGTATTTTGCTGGCAAATGTACAAAATTTAAGTGATTCCCAAATGCAGAAGTTTTTCAACAAAGAATTCTGTCTGCTTCGGTTTTGGTTGCTTATTAGAAGGCAGAACGAGAAAACCGTAGGGCGTAGAGTAACCAGAATAGCCCCAAAGCTCTAATTTTGAGTGCAAGTTGAAAAAGCAATGTCCGCAATAGCTAACCGAACCTAACTATTACTAACTAGATAGGTTTTACGTTCAACTTCGTAACTCGCCAGTTAAAAGTTACTAACGTTGGAAACGGTTCTACAGCTACACTAATGGCTTGTTACGAGCGAAGTGACTGCTAAAAACATTATTAGTTTTATTCTGCTACCTGCCTATGTAAAACGAGAGATTAGGATAAAAGAGATCTGTTGTAGTTGTAGCTTAGTTTATCAAAACAAATAGGTTACAACTACGCAGCTACGTTACGTCTGCCATAGACAATCTACACATTAGTAGGCTTGTAGACGGTCTACGAATTACACAGAGAGTCTACGCGACTTGAAAAATAGTAAAAAAGCGATCGCGAAACATTGAAGGCATACATTTTTCTAGTATTCCACCAACATTTTCCTTCCTCCTTTTTTCTAAGTTGTTTTATGCAATCGTACTGGGAATATCTATCCCTAGACTAATTCATACAAATTGTACCAAAAACTTCGCGTTTCCGTCCACCCAAGTCATTTGTTTCCAAAAGTAGGTGTGAGCAAGCTTATTTAATGTCTTGCTAACAACCACTTTACTGGGTCGGTTACGAATGTTACGATACAACTTTGGGAGCTTGCACCTTTTCGCGGTTTGATTCACCAATTCGCTTTGTACTGTACATTTCAACCACTTCCAACTGTAAATTACCTATTTTGACATAATTAAACGGCGGTCGGGCTTGTTTGATGGCAGTTTGTTGTGTAACTATTATTGTGGGTAATTTCTGAATAGTCGTGTAAAGTCAGATGTCGAGACAAATTAGCACCTTGCTGTTTAATAAGCGGGAGATGAACTTTATAATAGACGTAGGTGTGGTACTGATATAGTTAGGAATGGGGAATGTCACACATCATCGTTTTTAATTGTTTTTTGGTTGATTTTCAAGGTCCAGCTAACTGGAAACCTCTACACCTCTATTTTAACTAACCATCTGCTTTTATAGGTCTTCAAAATCGATTGAAATTTAATGTTTTTTACTAAAAACCTACTTGAAATTCCGAATATTTGTACAGGCTTTAAGTTTTTCGGAAGTAGCTTTGTAATAGAATTCGTATGGAACCACCACGGAATCTTCTCTATAGGTTCAAAAGCAGAAGACGATTGGCGAAGATATCGAGTAACTAACATCACACATTTGCTCCGCTTGGAGTCGAGACCCTAGGTCCGTGGGGTACCGAGGCTCTTCGGGTTTTTAAAAAAATATCTGAGCGTCTGGTCGAAGAGACGTTGACCCGAGAGCTGGTCAGTATCTGGCACAGCGCATCAGCATTGCCATACAGCGCGGCAATGCAGCCAGCGTCTTGGGGACGCTTCCGACTGGTATTGATATGGATCAGTTGAGCTACCTGTAGATTGTTTGCAACAGTCTGCAGTTAGCTCAATTGTTTGAATTGTAAATACTAGTTCTAATTTATTTTTATTATTATTTTATAGTAATTTTCTTAGTGAATAGAGGCTTCTTTCTGTCCTTTTAAACATCACACTAATATTTATAATATTTATCGGATCCGTTCAGTAGTTTTGGAGTTTGGACAAACATCTAAACATTCGAATTTATAAATATTAGCGTGATGTTAGTTACATCTGCCGCCTGGAATAAAACATAAGCTACTTTTTATCCCATTAATCAGTTCCCATAGGATAGAAATAACCTATAAATGTTTTTGTTATTATAGTGCGTAAGCCACTCAGTTCAGCTCAGGCGCTAGAGTCCGAAGAAGGTCGCAAAGTTTTTCGACTTCTACGTCACTTGACCTCGTGGTGTAGTTGGTTAGCAAGCACATTCCCGTACTGAGAGACGGATGCGGGTTCAAGTCCCGTAGAAGTCGAATTTTATTGGGCTATTATTTAAAAACATAATAACCTTTAAATGTGTCCATAGACACAACGATTGCAAAGCCGCGGGTAGAACCTACGTCCCTAAAAACCAAACAATCGAATACCTACATTGAGTAGGTACATCGAGTGTGTCATTTGAGGCCATCGGCTGCGCCTCGGGCCTTAAAACACACGAGGTAGGAATCGCAGTTTCTCCCGAGTAATATACAATAGACATAGTGCAGTTTATACTAACTACACCTTCGAATAAAATCAGCGTTTAAGAATCTTCAAAATCACTCGACTGAATTCAAATTGTAAACTCAAATGTAACAATAAATACGCGCACGTACGTTTTAGAAGAAGAAAGAAGAGAGAAAATCCATTTATTTGACCCTAATACATACAATCTGAGACAGCAGCGAGTTTTTACTCTATGCATACAATATTAAAAGGAATAAAATAAAATAAAAAATAAAAGGGACCAGAAAGGTCCCTGTCTCAGCAATGCCGCTACAAGCCACAGCGATTAGCGGCGCTGATTTTCAGATTGCTGATTTTTACACATGCATGCATGGTTCTTTTTTAGGGTTTTGAAGATCGAAGATCGGTTTCAAAACCCTTATGGTCTCGCTTTGTCTGTCCTTTTTTCCCTCCTTAATAACTCAAAAACTACTGCAGCTATCAACTTGAAATTTAAAATAATAATACATTTCGTGCGCCTGTACAGATTTTAAGAAAAATAATTGAAAATAAATGAAAAATGAAAATGAATATTTTCCATACAAATTGTGATGCCGAAATTTTAAAAGATACCTACAGAGTCATATGGGGTATCAAATGAAAGGTATCATTTTGTACATTTCAAAATATTTTTTGAAATTTTTGTAGGTTTCATACTTTTCAAAATATTTCGAAAAAAGTCGAAAAAATACCCATTCCCCCCCCCCTATCTCCGAAGATTGCAGAGCGATCCATGTAAAATGTATGGAGCGTTTATAGACATAGATCTATATTTTACAGGAAAAATATAGAGAAGTTTGAAAAAAGAACACTTTTTGAAAAATGGTCAAAAAGGGGGGGAATAATTTTCAAAAGGGGGAGCTACCTCACCGAGTGGGGTATCAAATGAAAGGTATTGGTTTGGGCATTTCAAAACAGTTTTTGAAATTTCTGTAGGTTTCATATTTTTTGAAATATTTTGAAAAAAGTCGAAAAAATACCCATTCCCCCCCCCCTATCTTCGAAGTTTGCCGAGCGATCCATTTAAAATGTATGAAGCGTTTGTAGATATGGATCTATATTTTACAGGAAAAATATAGAGAAGTCTGTAAAATGAATACTTTTTGAAAAATGATCAAAAAGGAATAATTTTCAAAAGGGGGGCTACCCCACCGAGTGGGGTATCAAATGAAAGGTATCGGTTTGAACATTTCAAACCAGTTTTTTTAATTTCTGTAGCTTTCATATTTTTTGAAATATTTCGAAAAAAGTCGAAAAATTTACCTTAACCGAACCACCCATTTAACCGAAGCATGCAGAGAGATACATCTGAATTGTAGGTTGGTACCTACTATTCTTAGGTATTCGTTAAATTGCGATGTCTCAACCCGGTACTTTTGGTACATATTTGTTGACAAACGTTCAAAACCCTCGGCGCGCGAGTTACACTCGCACTTGACGGATCTTGTTTGAATTATTGTTCCGAATACGGAAGAGGCCGATTTCACTATGGCGGATTCGGAGTAAAAACTTTTTGTCGGTTGATTGACCTATTATGAAAATAACTATAGCTACTGGCTGATATTTAGGAAAAATCTAAAAAATTAACACGTTAGAAATGGATTTCCATACACTTTTCTCTCCCGCTAAACGCGTGAGAAATGAAATTCCATAGAGTTTTCCCTCGCGCATTTCAGTGCGTCTGCAATGACGTACTTTCTACCTTATGTTTGGAAAAGGAATAAACAACTTTCTGAGCAGGTGTAGTATAAACTTCTTTATTTTAAGTCGTTTGAAAAGAAAACAATTTCTTGATTTCTTACTATAGCTTAGTTAGAAAAACATTGTTTTGTAGGTAATATTATCGTTAATTCCTTAACGCTCCCAGCTTACAAGGTTCGTGGATAATCCAGTCAATTAGTTAAGGATTACTCAATTGGGGTAACGAGAATCGATAGTTTTCAGTTCACTGCGCGCCTTCGCCTAACTATTCGCAGATTTT